>JANRMT010062845.1:8464925-8496144 GCA_026402145.1 Polypterus bichir lapradei | reverse complement strand
GACGATTTCTGTATCCTATGACTGACCAGGTCGTTAAGCGAATTGGTCGATAAGCGAGGTGCCGCCCCCTACCGATATTTCAAGCATACTGCACTGGTAAAGGATTTGTGTTATTATGGCTTTAAATCCTATCGATACTTTCCGTGCCTCTTTCACTCTACTTTACAAACTACTGAGTACGATATGAAGTTGCTGCAATGAAATTTCGGCAAAATGGACTCATCGTTTTTTCCCTTTGATTTTCGGGGTGTCTTTGAATTGAGCCCCCTGTTGGTTGATCATTTTCATTTCCATCAAACGATGTGCCATCCTTTCGTTCATAACACATTACCAGTCCATATCAGTAGAGATTTTTTTTTTCCATTGAGATCTGATGTGTTTTCAAAGCGTTCCTTGAATTTTTTTGAGCCGTTAATATTGTTTGGAGTTTGTTTCACTTCTTTTCATTAATATATATATTCACTTTATTATTTTACATCCTGTTTGCCTTTTTGCTTATTTGGATCGTCGATTGGGGAAGTGATTTGGAAGAAGTACGGCTTGTCGAGTCTAACGCTCCCTCAGGTTGCCGGTCCACGGGTCTTGGAAGTGTAGTTGCCGGTCCGGACGATTGGGTCGGCTGTTACAAGACAAAACACCCAACTTTGAACCCCAGCCGGGGAGGAAATGCTGGCTGAAACGTGACACATGACGCTAATTGTCCCAAATGTGATTGTGCCCTGAAGTGAGGTGGACCATGTTTAAGAAAGCGTGGTGTGACCAAAATGTGCGCACATCCACTTAAATGAAAGTGCACTTTCATCACGATGTGTGAATTATTTGATTTGTAATTTTGAACTTTTGAGCAGAGGGGGGAAATCAAGGGGAGAAAATGTGCCAAACATTAAGGAGGGCACTTTATGAGGGATCATCATGAGCTGAGAGAGCAGTGCAACTGACACCCATGAGTCCAGTGTCCTGGGTTTAAATCTCAAATCTCATTTGCTCCCTGTCTGAAGTTTGCTCGTTTCCCTTGGGTTTCCTCCAACATCCTCAAAGACGTGCAGTTTAGGTTGACAGGTGACTGGCCCCCCTGGACGTGTGCATGAATGTTGGGTTCCTGCCTGACCTTCAATGCTGCTTGGCATGGACCTGAATTAGACTGAGCAGGTTTTGGGATGTTAGCAGAATATTAAAAAGTGCCAAGCCAGTGAGGTTCATGTTGAGGAGGAGGAGGAGGAGGATGTCCGTCACTCAAGGGGGGTTTCACGGCGACTACTCAAACACAAAGTGATTCCAGACCTTCCACTTGAGGCGCTGTGTTTCTGGAAGCCCATCTGATCTGAAACATGCATGTAATTGGAAGTCTTCAGCCTCTGAAAACCCAACACACCTCAGGACGTCTAGACAGGCAGCTGGCATCGGTCCTTCTTTAAAAGAAAACTCCTTCTGTCAGGCAAGCTGGTGATTCAGCAGGTCGATGATATTTTTAGAATGTGGTCACACTGGGATGAGAGTGACCACCCCGGGCCTTCACAGAATGGGCCAGACGGTGACGTCCGGGGAGGATACCTCCGTAACATAAAAAAAAAAAAGGAAAGCTTTTGAAAAATGACTGTCATTGGAAAAGAGTGAAGGTAAGATTCTGTTAGGACAATTTGTATTATCAAACATCCAAATGTTAGCAAGCAGCACCTTTAATTGAGAGAAATATCAGTAAAGGCCGCAGTTCAGAAGTCATGATGAGCGAAAGAAGTACGTTTTGATCGTGAAAATGACACAAAAATTCATTTTGCGGATGATTTCTTCATTGCGAAACACAAAACTCACTAAAAAATAGTGACAGACGTAATTTGTCACACTCCCGTCAAGTGTCCAGCTGCTATACCACCTGCGCCTCAGAATAGGTCACCCACCAGAAGATAAGCATATTCAGGCTTGGCCAGTACTGGGATGGGAGACCCCTTTTTATAGGACACCTGAAAGGACTCCAGGTGTCCAACGTCCTTCTTCTGGCAGCACTTCCAGGTGAGGCAGAAGTGCTGCCAAACAGGGCTCAGTAAAAGTTCAGGTGACCCCCCCCCCTCCCCCAAACCCCTGGCAGTGTTCACAGGCCCCAACAGGGTCTCCATGGCCCCAAGGGGCTCTATTGGTCCGGAGGAGATAGTGTCCAAAATAAGTCCTCTCTACCCCGGCTGGGTAAGGGCTTCGGTGGTCCGCTACAGTTGATAAAAGTATTCTCTTGGTTATGTTAAATGTTTGCCTCTATATTAGTGCCTAGTATATGGGAGGGTCTGATATAACTGAACTGAAATGGAATATTCTGACTAGTTCTCGTCCCTCTACTTCCAGATTAGTCTCTGTTAGTGACCTGTCTTGCCGTAGGTAAGGCACGGAGGGCACAAAGTTTCAAACCGTGCCCAGTTCTATGTAATGTAACATGCTCTATTGAACGTGCAGCGCCGTACATATAGGATGTACTGAATGTATGAAGTAAAGCATAGAAAAATAACTCATCTTTAAGTGTAGAAAACAACTGAAGATTAAGAAGAAAATGTTAAGTTTGAAGAAGAAACATTTTTTCTGTTATATATTTTTGTTTTGCGTGTGTAACAACTTTCCTCTTTTCTTGTGTGAACCGTTTGTCTTAAATGTTATGGATGGAGAATTTTCTTTTGGTACGCACTTGACTCATGCTTGATCCTGCCTCACCAACTTAGCAGATGCACAAAGTGTTTTTTTTTGAACTGCTAAAGCCTTAGCACCAGTTTGAAATGCGGTGCAGGCTAGGAAAGCCTGACGTTTTGAGTTTGGGGCCTGGCTGCCTGGGGTGAGGCCTGTATTGGAGGCAGACTTAGGAGATAAGAATATAAGAAATTTGACAAATGAGAGGAGACCATTCAGTCCATCAATCCCATAGTTTAATTAATAGTTGAGCTGTCCCAATAGCTTATCTGATTCTTCAAAAAATGTCTCACGATTTGTCCTGAAACATAAGAAATTTGACAAACGAGAGGAGAACATTCATTTGCCTCTATATTAGTACCTAGTATATGCGAGGGTCTGTTATAACCCCCATGACCTTAACTGAAATGGAGTATTCTAACTAGTTCTCGTCCCGCCACCTCCAGATTAGTCTCAGTTAGTGACATGCCTTGCCGTAGGGAAGGCACGGAGGGCACACAGTTTCAAACCATGCCCAGTTGTATGTAACGTAACGTGCTCGACTGAACGTGCAGCGCCATATGTATAGCTCGTACTGAACGTATGAAGTAAAGCAAAGAGAAAGAACTCATCTTTAAGTGTCGAAATCAACTGAAGTTCAACAAGAAAAAGGTAAGTTTGAAGAAGAAACATTTTTGCCTTTTATTCTTCGTGTGTAACAACTTTCCTCTTTTCTTGTGTGAACCGTTTGCCTTAAATTTTATTGGACAGAGAATTTTCTTTTGGTACGCACTTGACTCATGCTTGATCCTGCCTCACCAACTTAGCAGATGCACAAAGTGTTTTGTTTTTGAACTGCTAAAGCCTTAGCCCCAGTTTGATTGTGGTGCAGGCTGCGAAAGCCTGACGTTTTGAGTTTGGGGCCTGGCTGCCTGGGGTGAGGCCTGTATTGGAGTCAGACTTAGGAGATAAGAATGTAAGAAATCTGACAAACGAGACGAGACCATTCAGTCTATCAATCCCATAGTTTAACTAATACTTGCGCTGTCCTGATAGCTCATCAGATTCTTCAAAAAATGTCTCACGTCTTGTCCTGAAACATAAGAAATTTGACAAATGAGAAGAGACCATTCATTTGCCTCTATATTAGTGCCTAGTATATGGGAGGGTCTGTTATAACCCCCACGAGCTGAAATGAAATGGAGTATTCTAACTAGTTCTCGTACCTCTGCCTTCTGATTAGTCTCAGTTAGTGACCTGCCTTGCCGTAGGGAAGGCACGGAGGGCACACAGTTTCAAACTGTGCCCTGTTCTATGTGACGTAACGTGCTCAACTGAACGTGCAGCTCCATAAGTATAGGATGTACTGAACATTTGAAGTAAAATATAGAGAAATAACTCATCTTTAAGTGTAGAAAACAAGAAAACGTTATGTTACGTTTGACGAAGAAACATTTTTTCCTTTTTTGCCTTTTATTCTTCGTGTGTGACAACTTTCCTCTTTTCTTGTGTGAACCGTTTGCCTTAAATTTTATTGGACAGAGAATTTTCTTTTGGTACGCACTTGACTCATGCTTGATCCTGCCTCACCAACTTAGCAGATGCACAAAGTGTTTTGTTTTTGAATTGCTAAAGCCTTAGCCCCAGTTTGATATGCGGTGCAGGCTGGGAAAGCCCGATGTTTTGAGTTTGGGGCCTGGCTACCTGGGGTGAGGCCTGTATTGGAAGAAGACTTAGGAGATAAGAATGTAAGAAATCTGACAAACGAGAGGAGACCATTCAGTCCATCAAGCCCGTTTGTTTAGCTAATAGTTGAGCTGGCCCAACATCTCATCCAAATTCGTCATAACGGGTTCTCAAGACTTGTCCAGAAATCTGACAAACGAGAGGAGACCATTCAGTCTGTCAATCCCATAGTTTAACTAATAGTTGAGCTGTCCCAATAGCTCATCAGATTCTTCAAAAAATGTCTCACGACTTGTCCTGAAACATAAGAAATCTGACAAATGAGAGGAGGACGTTCAGTCCATCAAGCCCGTTTGCCCAACATCTCATCCAGATTCGTCATAACGGGTTCTCAAAACTTGTCCAGAAATCTGACAAACGAGAGGATGCCATTCAGTCCATCAAGAGCGTTTGTTCAGCTACTAGTTACGCTGTCCAGATGTCTCATCCAGATCCTTCTTAATGTTTGTTAACAACTCGCTAGTTTGCTTGTTTCACATTCCCACAACTCTTTGAGTAAAGATGCCCCTCTTAAATGCACAAACCCTCAATTTCCAATCCTGATCAGATTTTCGCTTACTGTACGGCCTGTTCACCTCTTTTTTCTGTTGCCATTTTAAAAGATATTAAGAACAAAAAGCACTGGCAGAAATGTCAAATAAAAAGAAAGAAAGACTTGGGCCAGGGATCAAGCCCTGTGTATCCCATAAAGCTAAGAGGCCCCTGATCTAAGTTAAGTTAAGCAGGTTTGAAAAGGGAAGGATGGATGGATTTATCGTGCAGTGAAACAAAATAAACACAAGAAATGCGAGCAAAAAAATGGAATTTTGACGTTTCTGATGGGGGACGCTGTTGTGAAAAATGACCATTGATTGCACCCTGAAGCTTTCCTTCTCTGCTTTTCTGCCATATGGCCGAGTCTTTCTGCTGTCTATCTCTATAGCCCCCCCCCCCCCCAGACCCCGGCGTGGGTGTGATTCAGCTGATGTAACTGCCATCTTGACCCAAATGAAACCCAGATGTTCCAGGGGGCTCCTCGGCTGGTGAGTCATCTCTCACTCTCGCTCTCTGACCAGACTCCTACACCGCCAGCTCTTGGGATCTCAATTTAACCAAACTGTTCCCACCGGGCCGTCCCACACGCTGACCCGGCCTCTACTTTCATATTGTTTCTGTATGGAAGAGTTGAAAAATTAAACAAAATTCAAACATATCAAAGCACCAGATCAGAGCAGAGAGGATCACGTCAGGATTATTGGACGATCGCTAATAATGGTGACTCACAGCATTCGAGTTGGGAATCATCAGAACTGAATGATAAAATCAGACGTGTGCCCACCAGTTACAATGCAGCATTGTTCTTACAGAAGGTGGGATTATCAAAGTCCGTCCATCCATAAATCTCTCTGCTTGTTGACCTGTCACTCCATTATGTTTCCAGTTATGAAGGAACCAACCTTGGGTGGCCTGCCTGTCCTTTAGCATTTGCTGCTATTTCTTTCAGTGCACAATCTCATGGGTATGTGTTAGGTAGCACAGTGGGCTACTGGAAAGCATTGCTGCCCACCCCGGCTCTAGAGGACTGGGTCCAAACCACAGCCAATGTACTATCTCTGTGTGATTTATCATGTTTAGCAGCCATACCACATGCACTACAAAAGAGGTCATCCGCCCGCTACCCAGTGGGCACCATTTACGAAAGTAAATGCCAAGGGGCTCCTTAAACTCAAGCATATATACACAAAGGGGCGCCTTTTATGCTATTGAAGGGACACACACACACACTCGGGACACCGAGGGGGGCCATCCAGGAGATCAAAGTCTAATAATATCAAATACCCAGCAGGCATACCAACTACACTTCAGAAGAGGTCACCCAACTGAAGCTAAGCCTGTTCAGGCCCAGCCAGTACTTGGATGGGAGACCAACTAGGAAAAGCTTGGGTTGGTGCTGGAAGAAGTGCTGGTGAGGCCAGCAGGGGGCACTTACCCTGTGATCTGAATGAAAACCCTAATGCCCCAGTGCAGTGTGCTGTAAAAATGGTGCCATCCTTTGGATGAAACCTAAAACCGAGGACCAGACTCTCTGTGGTCATTAAAGATCCCTGGGCATCCTTCATAAAGAGTAGGGGGTATCCCAACGTCCTGGCTAAACTGCCCATCATGGCCTTGTCCATTCCGGCCCCCTAAATCATCCCCTATCTCTAATTGTCTTTCTCTCTCTCTCTCACCCCTTCACCACCTGAAAGCTAATGTGTGGTGAGTGTCCTGGCACACAAAATGGCTGCCGTCACATCATCCAGGTGGGTGCTACACATTAGTGGGAGTTGAAGGGGCTCCCCATTCACTGAAGCACTTTGAGTAGTGAGAAGAGTCCTATATATCCATCCATTATCCAACCTGCTATATCTTAACTACAGGGTCATGGGGGTCTGCTGGAGCCAATTCCAGCCAACACAGGGCACAAGGCAGGAAACAAACCCCGGGCATTGCGCCAGCCCACAGCAGGAGTCCTATATAAATGTAATTACTTAATTATGGTCTCCTTGTGTCCAGGTATATTTTATTCTTTTTGCGGATGCATCCCTTAGTGAATGCATTGGACATGAACATCATTTCTGTCTTGGATCAAGTGCTGCTGGGAAAGTCTCCATCTTCTCAATATCCTGTCCAAAAATTGAAATAAAGAGGTTCATAAAATGGTTTGATTGAACCGTATCACAAAAATGCTATCCGTCCATCTGTCTTCCGAATTAGCCTACCCCATAAATGTGATGGGCAGCGCATTCTAATCACAATGCCGCACGACATTTATGTGGCATCTCTTTAACAAGTACTTTGCTGTTTTAAGTGTTTCAGAAAATAAAATAAACAGTTGGGTCGAAGAGCAAGTAGGTTAACGGGAGCGCTGCAGGACAATTGGAGAGAGCTGATGAAAGAAAGAGCGGACAGAATGTGGAGAAAAAGAGATGGGGAGATATTGGTGATGCCCTGTGCCCGCAGACAATGGGCACCAACCACTTTTGGGATGCTTTGTAGTCACAAATGGAGATGGACTTGGACAAGGAGGGAGATAACAAGAAGTTACTTTGAAAAAGTGCAAAAGCAAAACAGCAGCGTCGTTGTGCAGTCATTTAAAAAACGATCCTTTACTAAATCAGTCAGCGCAGTGGGTAAAAGAATCAAATCCAACACAGAGTTAAGACCAGGAGTTTGAATCAAAACCAACCGTCTCACAATTTCTGGCACCAGTGCCCCTCTCTCGTCTCCCTTGCTCTCACTGAATTTGTTCAGCAGGTGCCAAGCGCCACTGATGGTGGTCTTCTTGGCTCTCTGTTGACCACCTCAGCCAGTAACCATCAAAAGTCCCTTGAGCCCGTCTCTCTCTCTCTCTCCCTGCCACCTCCTTCGATAACCATGGAGAGATGCCCAGAGCCCTCAATCGCCCCTGCTCCGTCTTACTCAGTCCCTTGTTTCAGCCAAGGCTCTCCCTCCCCAGATCTCAATTATGTTTATTTTGTTCTTTTTTACTTTCTCGTATGCGAAGTATAGGGGAAGTATTGTAATCGTCCAAAAATTCGACCTCAAGATTTTGATGGATCTCGACATTTTTGACCTCCCTGAGTCCGATTTACTTTCTCATAGGGAAAGTATTGTAATCGTCCAAAAATTCAAACTCGAAATTTTGATGAATCTCGATCTTTTAGACCTCTCTGAGTCCAATTTATTTTACCGTAGGGAAGGTATTGTAATCATCCAAAAATCTGACATCGAGATTTTGATGAATCTCGACATTTTTAGACCTCCATGAGTCCGATTTAGTTTCTCATAGGGAACGTATTGTAATCGTTTAAAAATTCGATCTTGAGATTTTGATGAATCTTGACGTTTTACACCTCCCTGAGTGCCATTTACTTTCTTGTAGGCAAAGTATTGTAATTTTCTTAAAATTCAATCTTGAGATTTTGATGAATCTCGACATTTTTAGACATCTCTGAATCCGATTTATTTTATCGTGGGTAAAGTATTGCAATCATCAAAAATTTTGACCTTCAGATTTTGATGAATCTCGACATTTTTGACCTTCCTGAGTCCGATTTACTTTCTCTTAGGGAAAGTATTGTAATTGTCCAAAAATTCGACCTCGAGATTTTGATGAATCTCGATCTTTTAGACCTCTCTGAGTCCGATTTATTTTATCATAGGGAAGGTATTGTAATTGTCCAAAAATCTGATATCGAGATTTTGATGAATCTCGACATTTTTAGACCTCCCTGAGTCTGATTTACTTTCTCGTAGGGAAAGTATTGTAATTGTCCAAAAATCTGACATCGAGATTTTGATGAATCTTGATGTTTTAGGCCTTCCTAAATCCGATTCACTTTCTCGTATGGAAAGTATTGTAGTCATCCAAAAATTCGACCTTGAGATTTTGATGAATCTTGACATTTTTAGACCTCTCTGAGTCCGATTTACTTTCTTGTAGGCAAGATTACACTGTACTTTTCACTACATTCATAATGGCTAACACGGTACAACACACTAGTACTACTTTCTTGTAAGGAAAGTATTGTAATCGTCCAAAAATTTGATTTTGAGATTTTGATGAATCTCGACGTTTTAGACCTACCTGTTTCCAAAAATACCATTTTTGGAATTATGTCTGTGTGTCTGTCTGTGTGTGTGTGTGTGTGTGTGTGTGTGTGTAAACACGATAACTTGAGTACACTTTCACTTCGGTCAACCAAATATTGCATACGAGTATTAGGTACAAAACGTACATTTCTGTCATGTTTTGAGCTATTTCTGTTAACCGGAAGTGGTATTCTACCTTTTATTCATGCAGCTGCAAAATCTGATTTATTCCACTTTACTTTTATAATAATTGTTCAATATACTATTACTTTGATTTGATTTGTTGTTGATGGTTCTTTAATGTACATAATAAAAAATATAATCATTGTCTTGCGGTTTACTTCTCAAATATCCATCCCCATATACGAGAAAGCCGAGGGGAGACCACTGCGACTTTTTTTTTATGTTAACACCGTTGATTTTTTATTTTCTACTTTTAAGATTATATTCTGCTATGTTCTTTGTGTTTTGTGGGTGGTTCTCCAAGAGGCGGGGCCATCTGCCCATCACCACAAGGGACTGCCCCCAGTCCAAGAAAATCCACAGTCCTTTGCGGTTCATTGAATGTGCTCAGGGCGTGGAGAGCTTCTCTAGTGTTTTTTTAATGCTTCCCTGAAATTCTGGATTTTTCTTACCAAGGTTGTAAAAACTGATTACTATTATTTTAGACTATCAGCATCATAAGCCCCTGGGCAAAGCAGACAGCAAAACAGAAACACACATAGGCATCAGAAACATTGTGGGCTCCTGGGGTCCCCGGCCAGTGCCCATTGTGTCCATACGTTAAGACGACCCTGATTTTAGGGTAAAAGTCAAAGTTAGTAAGATCAACAGGGAGAATGCGTTAAATACAAATCATTTATTTAATTCTGACCCTCCGCATCAAGAGGAACCAACTGAGGTGGTTAGGGGCATCTGATACAGGTGCCTCCCTGTAGAGGTTTTATGGGCACAACCAGCTGGGAGGAGACCCTGCGGAAGACCCAGGGCATGCTGGGAGGGATTATATCTCTCTGATGGCCTCAGACCACCTTGGGGGTCCCACTGTTTTAGTTAGCAAGTGTGGCTGGGGAAAGAGAAGTATGGGCCTCACTGCTAAGACGGCTTCAGACAAGTGGTGGAAAATAAATTAATAAATTATTTCATTTTTTGAAAAATATGATATAAATAAAACAGCATTAAATACAGCATTTGTATAGGAAATAAAAAAAACAATAACCTAAATTTAAAAAAAAGGAAAATAAATGCAAACTCAATGTAAGGTGCACATGGTAATAAAAATGCATACAAAGTGCACATCGTAATGTTATAAAAAAATGAATAGAAAAGTTCTTATCATAGAAATTAAAACCAAAGACGGCTCACAAAGTTATCGGTGTAACGTTCAATCTCTCTCTTTGCCCTTCAAGCAGCCTCATAGAGTGAAGTGAAAAGGTCGGGAGTTTTTGGTGTTATTGTTTGTTTGGATAATTTTTCTTTATTTCCTGGTTTATTATTGATGGACGCGCTTGTGAGATTTTTCCACTTTCTTTGACTTTTTATATTTCAGTACGGATCGATAGCACAAGTTTTGTAATAGACAACTGCCTAGTTTTGTGCCATCCTGTCATTGTCTCTCTCACTCACCCTGGTTCATCCTTGGCACAACTGCTTGATGCCCCCTCCTCTTGGTTGATGGTGGGTACGGGGGCATCACAACCACAGCAATCCCATAATGGTGCCCATTAGGGTAAATGCAAAATTAATGAGCGCTGTCAGGGCATGAAGGTGCCCTCTGATAGACTGGCACCCTGCCTTGTACATGGTGCTACCTGGCAGAAGCTCTGCCTGCCAAAAAACTTGGTCGGATTAAATGAGTTTGGTGACGGGTAGAATGACAACTTCTTCTTCTTCTTTCGGCTGCTCCTGTTAGAGGTTGCCACAGCAGATCATCTTCTTCCATCTCTTCCTGTCTTCATCAACTTGTTCTGTTACACCCATCACCTGCATGTCTTCTCTCACCACATCCATAAACCTCCTCTTAGGCCTTCCTCTTCTCCTCTTCCCTGGCAGCTCTATCCTTATCATCCTTCTCCCAATATACCCCTCATCTCTCCTCTGCACATGTCCAAACCAACACCATCTCGCCTCTCTGACTTTGTCTCCCAACCGTCCCACCTGAGCTGACCCTCTAATGTCCTCATTTCTAATCCTCTCCATCCTCATCACACCCAATGCAAATCTTAACATCTTTAACTCTGCCGCCTCCAGCTCTGTCTCCTGCTTTCTGGTAATCAACGACTGCCATTTTGTATGGAAAAATAGCAACATGGATCATTTGCTCGTCAGATATTTTAGAGCAATAAGTGCAATTTTTAGACTGCCGCCCTGTCCAGTGCTATTTTACCAGCTTGTGCTCAGTGCTGCCAGGATAGGCTCCAGCCCGCCCGTGACCCTCCATTAAACCAAACATGTTTGAGAACGTGTGGGGATTTCCTTCAAGGTGTGAACTTTTCATTTGTCTGTCTGTCTCCGCTCTTTAACAATCCATCCTCCTTACTCATAAAATGTGAGAAGATGTCTGAAGAGTGCATTGTAGCCCTTCAGCAGGGATTCTTCAAACAGTGGAAAATCTGAGTGGTTAACACGCACAAGCGTGTGAGTCAGAGACCTGTGTGAATTTTTAATGGATTATGAAGATGGCAAGAGAAAATATAAAAATAACTTCAAGCAATGTGACTGAAAGGGAACAGAAACACAGGACTGAACATCGAATGTATGCACCTGCACTGACAACCTCTGCAGATTCAACCGAGCCTGTCCACTAGAGGGTGCTGGTGGGCCATGCTTTGGGTTTCCGAAGGCCTGCCAAACTTCACAGCGTAGGCGACATTAACAAAGAGCAGCCAGGGGCAGAAGATTACTGCACCGGCCAGGAATATTTAGGACAAATCTGGGCAAGCCTTCATCTAACAAGGCGGACAAATTAAGAAACGCCTTGGGGCAAAGAAAATACAATGCTGGTGTGGTGGCTACCTGCAGATCATCGCTGAGTAATCCCCATGTAGCTGATCCCTGTGATATAGAAGTCTGACTCTTGAGAAGGCGTTTGAGCCTCAGGGGCACAATTGACTGACAAACGCTGAATGAAGACTTGGAGTTAGCGCCGAAAAGAGAGATAAATGAGCACAGAATAACTTAACTTTACATCACAAAACTTAACACAACTAGCATAACATAACATACCACCATATGAAATATAAAGTGACATCGCAGAACAGAAGATAATAACATAATATAACACGGCATGATGTGACCTAAAATAACATCATAGGACATAGCGGAGTCACATAACAAAACAAAACATGACATCAGGTAAAATAACACGACACATCGTAGCAATGTTAGTTACATAGATAGTAAGATGTGAAAGGCACTATAAAATAGGCACTGTAGAAAAGAAAGAGGTGACGTTCACTGAATTAGATGAATAGGTAGATACGAAAGGCAGTATATGATAGCTAGATAGAGAAACCTGATACATGTGATGCAGAAAGATAGATAGATAGATAGATAGATAGATAGGAAAGGCGCTATATAACAGATAGATAGATTGATAGATTGATCCTAATTTTAGTATAGTAGGCAGGATTAGATAGATAGATAGATAGATAGGAAAGGCACTATATAACAGATAGATAGATAGATAGATAGGAAAGACACTATATAACAGATAGATAGACAGATAGATAGATAGATCCTAATTTTAGTATAGTAGGCAGGATTAGATAGATAGGAAAGGCACTATATAACAGATAGATAGATAGATAGATAGATAGATCCTAATTTTAGTATAGTAGGCAGGATTAGATAGATAGATAGGAAAGGCACTATATAACAGATAGATAGATAGGAAAGGCACTATATAACAGATAGATAGATAGGTAGATAGATAGGAAAGGCACTATATAACAGATAGATAGATATATCGTAATTTTAGTATAGTAGGCAGGATTAGATAGATAGATAGATAGATAGATAGATAGATAGATAGGAAAGGCACTATATAACAGATAGATAGATAGATCCTAATTTTAGTATAGTAGGCAGGATTAGATAGATAGGAAAGGCACTATATAACAGATAGATAGATAGATCCTAATTTTAGTATAGTAGGCAGGATTAGATAGATAGATAGAAAAGGCACTATATAACAGATAGATAGATAGATAGATAGGAAAGGCACTATATAACAGATAGATAGATAGATAGGAAAAGCACTCTATAACAGATAGATAGATAGATAGATAGGAAAGGCACTATATAACAGATAGATAGATAGATAGATAGATCCTAATTTTAGTATAGTAGGCAGGATTAGATAGATAGATAGAAAAGGCACTATATAACAGATAGATAGATAGATAGATAGGAAAGGCACTCTATAACAGATAGATAGATAGATTGATAGATCCTAATTTTAGTATAGTAGGCAGGATTAGATAGATAGATAGATAAATAGGAAAGGCACTATATAACAGATAGATAGATAGGAAAGGCACTATATAACAGATAGATAGATATATCCTAATTTTAGTATAGTAGACAGGATTAGATAGATAGATAGATAGATAGATAGGAAAGGCACTATATAACAGATAGATAGATAGGAAAGGCACTATATAACAGATAGATAGATAGATAGATAGATAGATAGGAAAGGCACTATATAACAGATAGATAGATAGATAGACCTTCATTTGTAGGATAATAAAGGTCATTTGCATATAATGTAGCATTTAGCATAATAACATAAAATTACATCACATAACGTAATATGGTGTAACATAACACAACATGGCATGATGTAAAATAACATAACACAATGTAGCATTGCAAAAGCATCCCATGACATGATGTAACATACCACAATGTGATGTAAAATAACAGCAGAATAGAACAGAACTACATAGCATAGCATAACATAACATTTTACAACATTGTATACCATAACTTTACATTACATAATACAATATAACTGAACATGAAATTACATACAATAACAGAACATAGCATAGCAACATACCACAACATAATAAAAAATGATGTAACAAAACATAACAGAAAATGACTTGATGTTAAATAATATAAAATAACTTAGTTTGATCATATAACATAACATGACATGACATGATGCTTCATAAGTTTGCATGATATTACACATCACAACATGACATTACATAAAATAATAGAACAGAACACAGCATAACAACATTGTATAGCATGTCATGATATAACATAACCTAACCTAACTCAACATGATCTAACCTAACTTGATCTTAACCTGATACAACATAACACAGTATAACATGATATCATATGATATCACATGACGTAGCATAACTTTGCATGATATAACATAACACAACATGACATAACTTAAAATAACAGAACACAACATAGCATAACAACATAACATAACACAGCATACCATAATGTTAAATAACATAACGGAACTTATTATGGCCACAGAACAGAACAGAACACAGCATAGTCATATAACACAGCATTACATGATGTAACCTAACCTGATAAAACATAACACAGTAAAACATGACATGACATCACGTGACGTAACATAACGTTACATGACATACCATAATATCACACAATATTACATAAAAAACAAAACAGAACACAGCATAGCAACATAGCATGGTATGACGTAACGTATCACAACATGACTTAACAGAACAAAGCGCAGCACCATAACTCACCATGACATGATGTACAATGACATCACTGAACACGACATAACAAGGTAACACAACACAACATATCACGTGACATGAGATAATTCAGCTCTACATGACAGACGTAACATGATAACTCTTTCCTCATCCCCAGGCGCTACATTAAAGGCTCCCATAGAAAGTTAAGAAACTGGACGTGTTGTTTTATGTAGTGCCGGACCCCCTGAACCCCTTTGTCTATATAAAGGACTCCTCTAATGCAGATTAGTGTAGTGCCACCATGCAATTGTATGTATTGAGCTACAATAAGCACCATCAACATACACAGTCACAATTATAACAAACAACACATAAAAGACGCGACGCTCAGTCACTCAGAGAGTCCCCTGCAGCCAGCATGTCTGAAGGTCACTGTCCATCCAATAATTGTGGTGTTAGATGAATTGAACGGCTAATCTGAGCAAGCAGACACTCCAGTGCAGGGTCTCCATAAAGTTTAGGTGAGCCCATCTCCCACAGCTCCAGAAGATGGGGCTTCCTCGTTAGCAGCATTTAGTCCAAGTGAGCGGAGATCTTCCTCCTACTGGTAACGAGCATAACGCTGTCAAACTCTCACATGTACCCAACATCAACCCATCGTGCTGCTGTCAGTGGATTAAACAGGTCTGGCTGAATTCCTATGTGAGTACGGCGGACCACCTGGGATTTCTCCATTTAAATC
Source organism: Polypterus bichir lapradei (assembly GCA_026402145.1). NCBI lineage: Eukaryota > Metazoa > Chordata > Cladistia > Polypteriformes > Polypteridae > Polypterus > Polypterus bichir. Next base: position 8,480,688 of record JANRMT010062845.1, on the reverse strand, counting down.
AAGAATGGAAAAGCAAGTTGACAAGGCAGATGCAGACAGACACCGTGTAATGCACACACCGTCTGAACGTTTAGAGTATACATATTCCATACAGCTCCCCAATATATGCTCTTTTGTTACCACATGACATAACGCAACATAAAATAACATAGCATGACATGACGTGACGTGACGTGACATAACTTGACATTCCCAAACCTGGCTCGCGGGGCACCAGCGCCTAGCACTGACGTCAATTATGTTCTAACTTTACATGTGCTCCATATCTTTTGCATGTGTTTGGTTTTCTTTTCCTGTTGATTGCCCGGTCTTTCCAGTCTTCTCACCTTATAGTTCTGTTTTATATACTTAACTCGTGTCCTTAGAATATCAGACTTGTTACCTATGCTTGTCTTTTTCATTTAACTCATATACAGAAGAGGTTAAGCATAAACTCACAATTTGGTCAAGACTTGACAATACGGTACAGAAGACAGAAGCCAATGCCCAGAATGCCTGTGTTATTGACAAGTCTTGCCGTGAAGGTCCCTGCTGTGTCATCTCAACGTGAAGAGTGACGTCTTCTGGAGATCTGTAACCTGAGGCCAACTGTCTCCTTTGATAAAGATCAGAGCAAGACTCTCAGGAATTCAAAAGCAGCCCACCGACTCTACCCATGATGATCATCGATTGGGGAAACTGCTCTTAGTGACACAAAGTAGCCCACCGACTCGGGTTGAAGATAATCAGGGTCTCATTCTCAGGAATCAGAAGTAGCCTACTGACTCCGCTGAAAGTCTCTCTCCTTACTTTTCTATCTGAGACACTTGAACGTTGCCATCTCTAGCTGAGTTCCTTCCTTCTACAGAGTGGACTGCTTGATCCTAACCAGCCAGGCTTCACAATGGGCCGTTCTACTCGCTGTTGTCATCAACGTGTTATGGCTGGCTAGAGCTACCAACATGTCATCTGCCCTCATTCTCGTAGATCTCTCTTCTGAATTCAACACAGTCAATCATCAGATCTCCTCCATGCCACCCTCTCTAATCTTGGTATCACTGGGACTGCCCTCAGGTGGCTTGAATCCTACTATTTGGGCAGACCGTGTAGTCTCATCCACCACTTTCGGACTCTGTCTGCTCATGCAGGAGACATAGCGTCTTTTATGCCGAACCTGGGAGTGCTTCTGGTGCCACAACATTGCACATTGGTAGCACTTCCAGGTCAGATGAAAGCCCCTCAAAGAAGGTCCAACACTCACAGTCCATGCCAGTCCATTTCAGACATGTTCAACAATTTTTATTAATGATTTATTGATAAATATTAATTATTCTATTATTTTTATTAACTAGCTGCACTGCCCATCTAAGACAAGATGAAACCCAAATAATCCAAGTAGACTTCAGCGTTAGCGTTTACCGTACACCATCTTTAGGAATGTATTTTGTAATGCATGCAGTAATAAAATGCATTACATTTCTCATTTCAACAGATGGTGCATCACAAACATTTGTAGTAATAAAATGCATTCCTACCAATGTTTCTGATGTGCCATCTGTTGGAATGGCAAATGCAATGCCTGCAAAGGTTTGTGATGCGGCATCTATCGGAATGAAATATACAACGCCCAAGTCTCTGTTATATGCCATTTGGTATGGGATTCCTAAAAGCTGTGTTAATGTTTGTGATGTGCCATCTGTTGGAATGACAAGTGCAATTTCTGCAAAGATTTGTGATGTGCCATCTTTCAGAATTAAATATACAATGCCCAAGTCTCTGTTATATGCCATTTGGTATGGGATTTCTAAAAGTAGTTTTAATGATTGTGATGCTCCATCTGTTTGAATGACAAATGCAATGCATATGTCTCTGTTATATGCCATTTGGCGTGGGATGTTGAAAAGCTGTGTTAATGTTTGTGATGTACCATCTGTTGGAAAGACAAATGCAATGCCTGCAAAGGTTTGTGGTGCACAATCTATCGGAATGAAATATACAATGCCAAAGTCTCTGTTATATGCCATTTGGTATGGGATTCCTAAAAGCAGTTTTAATGATTGTGATGCTCCATCTGTTGGAAAGACAAATGCAATGCATTTTATTACTGCAAATGTTCTTTTGGAATGACAGCGATATAGCTCTTGTGTCTCAGCCAGGGTTCTTCTTCTAGCTGGGGATTCAAATTCATCCTTTATGCCTGTTTTGCTCATTTTTGATTCTTTGATTTATGTTGTGCATTATTCTTTACTTTTGATGCCTGTGTTCTTTCTCATTTGTTGTGAGGGTGGTCCTCCAAGAGGAGGGGGGCAACCCTCCACCCTGTAAATCCAGAGGCTCCTTTTGCTTAGTGTGCTCTTCATGTATTTCCAGTGCTTTATTTTGTGAGATAAACCCTTTTTATTTTATAAAGATTTGCTGCTTGCCGTTATTAGTTGCTGGGGTTTGACAGTGATATCTCCCTCTAGTGGCCACTATTAGAAGTGCTTTTGGAACTTACTGGGTTCGTAGGTCCTTTGGGACTGCAAGTTCATGACAATAGATAGATAGATAGATAGATAGATAGATAGATAGATACTTTATTAATCCCAAGGGGAAATTCACATACTCCAGTACAATACCAACCGGATGGACCAACAAACCCACAGACCCACAGACCGAAAGACCCTCAGACGATTATTCTTTTTTATGGTGGATTTGAGTTTTTCTTCTGAACACATCTTCGATTCTTGTCAAGCCTTACAGGTCGCATTTAACGGGAAGCACTCTGGTCTTCCGCATGCGACATTGGATTTATAATGGACTTTCATCTTCTCATGGCAACCTCGAAGTGTTGTCTTTTATCTAAGTGCAGCATCTTCACTGCTCTCTTTTTTTAATTTGTTTATTAAAATAAGGAAGACATTTAGGATTTACTTATCTTATTATTCTCGCAGGAACAGCTAATGGCTAACCTCTGACCACATTTAAATTCTTAATTCGCTATGGGCACGTGTTGTCTTGCATAAATGTGCACAGCCTAGTAAAATGTCTTCTTAATAGACTATTTTATGTATTAGAAAGAAAAAGAAATGTACTGGAGATCAAACTGGGTTAATCGAGAGTGCTTAGCAGGCAAACCACCTGCAATATTGTGAAGCAAAAAAAAAAATCCTTCTGTTCCCATAAAATATCAGCCTTGGGATGAGATGGGCATTCAGGGCCTTGGTGATTCAGCAGCCATTTCCTTTAGGGCATAGATTTTTCTTTTTCTTTCATCTGTTCATCCATGTGCCCAGGTCAGGGTCACATGGCATAGGATCTATCCTGGAAGTGGCATGGGGGTCCATCACACCAACAGGGCTGTCTTAACAGCACCCGGGCAAAGTAGAGCACTGGGGCCCCTATTTTTATAGCAAAATCAAAACAAACATTGGCATCAGAAAAGATACAAGCCCCTGTGCTTCTAGGGTCCCCGGGCAACTGCCAAGCGTGCCCATGCATTAAGACGGCCCCATTTTGAATTGTTAATTCTCCTAACACGGAAGATAAAACAGGATGAAGGGACTTAGACATAGGAGAACAAGCAGAGTCCACACAGGTAGCGACCTACCAGTTGGTATAAACTCACAGCCTGGAGGTATGAGGTGGCAGGAGCTGCATAATCCAGTGCTATGTTCCAGTGTGGCGAGGAAAGTAGGAATTTTATTTCTGCTGCAACCCACCATCTAAAGAAATACGCTTATTTTTAAAATGTCCCGCCATCCTCAGGCACAAGGCCAGAATCAACTGTGTGAGGTGTGCCAGGCCATTAAATGGCACTCTCATGATGGGCACGATGCCACTTTAGAGCTCTGAACCTCTGTGCTTTTTGGACGTGGAGGAGTCAGAAAAACCCTCATAGACCAAAAGCAGGTGGGGACACGAAGCCCCCAAAACTTAAAAAAAATAGGGTGAGCAGCAGTGTGCCACCATGGCGACCAACGTGCATCCAAGATGGAATAACCCCCCTAAAAATGAGTCGCTTTGTAGTGCTGCCCAAAAAAAATTGTAATCGGCACTCCTGAATCAATTACAGAAGAAACACGCGGGTTTTTCAACTTTTTTCTTTAAATAAAAAATCACTTTGCCCGTCTTGAATTTCTCAGATAAAACAAACTTCGCTGTAATGAAAATAAAGGGGCAGTTAGAAGGCAAACCCCGCATATCTGAGAGACAAAATTAAAGAAAGGAGGCAAAAAGAGTCGAGTGGTCTTTCCAGACTGGAGTCGGAATCGTTAAATGAGCCAGACGTGGCGGCGAAGCCCCTTGAGAGGAAGCCGGGCCGGAAGGGGCGGGGCCAGGAGGCGACAAGCCGGAAGGGGCGGGGCCAGGAGGCGCCAAGCCAGAAGTGGCGTCACGGGGGCTGGCGGTCGTCTGATCTGTAGGAGCAAAAGGAGGAGAAGCATTAGGCAACAGTGCCAACCGCTGGCTCGGAGTGGAACTGCAACTGGATGAGCCCTTAAGTTGTGTTCCCAATTGCAAGTGTGTGACAGGGAAATTAGCTAGGACCAAAAATTAAAAATGATAAAAATGAGGAGTTTATTCTAATGGAATATTAGACCTATATATGTTATATCTCTCTCTATATATAAAATCCAACGTCTGTCTGTCTGCTTTTCACGAGAGAACTGCTTAACAGATTTAGATCGGGTTCCTTTCTATAATTTGCTAGAACATTCCAGATGATTCTACGACTTCTCTCAAGTATCACAGTTCAGTTGTGGCACCGATTTATTCGTGCGAATCCGAGAGAGACGCTATTGGCCGAGGAGAAGGGGAAGCGTGACATGAGAAGTGGAGAGCCAGGTGGGGCCCACCTGACTCACACGCCAGCCTCTCGCCACGTGTTGGAGCGCACCTCGTCTCCACTTAGCCAGCGATACCTGTTTGTTCAGCAGACATTATCATCTACAGATTGTTAAGGAGTAACGTTTGACGTTTTTGAGAGAGAGATCAGTGCTCCGTGTGTTTTAGTTGGCAGCTGCTGATTGGCAGAGATGTCACGGCCATGTGCTCTTCTCCCCACGTGGGAGACGCTTTCCCGTCAGAGCTGAACACGATCAGGTACAGTGCCAACATTTGACCTTCTGCTTGGCCAGAATTACATTTTTTTATTCTTTTCATTGCTTTTTAAAGTTTGTCCTGTTTCACTACGACACAGGCAGAGCTGCGGGGAACAGCTAGTATATTATAAAATCCAACGTCTGTCTGTGTGTCTGTCCACTTTTCACAAGAGAACTACTTAATCGATTTAGATTGTTTTTTTTGTATGATTTGCTTGAACATTCTGGTTGATTTTATGACTTCTCTCATTGCGCTAAGTATCATAGGTCATTTGCGGCACTGATTTATTTGCGCGAATCCGAGAGAGAGGCTGCGGGGCGGGGCCTCAGGAGTAGGGAGCTGGGCGGGGCCCTCCTCACTTATGTGCCAGCCTCCATTTGAGTCGCTCTACCTGTCGCCACATGTTGGAGCGCACCTTGCGTTTACTTAGCTAGCCATACCTGTTTGTTCAGCAGACATCATCATCTAGAGCTTGTTAAGGAGTAACGTTTGATGTTTTTAAGAGAGAGATCAGAGCTCCGTGTGTTTTAGCGGGTAGCTGCTGTTTGGTACGTGGTACTCGTCACGATCAGATACAGTGCCAACGTTTGACATCAGAGCGTACCTACCTTCGCTTGGCCAGAGATACTTTGCCAACTTTGTTAAGTGTTATAGTTGGGTTACGGCACTGATTTATTCGTGCGAAACTGAGAGAGAGGCTGCGGGGCGGGGACTCAGGAGTAGGAAGCTGGGCGGGGCCAGGGCCGGATTTAGATGAAAAGAGGCCCTAGGCTATTCCACTTATGAGGCCCTTTCACCTCCCATTTTTAAGTTTGTTCAAATTGCTAACAATTTAAATGTAGGCCCCTCTTGATCTTGAGGCCCTAGGCTGAAGCCTAGTTAGCCTATAGGAAAATCCGGCCCTGGGCGGGGCCCTCCACACTCACGTGCCAGCCTCCATTCAAGTCGGCCTACCTGTCGCCACGTGTTGGAGCGCACCCTGCCGCCGCTTGGCTAGTGATACCTGTTTGTTCAGCAGACATCATCATCTAGAGATTGTTAAGGAGTAACTTTTGACATTTTCGAGAGAGAGAGATCAGAGCTCTGTGTATTTTAGCGGGTAGCTGCTGTTTGGTAAGTGGTACTCGTCACGATCAGATACAGTGCCAACGTTTGACGTTAGAGCGTACCTACCTTTACTTGCCCAGAGATACTTTACCAACTTTGTTAAGTGTTATAGCTGGGTTGTGGCACTAATTTATTTGTGCAAATCCAAAAGAAAGGCTGCGGGGCCTCCATTCAAGTTGGTCTACCTGTCGCCACGTGTTGGAGCGCACCCTGCCTCCACTTAGCTAGTGATACCTGTTTGTTCAGCAGGCATCATCATCTAGAGATTGTTAAGGAGTAACGTTTGACGTTTTTGAGAGAGAGATCAGTGCTCCGTGTGTTTTAGCTATAATATATGTGAGATATCACAGCCACGTGCTTCTCTCCCCACGTGGGGGACGCTCTCCCGTCAGAGCTGAATGCATTTAGATACTGTGCCAACGTTTGACCTTCTGTTTGGCCAGAGATACCTTGCCAACTTTTTACATTTTTGGCAAAGAGATCACAGCTACGTTCTCGCCCCTGATAGCAAAACCAAAAATATTGTCTATGAAGAGGTCCTCGGATAAAAAAGCTATCAATAAAAATTCTTCTCAATACAAATTACTACATTTTTTAAAATTTTTTGTATTGATTTTTAAAGTTTGTCCGATTTCACTACTACATGGGCGGAGCTGCAGGGGACAACTAGTACTTTATAAAGTAATGAAGGAGACAAAACATGCACAAGGATTTGGAGTCCTGAAACTCAATTGCCACCTCTGCTATGTTGTCATTCCAAGTTTTCTATTATACTAAGTTAAATAACTGGTACCGGGAAGGGCGGGGCTTAGCGTAAGGTGGAAATGAGGTCATCGCTCTTCTTTGTGGGAGGGGTCTTCAAGGCCTTAGGAAGCAGAACGCAGCAGAACGCAGGTTAGCGATTGTGTCACATCTCATTCTTTAACCTTAAAGAAACTGTTCAGAATTTCATTGAAAACTTACTACAGAAAAGAAAGAAGTAATCCAAAACAGAAATCGAAGATGAAAGTGAATGTAAAACGATATCATAACTCCCCTCGTTTCACCGATGTCTTTGAATTAGCGAGTCGTCCTTTATTTTAATGACCGTATCTCGACTTTAACGGTTGACGGCCATTCCAGCATCGTTTCTCACAATTCTTTCCTCGATCACGGCACTTCTTGTTTTCCTGACTGGGACTTTCGGATTTTTATCTTGTCACGTGTGTGCATTTGGGAAGCAACTGAAGGGCTTGAGTGATTGTACTTCCCCACTGAGACATGAGGTGGCGCTGTTTAATAACACTCTCTCTTCTCTTCTCCTCCCTCTAATGAAAGGAAGGTTGGCGCCATCACCATCTATGACGTCAGTTCCGGGGGTCCGTCCACCTCTTCTTTATGATAAGGACGACTCAACTTTTCTTTTTCATTTTCAACTTGTTTAATTATACGGGGTTGGCTACAGGGTGCCCCAAAACACTTTTCTGCCTTTGTTCTCTTTTTACATCCATCCTTGAGGGTTGGTCCATGATGTTGTATTTGCCTTTTTGTGAGAAACTGAATCCTGATCTTCTACATGTGGAGACGGGGATGGAGGCTCAGACCACAGCCAGATTGGGATTAAGACATGGAAAATGCTTAGATGAAATTTCAAACTAATCGTACAATTTCCTAAAGCTGCCTTTTATTTATTTATTTATTTATTTATTTTTTCTCTCAGTATGACTCAGTTAGGAAACAAGCACTTGTGCTGTGACTTGAGTCAGAGGCTGAATAATGAAGCTCGCTGCTGTATTTACATCTGTGATCATTAAGGCCTCGTCTTCTCAAGCATCATTACTTGGAGCCTTAATGCAGCGTAATGTATTACAGGGCTGTTTAATTCTTTCCTCTTGGACTTGATGTGATTTGACATTACTCAGGGTAACCGAGGAGCTAAAAATCAATAAGGCTCTGTAAGCGTCTCAGACTCTGACTCGGCCTTAAAACATTAGTAGCCGCGTGCATTTATAAAAAAGGGTGACAATAACTTGGGGTCTTTTTAAACGGCAACTCTGGTGGTCAATCAAAACACAAACTGAAGCCATCAAGGTCTTGGTGTGACCTTAGAGGGACGACGAGGAGGCCACAGATCTTGGGGTGGAAGGTCCTGTTTGGAAGGGGGTGCAGCATGTCTGACCTTCTCTCCATCTCCCCTGTTATGAATTTAACCTGGAGAATAGGAGAGGGGGAAACCGAGGTAAAAACCCTGGCCAGTATAAAATTATTATGATGGAATGAAATGCTAAATAGTAACAGTAATACTACGGGAAATACTAAATAGTTCACTAATTTTATTAACCCTTAAACCGCCACATACTTGGGGGTTAATGCACCAAGTCTGGTCAAGTTGTGGAGCCTGCACTGGTACAGTGCGTTGGCGCACCCACTACACGACGAAACAACTTGGGATCCTGGTTTGCAACTCCCCAGGCAGACACACCATCCAGTCCCACCCTCAGGAAATGACCCTCTATCTGCCGCAGCCAGGTGTTATGTGGGCGGCCCCTTGGCCCGGTCCAGCCACTCGGGTCCCCAACAATGAGGAACTTACGAGCCGGATCACCCTCGGGGAAACACGCCACACGGCGGTAGTTCTGTAACTGGCGCTTCCTCACAATGCAGGTCATGTGCCTCATTTGGAACTCCATGAGCAACACAAAGGATTTTCCGGAGAGACACAGTACCATAGGAGTTCAGTCTTCATCTCAGGTCACTGGATAGCATCCATGTCTCGCAAACCATATAGCAAGACAGGAAGCACCAGGACTCTAAAGACTTGGACCTTCATCCTTTTGCAGGGATATCAGAAGTGCTACACACTCCTCTGCAGCGACCTCATGAACCCCCATGCTCTCCCAATCCATCTACTGACTTCATAGGAGAGACAGGAATGTCACTGCCGAGGTAAGTAAACCTCTCAACAAGGTCAACACTCTCTCCGCAGACAGACATACTGCTGATGGCCGTGCCCAAGAAGTCATTAAAGGCCTGGATCTTGGTTTTTATCAGGACCCTCACAAGCCCAGACACTCAGACTCCTTGCTCAGTCTCTTGAGCGTCCCGATCTGAGCCTCCATTGACTCCGTGAAGATCACAGCATCGTCAGCAAAGTCATCCGTCCATCCATCCATCCATCATCCAACCCACTATATGCTAACTACAGGGTCACGGGGGTCTGCTGTAGCCAATCCCAGCCAAGATCCGTGAATCTTTCTTCCTCCACAGATGCCCCCCAGCTGCTGGACCCCACGACCTTGCCCAACACCCAGTCCATACAAGCATTGAACAGAGTAGGAGCAGAACACACCCCTGACGTGTGTTAATGCACCCCTGGACGCCAAAGACTTATTTGCTACACTTTTTAAGGAAACGTCACAATTCACCAAGAAAAAGTGAAGTTTAATGGAACACATATTTGTTTCATGCAAAGAGCATCACAATTACTGCAACTCTGATCATTTTACGCACTGCCAATAAGCTGTAAAAACTATAAAAAAAAACGACAGTAACAATCTATTATTATATGTACGAGGTGCAACTGACGCCATTGATGAAATTCAGTAAATCACCGAGCCAACTGTGCTTGAACTAGCTGCACACAGCACACAGAGGCCAACGCTGATGCTGGCAGGCTCATCTAGTGCAGCAGCTGAATCCCAGGGACAGTGATGCTGATTCACTAGGGGGCGCCAGTGGTCATGAGCTGGCTGCTCAACGAATGTACGGCGTGGACTGATCAGCTCCGATGTGCTGCCAAATTGAACTGGGAACCAACTATATCCGGTTGCGACATTCAATGGCTGTACGTTCACCGAATATACTTGGCTCCGGCGTGTTGACCGACTATAGCCGGTTCCGGCAATTTAAGGGTTAAATTTGATATAATTTGTTAATCCCCTGGGAAGGGGGGTGGGATATTGTCTTTCCGCATGAATCTTTGGGGGTCTTAGGGCAGGATCAAGCATTGCACAGCGGCCCTGGAGTAAGTTTCAGATTAAGGGCCTCGCTCAAGGGCCCAATGGGTCCTTCTGGCAGTAACTGGATTTGAACCGGCCTCCACCATGAATGTTCCAAAGTTACAAAATTAATCTTCAAGGCTGTTTTTTTTTTTTTTTTTTTTTTTTTGGAGAGCCAAATGATGGCCCTACCCAGAATTAGTATAGTTGGTCGTAAGAATTTGCTCAGCGAGTGCAAAGGGTGCTAAGGATAGAGCGGCCAGGCAGAAGGAAGAGAGGAAGGCCTAAGAGAAGGTTTATGGATGTGGTGAGTGAGAACATGCAGTTGAGGGGAGCAACAGAACAAGATGTTGAGGACAAGAAGATATGGAAGAAGATGATCCGCTGTGGTGGCCCCTAACAGGAGCAGCTGAAAGAAGAAGAAAAAGAAGAAGAAGAAGTGTACATTTGCCCTCTTTGTAGACCCAGCTACTGAGCTGGGCAAAAGTTTACGATATATGGGCTTGGGAAATTTTATTGCAAAAAAAAAAAAAACAGACAATAAAAAGAATTCTGTGCATTGGCTTGCAACTAAAGGTTTTGAAAGATGAATATTAAAACACAGACTCCTCTTTGAATTTTAATGAATATTCTTATGGTTATGCTTTATTACAATGGTTTCCAACGACAGGACTGGCATCCTGTGAAGCCGATCCTCAAAGCCATTTTTTTTTTATAGGTCCATGGATGACACGCATAAGCCAAGTAAATTGTGTTCTGAACATTTTCCGCTTTGAACGATCGTGAGTTACAGCAAACTTTGTCGTCTTCTCTTGATACGCAATTTTTTGGGGCTACTTGGGAAAAGCTAAAAAAAAATTAACTAGGAGAGCGAAAATGTTTAACATTTCTTTTTCTTATTCCGTGAAAAAAAACGAAAAAAAATAAAGAAGCCGTCTGCATCTCCGTCGGCGTTGAAAATGTCTTTGTTGTGGTTTGATTAGAGGCCCTCGTATTTTTCGCAGCCCTGCTTGTCTATCGGTGTCGGCCAGTTTTAACTTTTTTTTTTCATATATTATTTATTTTTACGGTGATGTGGCTTATTGAAGTCCCAGCTGTTAACTTTCTCACATGCATTTAATTAATCCCCTTTTGCAAATGATTGCCTTTAAACACCATACGCTTTCCCAGATATTTATAAAGTTTCTCGGTTAATTTGCATTGCCTGATAAAAAGGCGGTTCATGGCTTTGTGGTGAGGTTTGTCTTACAGTACATCGGTGACATCAGAAGCCAAATTCTCTTTTCTTTTTTTTTTATTATATTGTTGTTATGCCTCCACAAAGTCAACACGTCAATGATGGCTGCGTATCAAAACGAGAACAAAAATTGCACTATCTGAAGACCAAGAGCGGAGTGTGCTGCACCCAACAGCAGTAGTGGAGCGTGGGTGTCAACCGCCTGGGGCGGAGGAAAATTTCGCCGCCCCCTTATTTAGGTATTTCAATTTAAAAGACTAAAATATACAGTAATTCTTTGCCGCCCCCTAAAAGTGCCGCCCGGGGCGGGCCGCCCCTGCGGCCCCCACTACGCTACACCACTGCCCAACAGATAAGTCAAGCCGAGTGGCTCTACTGTCAGGCCGTCCATGCAGCGCATTGCAGCATACAGTGGCATGAAATAACAGGACTGCAGTGCAACACAGACAGTCACGCATACTGTCTGGGTAACACCACTCCAGGACCAGAGGGGGCGCTGCTACCAACAGAGTTACCTCACTTTCCCTCCACAGAGTGGAGAAGACGCCCAATGAGGGCAACTGACTCCACCGCATTCCGGTCAAAGCCCATCATTCGCACATCTCTGCACAAGCACATCTCTGAATACAGACCCTCGCACGAGACCCCTCTAACCTTGACTCGAGAGGCTCCTTTATGAGTTTCTTTGTTTTAAACAACCTTTGCTTCCCCAGCGAGCGCTTGTTTTGCTTAATCTGTTTGTAATTAAATGGAAAACTGGAAAGTTTGCTGAAATCTGATGATACTGAGTGGGCACAGCTACCTGCTGGGCACCATTTACAAAAGTAAAATTGGGCACAATCCTTACACCAAGGGGCTCCTTAAATTCAAACACAGAAGGTGAATCAAAATTATGTTAACACTAATGGTACGTATGTAATTAGATACAATTTTTTTGGACAATTTATGTGCCACATATCATTATATATTATTATTATTCTTTCTTCTTCTTCTTTTCGGCCGCTCCCATTAGCGGTTGCCACAGCGGATCATCTTCTTCCATATCTTCCTGTCCTCGTCATCTTGCTCTGTCACACCCATCACCTGCATGTCCTCTCTCACCAATTCCATAAACCTTCTCTTAGGCCTTCCTCTTTTCCTCTTCCCTGGCAGCTCTATCCTTAGCATCCTTCTGCCAATATACCCAGCATCTCTCCTCTGCACATGTCCAAACCAACGCCATCTCGCCTCTCTGACTTTGTCTCCCAACCATCCCACCTGATCCGACCCTCTAATGCAGCGGTTCTCAAACTGTGGGGCGCGCCCCCCTGGGGAATAAATGAACAAGACATCAAAATGAATTTTTTACATTTTTATTTCAAATTAAAATTTGCAAGCATATAATCACAACAAATGCATTATAACTAAAATTAAAATAAAACATTTCTAAGGCATAGATCTAATGACTAACTGACGAGCGGCGCCGCTGCTGCTGCTTTTATAGTCGCGCATTTTCAATCCAGAAAGTTCGAGACGTATCGGTATCTGTCGCGAACATTTGGGTAACAGTAGATCAGGTGATAATGCGGCGCGACTGCACCACATTGGCAGCGTAGCCAATATTGCCAAATTGAGTTAAATAATTTACTGCGTATTGGGTTATTTTCATGATACAACTAACAGCGGTATAATATTTATCGGACAAAAATACGTGTGTCTCGCGCAGATTGACTTCATTGGTGTCCTCGTTTACGAGATTTTTAAAAATTAAAACATATTTAATTGTTTCTTTACATAAAAAAGTAATTAAATAAGAATAAAGTATTTATTCCTTGTTTTTGGGATTAGAATTACTACCAAAAACCACACAAGGCATTCTAACAGTTATTAAAGCAGTTTAAAAAACAAAATTGCAAATACAGTGGAACCTCAAGATACGAACAGCTCTGTATACAAGAAATTCAAGATACGAGGAAAGTATGAGCGAAAAATTTGGATCTAAATACGAGCATTGGCTCGTGTAACGAGCCACGAGCCAGGCTGTGGGTATGTGTGACGCGTTTCCCGATCCGCCTCGACTCGGGGATTCACCCAAGCTGACACTGCCAGCCCGTCAGCTCACTCAGTGTTCCTTGTTCTCCCGTAGCGTGAGGATCTACGCGTTTGTGCGCTTGTGATTTCATTGTTTCGCTGTAGCAGTTCGCCGTATAAGCGTATCCAAAAATATTGCGGACATGCAGACGGAGAATAGGAGACGATTGGCCTCAAGAGGAGAGAGAGAGAGAGAGAGAGAGAGAGGCGCACGCGCAAGCGAGCAAGCGAGCGAGCAAGAGAGATAAGGAGAGAGAGAGGGACGCGTGCACGAGCGAGAGAGATAAGGAGAGAGAGAGGGAGAGATAAGGAGAGAGAGACACGCACGAGAGAGAAGAACCATCAGCTCAGTTATGATCACATGACGCTCAGCAGACAAAGTGTATCCATACTACTCGTATTGCAAGACATCGCTCATTTTATCAAGTCAAAATTAATTAAAAAATTTAGCTCGTCTTTCAAAACACTCGTAAACCAAGTTACTCGCAAACCGACTGGATTTCCATTATTTTCAATGGGGAAGTTTGTTCTAGATACGTGAAATTCGCTATACAAGTTCAGTGCTGGAACGAATTAAACTCGTATCTCGAGATTCTACTGTATTTCATCGAGGTTAGCCGAACACATGCAAATCTTATGGAAGTAGAAATGATAGGACACCGCAACATCGCACGAGTAGCATACCTTTGTTAGATGTATCATGGGTTATTCTCATCTATTTTATATTATACAGGGGGCACAGAATTATTCCCGGTAGAAAAGGGTTTGCGAAATACGTAAGTTTGAGAACTGCTGCTCTAATGTACTCATTTCTAATCCTATCCATCCTTGTCACACTCAGTGCAAATCTTAACATCTTTAACTAAATTTTGTAAAATTTTGCCAAATCAATATGCAGATAACAATACAAATTATTATAATTATTATATTATGTATTATTATTAAAATATATGTGTTGAACATGATGGCGAACAGGCTGAGACATTCGTGTAAATCATATGAAGTATGTTTTGTAAATGAATTGTTTCCACCATTCAAATATTAACATAATTTTGACTCACCCTGTATATACACAAAGGGCCGCTGTTAGTGCTATTGAAGGGATGTGTGCACTCCGGACACCGAGGGTGACCATACAGGTCATCAAAGTCTAATAATATCAACTACCCAGAAGCCATTCCACATGAACTTCAGAAAAGGTCACCCACCTGAAGAAGAAGAAGACTGTTTGGGCCCGGCCAGGACTTGGATGATAGACCATCTAGGAAAAGGCTTGGGTTGCTGCTGGAAGAGGTATTGGTGAGGCCAGCAGGGGGCGCTTACCCTGTGGTCTGAACGTGGGTCCCAATGCCCCCTGTGTAGTGACGGGGACACTCTGTTGTAAAAATTTGGATGAGGCATAAAACCGAAGTCCAAACTGTTTATGGTCATAAAAAATCCCGGGGCATCCTTCATAAAAAGTAGGGTGTATCCTGATGTCCCTGGCTAAATTGCCCACCACATTCTAGTCATTCTAGCCCCCTAATCATCCCCAGTTTCTAACTGGTTATCTCTCTCTGTCTTGCCCCTTCACCAACAGCTAATGTGTGGTGAGTGTACTGGTGCAAAAATGGCTACCGTTGCATCATTCAGATGGGTGCTACACATTAGTTGTGATTAGAGTGGCTCCCTACTCACTATGTAAGATACTATGTAAATGTAAAGTAAAGAGTCATCATTATTATTACCCACTATGGACAATGAGGGGCGATATCCATCAATCCCACCTAGGGCTCCAGATGGGCTTCGACTGGCACTGGCCACCACAGAGGGGCTTCTGGTGGACAACAGGCTTATAGCATATAAAACCATGAAGAGCTCATTTTCTGTATTCATCCTTTGGACTTCTTCCCTGCTGATCTTTGCACAGTGACTGATGAACATGGAGGAAGGTTTCACCAAAACGACGAACAACGATGGAATAGCAGCATGAGGACAAGTGGACTCTTTCATTGCTGACACTTGGACCCTAAAACGAGAAACATCAGATGCTGAGTACAAACGAAAAATCAGATGGCAAAAGTGTAGCTCAGTTGAATTAACGTAATCATTAAGTGATTAAACACACTAGAGTAATACAAGTTCATTTCAAGTTTCTCCAGATTCCTACGTCTTACCGTAAATCTGAAATTATATTTGCGTTTAGCTTGAAGCTCATTAGCACAATCACCACAAATGTTTCAGGAAGCAAAAATGTTGTTGTCCAGTGTTTTAATATAATACTGTATCTATCTATCTATCTATCTATCTATCTATCTATCTATCTATCTAT
>JANRMT010062845.1:8450643-8464915 GCA_026402145.1 Polypterus bichir lapradei | reverse complement strand
CTATCTATCTATCTATCTATCTATCTATCTATCTATCTATCTATCTATCTATCTAGTATGTTCTGTATCAGTGTTCTCTAAATCAACATGGAAGAGGAGATTCATCTGGTATACCGGATCTGCTGTAGATGGATTGGGAGAGCATGGGGGGGTCATGAGGTCACTGGAAAGGGGTGTGTGGCGCTCCTGATATCTCCACAAAAGGACGAAGGTCCAAGTCTTTAGAGTCCTGGTGCGTCCTGTCTTGCTATATGGTTGTAAGACATGGACACTATCCAGTGACCTGAGATGAAGACTGGATTCCTTCAGTTTTGTGTCTCTTCAGAGAATACTTGGGCACTGCTGGTTTGACTTTGTGTTGCTCATGGAGTCCCGAGTGAGGCACATGACCTGCATTGTGAGGAGGGAGCGTCAGTTACGGCACTACGGCCATGTGGCGTGTTTCCCAGAGGGCTCTTAGGATGTTCATTGTTGAGGACCTGAGTGGCTGGACTAGGTCACATAACACCTGGTTGCAGCAGATAGAGGGTAATTTCTGGAAGGTGGGACTGGACCGCCTGTCTTGCCAACCAGGATCCCGAGGTGTTTCATGGTGTGGCGGGAGCAGCCATGCTCTGTACTGGTGCAATGCTCCCCAACCTGACCTGACCCTGATACCGGATCAATGGATATTCCACCCAGGACTGATCTGAAGGTTGGGTTGACCCGGTTTGTCCATTCAAGTTTGATTTACTCAATACTCGCACTTGTTAAATGTTCCTCAAAACCAAAGTCACAGTTTGTTCTGCTCAGATTCAAACCACCGACTAGAGAAACACTTGCTAGTTCTTTCTTCTGTGATATGTGTGGGTGATTCACGAACATACAGGCGGGAGACGCTTTATTGTATGGAAAACTCTGCTAAGAAAGAGGAACAAACTTAAAATATGTGCATCGGTGTGGGAATGAAACAGATGAGTCATTTATTCGAGACGAAAGACAATAAAGCAAGACGGCAAACCATGGAAACTTATCACCCAAGCGTAGTAGTCCAACCTGGAGGAGAGGCGACTTGGGATGACAGCTCTGTTTGTTAGAAATAAAAATGAAAACAGTTGGGAATCCCAAAACAGAAACAAACCTGCCCAAAACTTAATAACCGCTTATAACAATACAAGGTGGTCCAAATCTAACTATGCAGGTCCAGATCGTCTGGATGACTTTAATTTATGCGGGGACGATTCCAGTTCGGCGTGACGACAATTCTTCGTGTCGTCAGTTCACACACTTCTCGATGGTCTGGGATTTTTCAGGTGATTTTCTATTTAATAAACTTAATAAGTTATATCGTAATTAAAATTGCATAATTAAATCTGGGCCACCCTATACATTTCATTAGCAGCAGATTTAGGTATGGGCGACATGGTTGGCAGCTTTGGTGCCTGCGTCAAATGGTGCTATACAGGCTAAGCCAGTCAATCTGTAAGGGACACTGTGACAGTCCGGGTCAGCACCACACTCCCTTGTCTCTTCTTGGAGCCTCTCCAACCCCAAACCATTGATAGTCGTAGACCAAGGTGAGCCGGGCAAATGAGGACACACACATTGAGCAAGGGGTTGGTGCAAAAAAGGGATAAATGCTCTTATTACAGTCTCACAAAAACAGTGTTCAGAAAGCGCAGTGCAATTCAATCAAATCCACAAAATTCAGTGACCGTGGAGGTTAAAATCAACTCAATAAATAGACCATTAAAGCGAGGTTAAAAAAATCACAGGCAGATGTGACCAGTAGGGGGTACTGCAGCATTTCCAATCTCAGACACAGTCCCAGGTTCAAATAAATGTTTTATTTCTCCACTAATTGCCTCACAGTGAGGTACACTAAGCACAATACCTTTCCTCTCCTCTCCTCTACGTCTCCGGATCAGCTTTGTCTTCCTCCCTCCCTACTCTGACTCCCTGGAGGAGACTGGATGGCTTGCTTTTATGTGAGACCGGGAATACTTCTGGTACCGGGACATAGTCTGATGGAAGCACTTCCGGATCAGACAGGAGCGTCCTGAAGCGTGGAGTCCCTCTCCCTGCTGTACCCTCTGGTGACACCCAAGGACCCCAACAGGATTGTCCCTCAGGACTACAACTCCCAATATATCTCTACTGGGTCCACGCCAGCAGAGCGCTGCCATCTACTAGACTGGGGGAGGAACTGCCCTAAGTGCACCAACCTCCCCACATTATCCATTTGCGTCTATCCCATCCCGGCCAGATTATGCCTCCTACCATGTTGGTATGGTATCCCAGTCGGGAACGGTTCCAGCAGAGCACTCACACAGGAAACAGTCCTTTAAAAAACACACCAGCCCCGGTTCATCCTTCTAAAATCCCTGACTTACCCTGTTTGGATTCCGCAGCACAAGGAGACATTCACCAACAGGCCCAGACAACTCTAATATCCTGGTCTGAGTTCCAGCCCGCCAATCCCTTGACGTTCCACGGGGAGCCAGACCCTCATCGTCTTCACCGAGCACTGAGCACAGCCTCCTCTTGAGTGCCGGCCACATGTTCCTTCCCCAGGGCTCACTTTCCCGTCCACTTGCTTCCTCTCTGTCTTTCCCCGGCTCTCTCTTACTTCTGCCCTTCTCTCCGTCTGTTTCTTTAACCTCCGTCTCGCTCTGTTCCGATTCTTTTATTCTTTCTCTTTCTGTTTCTCCCTCTCTGCTGTGCTGGCTCTTCTCTCTATGGCCTGATTAGCGATATGCCGTTACCTGCGAGGTGGGAATGAGGCACGCGATCAGCTAAGCACTGCAATCAACCCGAATGGAGCCTGCGTGTTCTCGGGATGCGACTCTTTATTTAAAAACTGTTAAAGGACACACCTTCACCACACAACACGCACCTTTATTCTTCAGCTGCCAATTCCCAGCAATATACAAATAATGTCTACAATGACAGCCCAGTCCTTCCGTGCCTCCAGTCCTCCACACAGGCTTTGTCCTTCTTCCTCCCGACTCTGGCCCCTCGAATGGAGTGAGGTGGCACCTGAGAGTGCTCCGGGTGGCTCATCAGGTCTGGTGGAAGTCCACTGTAGGGCTCTGCAGCTCCGCCTGGCGGCCCCCACGGAACTCAACGATGCTTTACCAGACTCCAGCTCCCAGCATGCCCTGCAGGAATCCATGGTGCCGCAGCCCTCTAGTGTCCCAGGGGAGGCAGTGCCTCACAGATGCTCTCTAACCCCGGTCCTTCCATTCAGCTGGAGTCCCAACCTGGGTTATGGCAGAGGCCGCCCGTCACAAATCATAACCAGAGAACTCAAACTACACAAAAACAGGATTGTTTAAACTTTATTTTGTCACAATTTGTTTAATAAATCAAACACATTCTTATGAAACCCATAAAATGTTCTCCTCAGTTGCCTTTGGTCTATCTTGGGTTCTAGGTGCCAACTGAGTGTTGGGTATGTCCTGGCACGGTGATCCCTGACAAACATTATCAGCATTACTTGATAGAGTTTTGTAGTTTTTTAGTTTGCATCATTTTGAGTTTTGGTGTTCTGCCCTGAGTGGGCTCTCAACTCAAATCACAATGGCCGCTGTCATTTAAAGCCTGAGCCTGTTGACTTCATCAGTTATGGTGTTTGTGCTGTAAAGAGCCTAATGAAATTATACTTTTGGTTAATAATTCATTCTTTAACATGTGGCATTTGTTACGTTGCAGTTGAATTTAATTACAATTTACTGCTGTGCTGTGGATGAAACTGCCAGCAGCGTCTTTATGGTGCAAGTCCTCCAGCTGTGGGACGCTTTCCTGCAGTAGCGCTATGATACCTTGTCTAGAGCCGCGTGCTCCGGGCCTACACAGGCCCAACAATGGAGCAATAGCTTGTAAAAAGATAGATAGATAGATAGATAGATAGATAGATAGATAGATAGATAGATAGGGAAGGCACTATATAATAGATAGATAGATGATAGGAAAGGACATAACTAATAGTTAGATAGATAGATAGATATGAAATGCACTATATCATAGATAGGTAGGGAAGGCACTGGATAATAGATAGATGGATAGATAGATAGATAGGAAAGGCACTATATAATAGATAGATAGATAAATAAATAAGAAAGGCACTATAAGATAGATAGATAGATAGATAGATAGATAGATAGATAGATAATTTTAATTTTAAACAGACCTTTATTAACAATTATAACATAATTGCAGTCAAATTAACAGTCATAATTAAACAACATTTAATAACACTGTTTTCCTACTCATACTTTAGTATTAGACATTCACTTTCTATGGAACATAAAACATCATTTACAGCCCAGATTTCTCTAAATACATCTAATTGATGAATAAGTTTAAAATATTCAAATTCGATTCTCAATCTTCTTTGAAGGAGGACCTTAAACATTAACAGAGCATCAGTAGTTTTCTGATCTTTATCTCTGTTCCTTCTCGTTTTTAACGTTGCCATCTTGGCCTTGCCTAACAAAAAATTACAAAGTAAACATTGTCTTTTACAAACTCTTGATACCGACATTCCAAAAATATAAATGAGTTCATTAAATATAATTCCCAAATCCATCAACAATAAATCAAGAAAATGCAACAGAGGTTGTAATCTGGTACAATACAGAAATAAATGATAAACTGTTTCTTTTTGAAGGCAGAATGGACACTGATCTGTTGCGCTGGCACCAATGGTTTTTAAAAATGAATTGGTGGCTACTGCTCCATGTAGGATCCTCCACTGCAGGTCCCCAACTCTTTTCTCAATTGGCGGTTTATATAAAGTCCTCCATGCTGGAGATGTCGTGTCATGCAGACACAGAGTGTTCCTCCAGAGGGTATCAGTCATGTCTTTTAAATGCATAAAATGGGACACTTTAAGACACCAGTCATATAATTCTTTTTTTGACAAATTTTGGAATGAAATTCCATTTATGTGATTAATTTTTAAAATTGAGTTATTAGAACTGATAAAATCTTTTACATTTGGTTTAATTGTAATGACACAATCAGGAGGTTCTGCCTCTTTTATGAGATCTCCAGAGATATAATCCTCACACAGAGGACCTGCACCCAATTGCACTAAAGAGACTTTAAGTTTGTTGATTATCGACCCTCCAAGACGGACAGACCTAATCCCAAGCTCATGTGCCACAGCTGCCCCAGACTTCCACTGGTTGCTGACCGGATCAATAAAGTTGGCTACTTTGGTAAAGCCTTTGTTCATTAGCAGTGAGTTCAAACTGACCGAGTTGAACTCCAACATTGGATTCCATATTACCGGTTCTTCAAGTAACCAGAAGACTGACTCCAGATTAATACCCACTCTGTTTGTTGTGGTGTGCCAAATCAATAACGTGTTGCGGTAAAAGGTGGGCAGCACAGATAGCGCCAATCGCTTGACATCGATGAAAAGGAGTTGCCAATCAAAATTAAGATTTCCTACCCTATGAAAAAAAGCGAATGCTAAACTCCTCCACAGTAAAGGCTGAGGGGCATACAAGAGACGCTGTAAATCTGTCAGCCTAAAAGCTTCAATTCTGCTCAGAATGTCCACCAAGCCCTGACCACCTTCATCCACAGGCAGATGTACCACACTGTGTTTAACCCAATGAAGTCTGTCCCAAAAAAAATCCAGCAATATCCCCTGAATTTCTTTTAACAGCCAAACTGGAGGATCTGCACACCTAAATTTATGCCAAAGCATTGAAGCAATTAAATTATTAATAATAAGCACCCTACCCCGAAAAGAGAGCTTGGCGACCACCCATTTCCATTTCTTCAGTCTCCCCTGAATTTGATCAATTAAACCCTCCCAGTTATCAGCTGTGGCTCCAGACTTCCCAATGTAAATTCCCAGATGTTTAAATACATTAGAGTTCCATGTTAAAGCACCTGGAAGGCTTGGGGGAGGACAGTTCCAGCTGCCCATCAGAAAGGCATTACATTTGGACCAGTTGACCCTGGCAGATGACACCGTTTGAAACACCTGTAAACAGTCCTGCAACAGAACAACATCATCAGGGTCAGTGATGACAACTGTGACATCGTCAGCATATGCCACCACCTTAAAGGATGCAGTGGGACACACAGGCAATGACAGGCCGTGAAGTGATTGGCGAAGTCTGTGGAGCAGGGGCTCTATGGACAACGAGTATAACATACCGGAGAGTGCACACCCCTGACGAATGCCCCTTGTAACAGAAAATGGGGCTCCTAATCCTCCATTAATTTTTAAAACACTAAACACATTTGTGTACATTAATTTAATATATCCTAGAAAGGTCTCACCAAAACCAAACCTCTGTAGAACTTTAAATAAATAGTGGTGGTCTACCCGGTCAAATGCCTTCTCTTGATCCAGTGAGATGAGACCCGCCTTAAAACCAAAAATCTCAGAGGCAGATACCAAATCCCGCACAAAGAAAATGTTATCAAAAATGCATCGTTCAGGGACACAGTATGACTGATCAAAGGCCACCAAGCAGTTCATGACAGTCCTCAGACGAAGAGCCAACGCTTTAGAAAAGATTTTATAGTCTGAGCAGAGCAGGCTGACCGGTCTCCAGTTTTTAATGTTGCAGAGATCCCCTTTTTTAGGTAAAAGAGTCAAAACTGCTCTCCGACAACTCACAGGAAGCTCTTTATCCCTGATGCTCTCCACGAACACAGTCAGGAAGTCCTTACCCATGATATCCCAAAAGGACTTGTAGAATTCGACAGGAAGTCCATCGATCCCAGGGGCTTTGTTCTGATTTAAACTCCCAAGGGCACTAGTGAGCTCCTCTAGTGATAGTGGCAGGTCGAGTTCTTCCTTGGTGGATGGAGTCAACTGTGGTAGGTCATTAAAGAAAATGTCTGTGTTTGAAGACAAGTCCACTGTTTCTGCAGAGAATAAGTCTTTGTAAAATTTTAAGGCAAATTCCCGGATCTCCTCGGTCTCCGTCATTTCAGTCCCATCTGCAGTTTTCAGACAGTGAATGATTTTTGCCTGAGCAACCTTCTTCTCCAATGAAAAGAAAAACTGCGTTGGGGCGTCTATTTGGGAAATATTCTGGAATCTCCCCCTGACAATGGCGCCCTTCACCTGTTCATCCAGCAGGGACCTCAGAGAATCCTTTTTGTCTTTTAGGGACTCAAGCAAAGTGGCGTCAAAACCGGTTTCCAGTTTGGCTTGAATTATCCCAATGTCCTCTTCCAGTTCTTTAATGGCCATGGTGACCTTTCTAGAAGAATGTTCAGAATAAAACTGGCAAAAGAGTTTAATTTGGACCTTGGAGACGTCCCACCATTGCTTCAGAGATGAGAATTCATTTTTACTGAGTCTCCATTTGTCCCAAAAGAGACGAAAGTGTTGAAGAAATAGAGAGTCTTTAAGAAGTTTAGTATTAAAGTGCCAGAAAGATTTAAAATTACGCTCAGACCCCAAAGAGAAACGAGTGAGAGTTAAACTGTGGTCTGAAAACCCTGTGGGCAGAAGACAAGAGCCCAAAATGAGGTTCAGATTGTGCCGTAAGGTATAAATCCTGTCCAGCCTTGCCATGGATAACATGCCACTGGAGGCCTTGAGCCATGTGTACTGTCTCGCCATTGGGTTCAACTCTCTCCACACATCCACAAGTTCTTGCTGATGAAGGACCGACTGCAACACCTTGACTGACCCCGGATGAGGCTCAGCGCCATTCCTGTCCATCTCTGCATTTTCAGTGCAATTAAAATCACCCGCTAAAAACACGACGTCCTCTGAACTGCACTCAGCAAGAACGTCTTTTAACAAAAGAAAAAAAGAAATTCTCTCTTTGCCTTCATTTGGAGCGTAGACATTTAAGAAAATAATGTTCTTCCCCTGAGTACGTACAACGACCTTCATGAGACGGCCTTTAATTTGCTCAAAACAGTCTATGGACTCCGGGAGAAACGCCTTACTGAAGAGCACTGCCACCCCTGCGCTGGCACTGGAGCCGTGGCTCAGAATCATTGTCCCACTCCAGTCCCTCTGCCACTCCGACTCATTCATTGGGTCAGTATGAGTTTCTTGAAGAAAAATAACATCTAGTTTTTTTTGTTCCAAATATTGAAAAAGTACGGCTCTCTTTAAGGAGTCTCTGCAGCCATTAACGTTCAAAGAGCCCAAAGAGAAAACAGGCATTAGAAAGAAAAGAAACGAAGCAGCAATGACAAGAAGAACTTTAACTAATGAAAAAGAGAGGAGCTGGTGTGGAGCCATTATGTGCTGGAGGTGAGAGACTTTCTAACTTTGCTGATAACATTCTTTAAACGATTAAATTCTTTTCTTTCTATTCCCAAAGGAACAGCATTGCGCATAACTCGCTTAGCTGAAACCAAAAAAAGTTCCAGGTCAGGAAAATGTTCTACGACATTCACCTTCCTTTTGCCTTCAAGAAAATCCAGAAAGCTCAGAATGCTTTCATTGCTGTACTCCGTTTTTCCAAGAGTGCCAGTTAAATTGTCACTTGACATACAAGAGTCACTGTCCTCACCACCCTGCTGACTCCCCTCACACTCTGGGCTGATTGTCACCTCTCTGGTACTTAGAAAACGATTCTTTAAAGACACGTCAGCCCCCTCTGTCAGGTTCATTTTGTTACTTCTCTTGGCTCCTACTCCGCCGTCTGAGGTTTCTTTCCTCTTTCTGGGGAGTGTCGTCCATTCTTCTTCAACATTCATTTCCTCAACAGTTCCAGCTTTTTCTTCCCTAACTGCACTACCTGAATTAGTGCCTGGTTCAGTTTCTTCCACAGCTTCGACATTTAAGAGAGGGCAAGCAGTTTCACTGTGGACTGTGGACTCAGGACTGGCCTTGGCTTGCTCATCCACCTTAGATGGCTCACAGGTAGCAGCGGCAGCATTCAAACTTTCAATGTCTTCCACCTCAGTTGGTGTCGTTTCACTGACAAGCCGCATCACCTCGGCCTTAGCTGGGCTCTTTTCTTCAGTCTGATTTATATTCACAGTAGAGGACTTCAACTCGGCCTCGGCCGAACCATCCACTTCAGGCATCTTTGTCTCAGCTCTCTTTATTTCACTCCTTTCAACTATGGAGCTACAACTGGGTATCTGATTATCAGAACTTCTTACAGTCGAGCTAAGAGTACCTGTGGATACCTCACAGATAACAATCTGCTGATCTTCAGCATCGGAGTCGGAGTCCTCAGACTCATCCTCTATATCTGACTCGCTCACTGCATTTATGTTTCCACCCATAGCATGACTACCATCAGCTCTTTTACAGTCAACTGCTTTGTGCCCTGCACGGCCACATTTAAAACATTTCATTGAATCAGAAGATATAAACACAATATAGTCACATCCATCTACTTTGAATTTCAAAGCAACATCTAACTCATTGTAACCTCTGTTGAGGAGCATAAAAACCTGTCTCCTAAATGAGACCACATGCTTTAATTCTGGCTGTTTACACCCCAAAGGAATCATAGTAATGTCAGAAATAATCTCGCCATACCTTCGCAATTCATTACGTAGCAGTTCATTCTTCAAGAAAGGAGGAACATTAGAGATTATAATCCTCTTTGCAGGAGTTGAAAGCGGCAAAACAGAAATGAGGGTTCCATTAATTACTAGGCCTTCCTGAACCAGTTGGTGAACTAAGGCCTCCTCATTTAGAAACACCACAACTGCCTTATTCATTCGTGAAGCTGAAATAATGTTTTTACATCCAATTATTTTTCCAATTTCAGTAACACACTTCTCTACTGAAACTACTGGATCAACAATCAGCTTGATGCCATTTCTTCTGCTAAGTTTTTCAAAGCCATGTGGCAAAAGGCCTGGCTGTATCCCTCGGGACACAGCCATCCTAGCCACTTCTTTTTTAAAAAAAAAACACTAAATAAACTTGAAATAATGACTATAAATAATAACACAGGTAAAATTAAGAGAAATGACTAGAAAAAAGAAATAAAAGAAAAAAAATGGAAAAAAGAAAAAGCTAAACTCAACTCACTCTCCTGCTAGCACAAAGGCCCACTTCCACTCCAGACCAAAGCAATCGACACACAGAGAAACAGCAAGACAGGATAGATAGATAGATAGATAGATAGATAGATAGATATGAAAGGCACTATATCATAGATAGGTAAGGAAGGCACTGTATAATAGATAGATAGATAGATGAAAGGCACTATATAATAGATAGGTAGGGAAGGCACTGTATAATAGATAGATAGATGATAGGAAAGGACATAACTAATAGTTAGATAGATAGATAGATATGAAATGCACTATATCATAGATAGGTAGGGAAGGCACTGGATAATAGATAGATGGATAGATAGATAGATAGGAAAGGCACTATATAATAGATAGATAGATAAATAAATAAGAAAGGCACTATAAGATAGATAGATAGATAGATAGATAGATAGATAGATAGATAGATAGATAGATATGAAAGGCACTATATCATAGATAGGTAAGGAAGGCACTGTATAATAGATAGATAGATAGATGAAAGGCACTATATAATAGATAGGTAGGGAAGGCACTGTATAATAGATAGATAGATAGATAGATAGGAAAGGCACTATATGATAGATAGATAGATAGATAGATAGATAGATAGATAGATAGATAGATAGATAGATAGGAAAGGCACTATATAATAGATAGATAGATAGATAAGAAAGGCACTATATAATAGATAGATAGATAAATAGATAAGAAAGGCACTATATGATAGATAGATAGATAGATAGATAGATAGATAGATATGAAAGGCACTATATAATAGATAGATAGATGATAGGAAAGGACATAACTAATAGTTAGATAGATAGATAGATATGAAAGGCACTATATCATAGATAGGTAGGGAAGGCACTGTATAATAGATAGATGGATAGATAGATAGATAGGAAAGGCACTATATAATAGATAGATAGATAAATAGATAAGAAAGGCACTATAAGATAGATAGATAGATAGATAGATAGATAGATAGATAGATAGATAGGAAAAGCACTATATAATAGATAGATAGATAAATAGATAAGAAAGGCACTATATGATAGATAGATAGATAGATAGATAAAAAAGGCACTATAAGATAGATAGATAGGAAAGGCACTATATGATAGATAGATAGATAGATAGATAGATAGATAGATAGATAGATAGGTAGGGAAGGCACTGTATAATAGATAATGCCGGGATGCCCAGGAGGACCAGAGGAGGGCTTGCGCCTTCCCCAGACCATCTTTGGGGGCCACAGGTACAGAGCTTCGAAGCTCCACCCTGTAGGGGCCCGTGGTCACCACCAGGGGGTGCCCCCATGCCTTTGGAACCCTGGACCTCAGCACTTCTGCCACACCAGGAAGTGCTGGGGGGAAGAGGAGCAGGGACACCCGGAGTGCTTCCGGGGATACAGCTGGCACTTCTGCCACACTGGGGCGTGTCGGTGGGAGATTTGCCGGGAAGCACCTGGAGCACATCTGGGTGTGGATAAAAGGGGCCGCCTCCCTTCATTCGAGGCGAGAGTCGGGAGCGGAGTAGACTGAGCTTGAAGCAAGTTGGCAGCCTGAAGAGGAAGAAAGGCATTGTGTGGCCAGGACTTTGGGGACTTGTGGGGTTTTGTGGTGCACCTTGTACATAGTAGTGTAAATAAACGTGTGTTGGGTGAAATGAACGTGTCTGCCTGTCTGTGTCCGGGCCAGCCTCCACAATAGATAGATAGATACTGTATAATAGGCTATAACACAAATAAATGGTAACATATTGTGACTTCAGGGGGCAGTCACGAGTCAATTCTGAGCCCAAATAAAGACCCAGGTAGCCAAAAGTTTAAAAGTATAATAAAAGACGATGCAGGTCTGAAGACCTCTCTTCTTTACAGGTCAGGGCCCACTGGATGGGTTTCATCCAAGGTAGCCTGGCTCCAAACTCAAAAGGCAGATGTGGGGCCCACAAAGGCCCAGAAAATAGGAAAGACTTTTAAAATGTTGTGTTTTCAGCCATAGAATTTTCTATAAATATTGGCACTGAGGGCAGAAGTTTTAAAGCTCAGATCCGACCGAATTGACGGCCACAGCCTGATCACTCATTCAGTAGCTCCAGGACTATGAGGACTCCATTTTTAACTCCATTTTATTTTTGAGTGTTTTCTTTGCTACCTTAAATCAAGTAAACTAGCAATCAGAGCAGACAGTGGAGGAAGAGCCCCTGAATACTGTAGCAGCCTGGGGGTCAAGGACTGATGAAGACAAGAGTGGCACAGTTGGTTATGGTCTTTTGGGGGCTGTTAGTTAAGTGACTATTAGTCTGACATAGTCTTTAAATAGGGGGGAAAAGAAAAGGCAGAGAGAAGATTCAGTTATGAATGGCAGGCCTGTGCTGTCCATCCATTCTGAGCCTGCTGAGGCAGCACTTGTGAGACAAACATGACCACACCAATTAATTAAAGCATTTAATAAAAAAAACAATGAATTGTTCACTAAACAGAGGTGAGGCAGGCCATTAGGGACATAAAAAAATGAACCAACTCTTCTTTTAAAAAAAGCCCCCCAGCTGGCCATCTTATTTATGTTTTCCCCTTAAGGGATTTCCTCTTTTTTGTTCCTTTTTTACCAGCATGTTACAGACTCAGCAGTGCATCATCGTCATCATCATGATCAGCATTGCTGAAAATAACATTTAGCACATGTGGCTCCTGCTTCAGGTAGCTGTATATTAGTCAAAAATGTGTAACTAAAATTTAGTTTTAACAGTTTGTTGCACTTCAGGACCCAGCGTGTTGTGAACAGTGCAGCCCTCTGACCACTAGGTGGAGCTGTGCCTCCAAGACCACGAGTACTATTGGCCAAGGGTGGGCCAGGACCACTATGTACCCATCATCGGTGGCCAACAGAACAGTTTGTAAAGAGAAACACTAATACAACCTGACACTTTCCACATCTCCAATCCCGGCTTCTACTGTATCTCAGTGTGATATATTTTATTTTGTATATTATATTTTTTTGCTTCTAATAGATTGGAATGGAATAAGAAGGCAATATAGCAATTGAACCACTCTTGTCCACTAACATTTCAGCTTTTGCCACTTTCAAGCTCTATAGATGTTGATTTCTTTCTTTGATACTTCACTCTGCTAAAGGAGGTCATTTGGATGTAATTTGGTAATGATAGTCATAAAGGGTAAGATGGTCACCATTCACTACATCTATCTATATATCTATCTATCTATCTATCTATCTGTCAAAAAAGAGGATGTACATCTCAAAAAATCAGCAAAAGGCCTGACTTGCCATCACTACAGGTCTGGGCCCACTGGAGAGCTTGGCCCCAAACTCAAAAGACAGGTATGAGGCCTGCACAAGCCCAAAATGGAGCAATGTCTTATAGATAGATAGATAGATCCTAATTTTAGTATAGTAGGCAAGATAGATAGATAGATAGATAGATAGATAGATAGATAGATAGTTCGACCGATCGATGGTACTTAAATCGTCTCAAGGATAAATTTAGGTTTTAACACATATAAATGGTAACATATTGTGACTGTAGAGGGCACTCACAAGTCAACTATGAACCCAAATAATGAACCAGGCAGCCAAAAGTGTAAAGGTGTGCAAATAGAAGATGCAGGCCTTAAAAAACAATTGAATGCCAGAGTTTTCTTCTTCAAAGGTGTGAATCTAATTTCTATGTTTCTTCCCAAGCTCAAAAGGCAGGTGTGAGGCCTGCACAAACCCAAAAGGGGGAAGGCTTTTACCTAGATAGATAGATAGATAGATAGATAGATAGAAGGCACTATATGATAGATTGATAGATATATAGATAGATAGATAGAAGGAACTGTATAATAGATAGATAGATAGATAGATAGATAGATAGATAGATAGATAGATAGATAGATAGATAGATAGATAGATAGATATGAAAGACACTATATACTAAATAGATAGATAGATAGATTTGAAAGGCACTATATAATAGATAGATAGATAGATAGATAGAAGGCACTATATGATAGATAGATAGATTTGAAAGGCACTATATAATAGATAGATAGATAGATAGATAGATAGATAGGTAGAAGGCACTATATGATAGATAGATAGATAGATAGATAGATAGACAGAAGGAACTATATAATAGATAGATAGATAGATAGATAGATAGACATGAAAGGCACTATATAATAGATAGATAGATAGATAGATAGATAGATAGATAGACATGAAAGGCACTATATAATAGATAGATAGATAGATAGATAGATAGATAGATAGATAGATAGATA
>JANRMT010062845.1:8421946-8441815 GCA_026402145.1 Polypterus bichir lapradei | reverse complement strand
CTGGGTTTGGACCTGAGAAGAACACAGGGCAGATCTGGCTGAAGGTTGCTAAATCCTTTCCTCCTTCACTCGTATCCTCCAGGTGGTTATATGAGGTGTCAGAAGTCACACTAACAACCCTGATATGGAGGACTGAGTTAGCACTGACGCTGGTGGTTCTATACAATGGCTCACTTCAAAGTGGGCAGACCTGGCTGCCTAGCACCACTTGAGTGCTCAGGTGGACAGAGTTTGTATTCCCTCGATGGTGAAGACTGTGAGAGGAGGGTAGTGTAGCAACAAGCCTTAGGTCCGAAGTTGAGAGGAACACACAAGGTCCTTTTCAGGGCCACACCAGGTTGCTGAATCCATTCCTCAATGTTAATAACTGAAAAATCAGGAGCAAGGCAGAACCCAGCCCTAGAATGGCTGGCCACTTGCGTCTCCCTCAAGTTCACATCCCCAATTTTAAGTCCCCTATTAGCCAAACACGCACACACATCTCAGAACTACAGGAGGAAAGCAGAGCACCTGGAGAAAACATTTGATTTATCTTCCGATTTATTGGACGACACAAAGCAAGTCCAACGGAGGATAAAAAGCCGGGTATTTGAAGCGGCTTTCCTCAAATTCAATCCAGTTGTGAAGGCTTAGCGTACGGGCCGCTTTAAGAGCCTGCTGGGCTTGTTTGTAGCTCGCGCGCGTATGCTCACCCACACATAATGTCTCTCTAATCCTGCGCGAGGGTCGCCAATGAGTTCATCGTCTAGCAGCTGGAAGTAATTTGCTTCTATACGTTTCCGTCCCAAGTGATTGCAGACATTGTTTTAATCAGCTTCTTAATATGTATTCCATTTTAGTTTCGACTGTATCAGACACCAAATGAAGAAGAAGAAAAAAAATGAATCGCAGGCCTTCACAAACAGACACTTTTGTTTCTTTCCCATTTTTTTGGGGGGGGGGGGGGGATTCTGGCAACTGGTGTGAACTGTCATCTGGCTCATGAAGACTTATTTTTATTATTATTATTTTTTTTTTTTGGGTTGTTGGAGTAATTCCATGGGCAGCAGGTGTACTTTCTGCAGGGAATTGCTGCTCGTGTTTTATTAAATTACTGGTACTTCTTTCTTTCAGCGCTCCAGTCAAACACAGGGAGCCGGGGTATTCTGGAACTTTCTTTTAAGAAAAAAAAAAAAAATAAAAAAACAAAATGGTGAATTAAAAAAAAAAACAAAAAAAAAAACCGAATCCATATGTGAACAAATTTTTGTATTCTAGTAGGAGGATAGCGCCCCCAAGTGTCTCTCTCCAGACCTGAAACAATGCCAACGGCGACCCAAAGTCTTTAAAATGGTGCATTGATTTCATGTATTTACTACAACAGATGATGAAAGGATCATCAGAGGGAGAATATAAAAGTACACAAAGAAAACAGACCCTTTGGGTTTTCCTGGCGTCGAGATTATCATGTCAGGAATGGGAGCAATCAGATGAATTTGTGGAGAGCATTTTAAAGGAACGCCAGGAAGGGGAATGCAGGAAATACATCTGCCTGGACGAAAGTCACCAACCTGAAGAAGAACACTGAGGCCAGGCGTTCTCCACCCGCTTCCTGCCCCGCCCACAACTTCAGCTCATTCACCATTGGTCCGTTCGACTAGACGGAATCACGACTTATCAGAAGTGCAAGAGTTATCACCAGGGCTGCTGGTTCTCAGCCTCCTTTCCTCCTCTTATGATTTCTACTTTTTCCTCCCTTTTTTGACATTTTTCCTTGTTTTTTTGTCATTTAGGTTTGTCTTCGTTTTCTTTTTTGTTTTCTGTGTCAACTGAGACTTTCAGGTGCTGCGTTATTTGAAGCTGCAGTTACTTCCTATATTATGGGAATGGGCCCACTGGGGTCCGCTTTGTCTCGTTTGCACAGAGAAAGAGAGAGAGATAAAAATCCCAAATCTCATACCCGTTGGTGGGCGCACGTCACATTATCCGCTTGTGTTTTAATAGCAAACTTATTTTCCAAAGCCTTGCAAAAATTAGAATCTTCATATACAGTGTAACCTCGGGTCACGACCGTAATTTGTTTCAAAACTCTGGTCGTAACCCGATTTGGTCGTGACCCGAAATTATTTCCCCTGTAGGATTGTATGTAAATACAATTAATCTGTTCCAGACCGTACGAACTGTATGTAAATATATTTTTTTAAAGATTTTTAAGCACAAAAATAGTTAATTATACCATAGAATGCACAATGTAATAGTAAACTTAATGTAAAAACATTGAATCACACTGAGAAAACCTTGAACAGAGAAAAGTAACATTGCAACAATGCACGCTATGAATCGACTGCTGTAAACAGAAGTGAAGTGGAGGTTAAAATCCAATAGAAAAAAGTCTTCATTAAATACAAAGCTCAAATCAGCCTGGTGCCTTCTTTAACTGCCTTCTCGGCCTTACATGGCCAGCCCTCTCTCTCTCTCTCTCGCTCTCTCGATCGCTTGCTTGCCCTCTCTCTCTCTCTCTCGCTCTCTCGATCGCTTGCTTGCGCTCGCTCTCTCTCTCTCGCTCGCTGCACAGGGAGAGACTGAACACGTGCGGAAATCATCGGCGCATACGAACCGGAAGGGAAACTGCCTTGCTCGTCACCCGAGTGTGTGGTCGTGAACAGATGCGAAAGTTTAGTGAACTTTTCGGTCGTAACCCGATTTGTACGTGGTTCGAGTCGTTCGTGATCCGAGATTCCACTGTATAATACGCTACCGTGGCTGTCCGTTTGTCTGTCCAGGATTTTAAATCGCCTGTAGCTTGCAAACCGTTTGACTTGAAATTTGGTAGACATATACTACGTGACGTCTACTGTCAACTTTCGGGGTGATGACGGGCCCAGCCGGTGCAGCTCACCGTATGTCACATTGCAGGCTTGTGATCGTCATCTCTGATACACCATGTAGATCTGTAATGTATCGTACTTTTAAACCCCGTAAAAGAAACTGTTCTACTGACTCAGCTGGAATGTCAAAGGATGGGCCTCTTTGTCCCTTGAACGGGCATGTGGCTTAGTCCACTGCATCAGTTCTTCGACATTTTCACAAATAGTTTAATCGATATCGTTGACTAAAAGGGCTGCCAACACTGTCATTTCTCCTGATAAATCTTCGGGTTTCTTTTTGAAGTACGTGATTTCTTCGGCAGATCCATTTCGTCAGCAATAGTAAGCATTTTTCTAATTAATTTCTGTGATATCTCATTTACCTCCATTTCCCGAACAGACATGTTGAATTAGCCATGAGCAATCGGAGGAAGACGATTCACCAATCAAAACACGGTATGTGCTCCACTTTGACGAGTGAAAGTGACCGTTTTATTTCAAGCGGTATTTCACGATGTGCTTGGAGGAAATCAAAACAAAATAAATAAATAAGCAACAAAAGCATATTTTGTGACACATTTATTTATTTGTGCTGATCTTTCATGCAGGTTTTATTTATTTGCACATTTATTTGTTTAATTTTGTCCGAAGTATTCCTTGATAAAGGATCACTTTTCAGGTTTATCGGATGTAAGCAATACCACCCCAGGCCAAAAGGGGGCGCTGTCACTAACACTGCCATCTCTTTTTTTCACCCACAGTGGTGAGAAGATGCTCAGTGAGGGCAAATGACTCTGCCCCTTCCAGCCAGAGCCCTTAACAGACCAGCTGCCCCCAGAGAGAAGCTTCTCAATCCTGCCACCAGAACGGAGCCCCCGAGAAGGACCCGTTGCTGTTAACCTTAGAGAGAACCAGAAAGTCACGAAGACTACTTTTTGATCCCTCTGGGTCAGGTGGAACCTCCCGATGATAAGAGAGTCTGCCTCCAGAAGCTCCTCTGAGGAACCCAACAGGGCTGCCCGCCAAAACTACAACTTCCATGCAGCTCTGCAGGTGTCCAAACAGGATGCATGCCAAAGTGGTGTCGCCACCCAATGTACTGTGCAAGCAAATGGTCCTGGGATGCAGTCTCCCCCCAACCCCGTCCATCTGTTATAACAGCCTCTCGACCAGGAAACGTACAACTAATCAGTCAGGTCAGGATGTCTATCCACCCACCCACACCCTTCCATTGGAAGGGTCTCCTGGTCAGGTAAGGAACCATACATCCTGCCTGGGATGCCAGCCAGCCCATGTTGCCCTTTACATCACAATTCTTTCACCTTATTCTGGTTTCCTGCCACATTCCAGCAGGTGCCCACTGGGTTAACTGGCGACTGAAAACGGGATTGGTGTAAGTGAATGTGGACGTGTGCCCAGAGAAGACCTGCCACCCCATCGAGTCGTGGCTCTTGTGTTGAGTCAGCTGGTTCTCGGCTCAACTGTTTGATCCCTGTTGCCAGGTAATGGAAACAGTTGATTCAAAAATGTTAACGGAATTTTTTTGGGACAGAAATGCTGCGATGCCCGTGCTGCGAGTGATTGCTATAACAGTGATCAGCCCAGACTTTGAGAAGCACTTTAACAAGCAACCTTTTACACCAAAGCTCACATTCCTTCAGGATACGCTCATCAGCTTGGACAGTTTTTAGTCTGTGTCATTAAGAATTTCATTTTTAGACACCAAGGACCACTTCCAAGAAATCCAGCTTTATTATTATTTTTTTTTAGGGGGTTTTGAGTTAAAAGGTTCCAGGAGCACATGTACTCAGAGACATTAGTCATGATACCTTGAAACTGGAATTAATGGTCATGCCAGTCTACCCACAAGTCTTAATCTGAGCTGGCGTCACATACCTCTGTATTAATGCCGATGAAGTTAATTTCTATAGACATGTCAGACACGTGAACTTGGGCAGCGAAGCAAGAGAGTGACGCCCTAGAATGGAGAAAGACCGATGAGGTCACTTCCTGCACCTCTTTAGCCACACCCCTTTTGGTCTGGACTGTCTATAATTGAAGCCTCCACTGCAAGTCGCCATTTGCTTTCAGACCAACTTCAGAGAAATATGGAGCTGCACACCTCTAAGAACCTTCTTACATAACACTGGTGCTTATTTTCACTTTCCTTCGGATATTCAAATTCAATGAACCATCCTTCAGGAGCCCAACCTTCATTTTACTTTGTCCATTTTCAATTCACAATGTATTGTGCTCCGTTCTACATCTGCTTTTTTCCATTTGGGGGTCATAAGGAAGCTACTCCAGCACTGTCAGACAGCCATACCACATGACCTTCCACCTGAAGCTAAGCATGTTCAGGTCAGGCCAGTACTTGGAAGGGAAACCATTCAGGAAAAGCTTGGGTTGCAGCTGGAA
Source organism: Polypterus bichir lapradei (assembly GCA_026402145.1). Lineage (NCBI taxonomy): Eukaryota > Metazoa > Chordata > Cladistia > Polypteriformes > Polypteridae > Polypterus > Polypterus bichir. Next base: position 8,436,551 of record JANRMT010062845.1, on the reverse strand, counting down.
GAAGTGTTGGTGAGGCCAGCAGGGGGCGCTTACCCTGTGGTCTGAACATGGATTCCAATTTCCCAGTGTATTGATGGGGACCCTGTGCTGTAACTTTGAATGAGATGGTCATAAATGGTGTATCCCGATGTTCTGGCTAAACTGCCCTCTATGGTCTGGTCATTGTAGGCCCCTAATCATCCCCTGTCTCTCTCATCGCCTAACAGCTCATGTGTGGTGTGCGTACTGGCGCAAAAATGGCTGCCATCGCATCATACCGGTGGATGCTACACATTGGTGGTGGTTGAAGTGGCTCCCCAACTCACTATGAGTAGTGAGAAATGCAATATATAAATGTAAAGAATTATTATTATTATTTGAGATATCAGAGGTGAGAGCTGAATTGCATGGCCATACAGTTTTTTTTTTTTTTTGCATTTCAGTGAATATTTTGATATTGTAAAAAAGATCACAAGAGAAAATGTAAAATGGTTAGGAGTCCAAGATCAAATCCACATCTATCTATCTACCTGGTGGCATGGATCGTGGACTATCTTACAGACAGACCTCAGTATGTGCGTCTCGGGAACTGCAGGTCTGACATTGTGGTCAGCAGCACAGGAGTGCCACAGGGGACTGTACTTTCTCTGGTCCTGTTCAGCCAACGTACATCAGACTTCCAATACAACTCGGAGTCCTGCCGCGTGCAAAAGTTCGCTGATGACACTGCTATCGTGGGCTGCATCAGGAGTGGGCAGAAGGAGGAGTATAGGAACCTAATCAAAGACTTTGTTAAATGGTGTGGCTCAAACCACTTACACCTGAACACCAGCAAAACCAAGGAGCTGGTGGTGGATTTTAGGAGGCCCAGGCCCCTCATGGACCCCGTGATCATCAGAGGTGACTGTGCAGAGAGTACAGATCTATAAATACCTGGGAGTGCAGCTGGATGACAAATTGGACTGGACTGCCCATACTGATGATCTGTGTAAGAGAGGACAGAGCCGACTATACTTCCTTAGAATGCTGGCATTCTTCAAAAGCTGCAATAAGATGCTGCAGATGTTCTATCAGACGGTTATGGCGAGTGCCCTCTTCTACGCGGTGGTGTGCTGGGGAGGCAGCATAAAGAAGAAGGACGCCTCACGCCTGGACAAACTGGTGAGGAAGGCAGGCTCTGTTGTAGGCACGGAGCTGGACAGTTTGACATCCGTGGCAGAGCGACGGGCGCTGAGCAGGCTCCTGTCAATCATGGAGAATCCACTGCATCCACTGAACAGGATCATCTCCAGACAGAGGAGCAGCTTCAGTGACAGACTGCTGTCACCGTCCTGCTCCACTGACAGACTGAGGAGACCCCACACTATGCGACTCTTCAGTTCCACCCGGGGGGGGTAAACGTTACCATTATACAAAGTTATTGTCTGTTATATCTGCATTTTTATCAGTCTTTTAAATTAATATTGGTTTTTTTTATCAGTATGCTGCTGCTGGAGTATGTGAATTTCCCCTTTGGGATTAATAATCTATCTATCTATCTATCTATCTATCTTTTCACAAGCCATTGCTCCATTGTTGGGCCTGTGCAGGCCCGGAGCACACGGCTCTAGACAAGGTATCATAGCGCTACTGCAGGAAAGCGTCCCACAGCTGGAGGACTTGCACCATAAAGACGCTCTAATTTAATATTGTTTTTATCAGTATGCTGCTGCTGGAGTATGTGAATTTCCACTTGGGATTAATAAAGTATCTATCTATCTATCTATCTATCTATCGATGTCTGTGTGGAAAGATGAATTTGAAAAAAATAACAGAAGTTGTGCATCAGCAGCATCGGTGCACCTTCCATGGTGACCAATCACAACTGAGGGCACATTTGTGGTTCTTTGAAAGGTGGAGAACAGAAATATTGGAAAAGGTGTCAAGTCGAAGGTGGCCGATGCTGTTGTCCTCCCAACTGAGCAGGACATCACTACCCAGTCTTCGCCCCTCAATGGTTTGTCCTGTTTTGCTCTTTGCACATATCAAGACTGCTCTATGGCTCCGCCCCCAGCCCCTCCCCTTCTACCTTCAGGTTTTCTCCTGACTCCTCCCATTCTTGTCTATGGCTCTACAACATTAGGATCGAAGTGTGAAGTAGGAAGCAACTCTGGTAGACATCAGTCCATTTATTAATAATGTAACGCACATGTTGTTGGGTTTTCGGTGGAAAACATTCGAACTCCGTACAGAAACAGAGGCTTTAGTCATTTATAAACATATTTTTGATAGGATACCACATGGAGATTCTGAAAATGGGATAACAGATTTATGTATCAGTCTTTTTGACTTATTCAGTGCTGCCAAAACGTATCCTGGTAGCAAGGACTCAACGTAATAGTTTATTTTACCGGCATTAAAACGGTTAAGCATTAATGACACATACATAACTTAAACAAAGTGATATTTTTGAGAATTTTAGATTTCTAAGTGCCACTTGTGAAGAAGAATTTTTGCAGGGATTCCCATGGTATGCTGGCTTGGAAACTTTTTAAGACGGCCTGAGACTTTAATTTACACATCGCCATCCAACTCCTGATGCATGAACAATCCCTATTCTCCAGGAGGATCTCCTTCCAAAGGCTCCTGATCAGTAACACATGTTCAATCAGTGTGCCAAAAAAACGAAAGGACGAATTTGGAAACTGACTATGCAAATGAATCTTTTTTTTTTTTTTTAAGTGTAGCCCTCACAAACCTCAGCTTCTCAAATCCAAGATTTGTTAGACTTTTTAAATTCCCTCTTTGTTTCAGAAATAAAATGTAAAGTTGGCAAGGATGGACCACCTCAACCTTAGATCAGTCTGCTTCTGTTACTGAGAAATCCCTTAGCATAGTCTGCTTCTGTCAGAAAATATGGCCATGGACTCCTCATTTTGCTGCTCCGGTAAGCTTGAATATCACTGAGGTTATCTAACTCACAATATTTCAAACAAAAAATGTTATAGTCTTAACAAAACGCTTTCTGAACCACATGTGTGTAGAAGAATATCCCAACCACATCATGGTACAAGGCAGGAACCGAAGGTGAATGGTGTGCCAGTCCATCACATCACTGTGACGACACATGAAAAGCGTAACTTAACATTTTCAAACCCAAAGGGTGTAGCAGTGGTAGATAAGGTCGGATTAAGACCCCCTGAGGCCCCTGGAGGACTCTGCTCCTTAAAACGAGAGTAGATCCTGCTTTTAACAGGGCGACTCATGGGCACTGGGTCAATAAATGCAGCGTGTCATTTCTCTAAATTTTCTCAAGCTTTTTATCGGGTGGGAGGTATGGGTGTCCCCCTTGGTCATTTCCATTCTCCGATACTCGATTATTTCATCACTAGCTGTGTAAGCCCGTGCTGTAAAAAGCCCGGGGTCCTAGAAACTACTGAAATCGGCAGAACAAAAATTGAAATGTAGAGATGTCAGGTAATTGAAAGGAACAACTCTGGGCGTCTCTCTCCTAGGAGGATTCGTTTTGCAGACGCATCTGTGAAAGAAAAAAATTAACTGCTTGCAAGCTACTAAGGGTTAAAAGCTGACAAAGCTGTTTTGCTATAACGGCAGGTTATTCATTACAGGCGTCTGTCATAAGACAGTGTGCAGTAACCTGACTGAGGACAATTTTCAATTTCTTTAGGAACCTGCCTATTTGACACAGGAAAGATGACCTTACCTTCTTTAGGGTCAATCTGACAAGTAAAAAAAAAATAAGAACAGATGGCCCATTAGTGTAATAAAATAAAATGCCCAAGTAAACCATATTATGCTTTTTGATTAAGCAAGGAGAAGAGGGAGGAAGAAGAAAGTATAAAAAGCCAATCAAAAAATTGTAACTTTGCTCTTCTGCCTTGCAACGTAGAATCCAGGTACTCATCTGTGACTGAATAAAAATCTAATTGATTGAACTTGTCCTGTCTTCCTCGGGGTGTTTTCTTCTACACATCGCTTGTGCATTAGCAGCTAAGCGACTGGCTTTCTTCTGAGGTTTCGTTTTACTGACGTGCTTGCCTCACTTGTGTATTAGCAGCTAAGCAAGTGACTCTTTCTTTGGAGGTTTTGTTTTGCCGACGTGCTGACCTTGATTCTGTATTAGTTAGTGGCTAAGCGAGTTTCTCTCTCCTCTGAGGTTTCGTTTTGCTGACGTGCTGGCCTCGATTCTGTATTAGCGACTAAGCGAGTTTGTCTTTCTTCTGAGGTTTCGTTTTGCCGATGTGCTCACCTCGCTTCTGTATTAGCAGCTAAGCGAGTGACTCTTTCTTTGGAGGTTTTGTTTTGCTGACGTGCTGGCCTTGATTCTGTATTAGTTAGTGGCTAAGAGAGTTTCTTCTCTCCTCTAAGTTTTCGTTTTGCCGATGTGCTCGCCTTGCTTCTGTATTAGCGGCTAAGCAAGTGACTCTTTCTTTGGAGGTTTCGTTTTGCCGACGTGCTGGCCTTGATTCTGTATTAGTTAGTGGCTAAGAGAGTTTCTTCTCTCCTCTAAGTTTTCTTTTGCCGATGCGCTCGCCTTGCTTCTGTATTAGTTAGCGGCTAAGCGAGTGACTCTTTTTTCTGAGGTTTCGTTTTGCCGACGTGCTGGCCTCGATTCTGTATTAGCGGCTAAGCAAGTGACTCTTCTGAGGTTTCATTTTACTGTGTGCTCGCCTTGCTTGTGTATTAGCTGCGGGGGGAAAAGTTAAAGGGATACCGTATTGGCGATGTGCTCGCCTCGCTTGTGTATTAGCAGCTAAGCAAATGACTCTTTCTTTGGAGGTTTCGTTTTGCCAACATGCTGGCCTCGATTCTGTATTAGTTAATGACTAAGCAAGTGACTCTTTTCTTCTGAGGTTTCGTTTTGCTGATGTGCTCGCCTTGCTTCTGTATTAGCAGCTAAGCGAGTGACTCTTTCTTTGGAGGTTTCGTTTTGCCGACGTGCTGGCCTTGATTCTGTATCAGTTAGTGGCTAAGAGAGTTTCTTCTCTCCTCTAAGTTTTTGTTTTGCTGATGCGCTCGCCTTTCTTCTGTATTAGCGGCTAAGCAAGTGACTCTTTCTTCTGTGGTTTCGTTTTACTGACGTGCTCGCCTTGCTTGTGTATTAGCGGCAGGGGAAAAGTTAAAGGGATACCGTTTTGGAGATGTGCTCACCTCGCTTCTGTATTAGTTAGTGGCTAAGCGAGTTTCTTTCTCCTCTGAGGTTTCGTTTTGCCGATGTGCTCGCCTCGCTTCTGTATTAGCAGCTAAGCGAGTTTGTCTTTCTTCTGAAGTTTCGTTTTGCCGATGTGCTCACCTTGCTTCTGTATTAGTGGCTAAGCAAGTGACTCTTTCTTTGGAGGTTTCGTTTTGCTGATGTGCTCGCCTCTCTTCTGTATTAGTTAGTGGCTAAGCGAGTTTCTCTCTCCTCTGAGGTTTCGTTTTGCCGATGTGCTCGCCTCGCTTCTGTATTAGCAGCTAAGCGAGTTTGTCTTTCTTCTGAAGTTTCGTTTTGCCGATGTGCTCACCTCGCTTCTGTATTAGCGGCTAAGCAAGTGACTCTTTCTTTGGAGGTTTCGTTTTGCTGATGTGGTCGCCTCTCTTCTGTATTAGTTAGTGGCTAAGTGAGTTTCTCTCTCCTCTGAGGTTTCGTTTTGCCGATGTGCTCGCCTCGCTTCTGTATTAGCGACTAAGCGAGTTTGTCTTTCTTCTGAGGTTTCGTTTTGCCAATGTGCTCACCTCGCTTCTGTATTAGCAACTAAGCGAGTGACACTTTCTTTGGAAGTTTCGTTTTGCCGATGTGCTGGCCTTGATTCTGTATTAGTTAGTGGCTAAGCGAGTTTCTCTCTCCTCTGAGGTTTCGTTTTGCCGATGTCCTCGCCTCGCTTCTGTATTAGCGCCTAAGCGTGTTTCTCTTTCTTCTGAGGTTTCGTTTTGCTGATGTGCTCACCTCGCTTGTGTTATTAGCTGTTAAGTGAATTTCTGTTTCCTCGGAGGTGAAGCCCTTACCCCGACTCCACCTCTCACTTCCGGGCCAGACAGACAGACACACACACACTTCCACTTGTAGACATTTATATATGAGATGCGTTGGTGTGGTTGCCCTGTTTAGATTGTTTCATTGAGCAGGCCCCTGGGTGCATATCGAGATTGTTCTGATGGTAGATGGTAAATCCATCCTGGGCACAAAAGAAAATCCAGAGAAGAGTGACAAGGCTGATTCTGGTACTGAGAGGGATGAGTTAACCCTAACCCTACAATTCATGTCCACCACAAGTCATACACATAGGACTTTGGATGAAGAGTGTTGAATGTACTTCCATCTCTTGTTAGTGAGCTGACATGAGTTCTTTAATTCACATCATAGTACTTGAAGCTTTTTTCATATCAATCTGTGAGGGACACCACATGAGGACCGGCATCTCGGCCAGAGTTGTACTACTCCTAACCTGGTCAGGACGTAATATGGCATGGAATGACTGGGGAAGACAATTTGCGCAGGGCATTGTCTCCTTCAGAATGCTAAGTTGTAGCCCTCCTGGGTTACGGTACCACCACGGATTCCCACAGGGCAGGTTAGAAACTGGAGTTCATTGGCACAGTCCTGTTGGGTTGCATAAGGGACACCAGGGGGTGCTGAGGGGACTAGCGAGCCCTGCTTTGTTGGATTCCTGCCTCATCAGTCTCGGGGCACCGGAAGTGTTTCCTGTTTTTCAGGAAGAGGAGGAGGAGGAGGAGGACAAAGCTTGTGAGAGAAGTGGAGGAGAAGTGACAGAGAAACAGAGTCATGGTTATGGGGTGAGAAATGCTTAATTGTAAGAGTTTCCCACAATAAAATCCTTTGGCTCAGTAGCAGACAGACTTGTGTTCAAGCCTGTGTGTCAGGCGTTTGAGGAGCTGCAGTGCACCCTGGGGACCACACCATCCCATTTTATGAATATTGACTATTTTAGTTAAGAAATAATAAACTCCGTACACCAATAATTCCAGTTTTAAATTGTGCTTTTTTATTATACATATATCAAAAAGTCAAACAAAAAATATATAGAGACTTGCAAACTTACAATATACAAGCCAAGTAAACCAAATTTAACAATTAAATAATGCAACAGAAAATATTTTGTACTCTGAAGTAGAGCGGGACGACTCTTTATTTTAGCATTGAAGAGATAAACACAACGGAGAAACGAAAAACACCCAAGCAAATGTTACTTCCACGTTTGTCTTCAAATCACCTGAAGGTAAATCTAAATACACGTCCACCACGATAAACAGCCTGCTAAAGAGGTGACTGCCGAAGGGAAACACCCTTTGGAATGTGAGCTTGCTCCTTGTGCCTTTCAGCCAGCCAGGAAGTGACAGGCTCGGCCGGCATTAATAGTGCTAACCCCCCCTTTTACATTCAGATGCAGTAAACTTTTCCAGGTAATATATTGAACACTTCATGGACACCAAAGCAAGACGAGCAAAAGACAAACGACAAACCCAAATGAAGGACATTCTAGAAAGAGGATAAAATTAGAGACGAAGCAGGACTGAGAAAAAGTCTTGGTATGTCTTGAGAATATTTTACGTGTGTCTGGGGAAGGTAAATAAAGTTTGTCGATCATCGGAATGAAGAGGGATTATTATATTAAATATTAGAATGGGTTTGCATTTTACCCAGAATTCCCGAGCTCTTGATGGTTGCTGGCACAACGGACATTCAATGCACGTATCACATTTCTCAGAATTGTACACTCACGTGATAAGTCAGATTATAGATCTACGTAGCTCCACAACGTTCAGTTTATATCATAAAATAGCAGATTGCCGGTTACCGCTGCTTAGACGCATAATGGCAATGGATGTTTTTTCGAACACTGTCCTAAATGTAATATTGTAAATTTTTAATCTATTCATTCTTGTTTGGTATGATGTGTCGTATGAGCAACCTTTCATCTGTTCTTCGACCCTGCATTCAACATGATCATGTTGACATGACCAACGGTCAAGGACAGTAGCCGAAGGAAAATTGAGCTACACTTACATCTTCAACCAGCAATCAGAAAAGAGAATTCTGGGAGAAATGCTAATTTTGAATCCAACTTTTCATAGAGTTCTGCGAGAAACCTGAACTTTGGATCCATTTTTCTCGAATTCTGAGGGAAACCCAGACGGTCAAGAAATATTTCATAGAGTTCTGGGAGAAATTCAAACTTTGAATCCATTTTTTGTAGCATTTTGGGAGAAACACAGATTTTGATGCAATTTTTCATAGAATCCGGGAGAAACCTGAACTCTGGATGAATTTTTCACAGAATTCAGGGAGAAACCCACACTTTTGGGGGAATTTGTCGCAGTATTCTGAAAGAAACTTGAACTGTGGATCAATTTTTATACAATTCTGTGAGAAACTCGGACCTTTGAGCAACTTTTCATAGAGTTCCGGAAGAAACTTGAACATTGCATCAATTTTTCATAGAATTCTGGGAGGATCCTAAACATTGGATCAATTTGTCACAAATTTCAGGGAAAAACACAAACTTTGGATTCATTTTTCATAGAATTCTGGGAGAAACTTGGACTTTAAATAAACGTTTCTTACAGTTCTGGGAGAAACTCAAACTTTGAATCAATTTTTCTTAGCATTTTGGGGGACACCACATTTTGATACAATTATTTGTAGAGTTCTGGAAGAAACACGAACTTAGGATCAGTTTTTCGCAGGGAACTTGGACAAACACAAACTTTAGGATTGATTTTTCATAGAATTTTGTAAGAAACCCAAAGTTTAAAGCAATGTTTCATCGAGTTCTGGTAGAAACTCGAACTTTTTTTGTAGTCATTTTGGGGGGAAACCCATATATTGAAGTAATTTTTTGTAGGGTTCTGGGAAAAACCTGAACTTTGGATCAATTTTCAGAGAACTTGGGAAGAAACACAAGCTTTGGATCAGTTTTTGACAGAATTCTGGGAGAAACCCAGACTTGACGTATGGCTGTCCTTGACCAAAACGAGAGAGAGGGAGAAACAGACTGGCTTGATCAAATTATGGGTCTTATTTTTTTTTTTTTTTTTAGATGTTTCTGCCTATTCATGTGAACTGCTGCATACCACACAGTAAAGTCAGTTCATCACCTCATGAAAGGTTCCTTTAATGAGGTAAATTTTGTTAATAGAAAAAAAAAAAAAAATCTGACCGCATGCACAGAAAAAGTCAGCCCTTTATAAAAGAAACATACATGCAAAAGTTAGGCTTACAGATCTGAGAACTATCAGTACAATAAAACAATTTACATAGACAGATACGGGTCATCTGGATAACTCCTATACATACATCCCCAGGATTAGAAGCCATATTTCATTTTAGAGTTCACAGTAATGTGCAAATATTACCAATATGGCATCACAAGTAAGACATTGTGAATACAGAAAACATCATTTCTTTAAATTCCCATAAATACATTATATTTAGAAGGAAATACATTTCACCATGTGCCTTAGCGTCAGAAGCCTGAAAAAAAAAAACCAAACCGACGTGACTCAGTAATAATGTAACCAGGTCTAGCACAGAACACGATCGACCGGCTAAGGCACAATAATTTATATTCATCGATATCTATATACAAATGAAACCATGCTACAAACTACTCTACACACGTAAAAATGTTAACTGTTAATTTGCATACAATATGCTGTTCACTGTATATATGAATCTAAATTTATAATATAATGCATAGGATCGACATGCCCTAAAATGATACACATCTACTATATAGAAATGCTACTTAGTATCGAATGAAGCATTTTATTCTGAACTCCATTAAACATATAAAGATCAACTGGTTTGCTAGCAAGTTAATTTTAAAAGGTCATTTAAATCGCAACTGAATTCTCACTATGAGAGACTTGCATAGCTTCTTAGCCATCCTACTCGCAAACTGAAAATATTACGTCATGGTGAAGGACTGTGACTAGCAGGTGGAAGTTCTCAAGGCTTTGGTATCAACTGAGCTGCTATTGCTACATCTTGGAGTAAGCCAAGAAAGATTGTCCGAGATTTGGATTAACTTCAAAAAAGTAAGAAATAAAATGAAAGAAAGCATTATATTTACAAGCAGTTGCAATTTGGTTTCATAAATATGTAATTCAAAATATGTGTGGTGTTGATGAAAGATTTTGGATTGTCAGGATTTTACAGTTTTAATGTCAAACCGCAAAACTGAGTACATTTATGGGTGGAGTGGCTTTCTGGTCTTAGCGAAAAGTCATACTCAAGGAAGCGCCTCTTTGTAAAGATTCTAAGACTTCTCCATAATACATTTATCAGTCGACTGTTCGCTTTGCCATTTACAGCGAAATAAGCAACCATTCCCTAAAGTCAGTGTCGAGATTGAGCTTATATTGGAAAAAACGTTACGTAAAATACAGCAGGCAGTGACTCATAGACTACAGCGTTTAACTTTTAAGGAATACTCCATCCAAAAAGGGATACGTTACTCACCTCACACTATAGGTACTGATGGCTGAGAATAAAAACTTTTAACTACATGTTTTCATCCAGAACAGAGATAACAAAATTCCAGATACAACGGGCCTTCTGATTTTGAACAATAAAGCAAACAACATCGAAACATCCCTTAAAAAAAAAAAATCTCGAATTACTTTGCATAATCCACATGTCGGCTACCCACTCATATGTTCACAACATCCACAACACGCATATTTTTTTGTCACCCATGAGAAGATTTTACAGAAATGGTTAATTTAGCCTGTGGTGGGCTGGCGCCCTGCCCAGGGTTTGTTTCCTGCCTTGCGCCCTGTGTTGGCTGGGATTGGGTCTAGCAGACCCCCGTGACTCTGTAGTTAGGATGTAGCAGGTTGGATAATGGATGGATGGATGGTGTTAGGAGTTTTCTGAGCATACAGCTGGATAACTGACATTTGGATTATGCAACACAGATTTTTTCACGGATGTTTTGAGATCATTTTTGGTTGTTAAAATCGGGTTGAAATTTTAGCCATCTGTTCTGCCTAGAAATGAAATTGACGGGCAAGGAAAAGGTAAACATTAGTCAAAAAAGACACTCAAGTGTCAAAACTAGATAGAGTTCTGTCAGGCTGTTGTATACAGATAAGCGTGCGCTGGGTTAGTTGTTTGTGAGATCTGCGAGATTCTCACACAAAACTCATTAGGCCGAATGTTGTCGTCTGCCTTATTGAACATAGACACTGTAAGAGTGCGATTCTCATTTAAAATGTTACGATACAGATGAAATAAGCAGTCTAAAATATTGGTAACATTTTACAAACTGTTATTTTACTTAAATAATTTAATATCAAAACTACTAGATTCGTATGATATTATAGATAAGTTTTCCGTAATCGATTTGTTGATGCTGTCTACAGTTCCAAAAAGTGCGAAATGTGAAATTATGGTCCTTAACATTAGAACTTCACAATAGATTTGACAAGAACAGGCCATTCGGCCCAACAAAGCTCAATCCTATCAGCATAATTTCTCCAAACGTTGAGTTGACTTTCGAAAATTCCTAAAGTCCAACTGTCGACCACACAACTTGTTTTTCTGTTCTCAGTAAAAAAATATACAGAAACTCTTGTATAGCATTACCATTTTGGTTAAAGGCAGCTGCTGAATTAATATAATAAAGTAAAATGGCATACCAGTCTTAAAGTTTGTTTTTCCAATTCAGTGAAGTGAGGGATGTAATAAAGTTGTCATGAACACTATTTTGTCTGCTTAAGATATTGTGAAGATCTGACACATGATTAGTCTGCTTAAATAATTTCATAGCAAAACTACGAGAATTGTGATATATTACAAATGAGGTTTTCGTAAATCTTACGTTGCAAAGTGCGAAAAGTGGTCTTGAGCATTAGAACATTATGAGAACAGGCCACTTGAGCCAAATAAGCTTGTCAGTCCCATCGGATTAATTTCCTGAAACATCAAGATGATTTTCGGAGACTCCTAAAGTCCAGCTGTCGACCACGCGACTTGTTTATCTGTTCCATGAATCTATGGCTGTCGGTGTGAATATACACTTTCTAACATTTGTGCAAGTTACCAAACCAGCCCGATCTCCATCGGTAAAAAAATATAAGGAAACTCTTGTATAGTATTAGCATCTCAGTTAAACACAGCTGCCAAATAAATATAATGAAGACGCAACATGGCATAACAGTCTTAGAATTTGCTTTTCCCAATCAGGGATGTTAGGGAAAGATGTTGTGAACACTACTTCATCTGCTACAGATATTGTGAATATTTGACAAACGATTTGACTGCTTAAATAATTTAGTATCAAAAGTACGAGATTCACAAAATATTACTAACGAGTTTAACGAAATCGATTTGTTGACGCTGTGCAGATAAATATTTCAGATTACCATTCGTGCGGTTAAATGCATCTTGTGTAAAAGTCTCAGATTTGTGCTATTTTAATATGGGTCTAACTCACCTCGATGAAGTGAGGGATAAAATAAAGATGTTGTGAAGCCGATGGTTGTGAAAATATGACAAATGATCAGACTACTTCAATAATTTCATATCAAAACTATGAGATTTGTGATATATTACAAACAAGTTTTTCATAATCGATTTGTTGATACTGTCTACAATTACAAAGTGCGAAATGTCGAAATGTGGTCCTGAACATTACACATTCTGAACAGTTTTTTACGAGAACAGGTCTTTCAGGTCAACAAAGCTCCTCAGTCCCGTCAGATTAATTTCCCTAAACACACTGAGTTGACTTTCGAAGATCCCTCAAGTCCTACTTCCTACCGCACAACTTATTTATGTGGTCGATGATTCTATGGCTGTCTGTGAGAATATATTTTCTAATATTTTTGTAGGTAGCCTAACCAGGTTGATCTCCTGCTGTAAAAAAATAAAATATAAAGGAACACTTGTATAGTATTGCCATCTCGGTTAAAGGCTGCTGCCAAATAAATAAATTGACATAACATGGCTTATATATATATATATTTTCCATTCAGAGATGACAAGGAAATAATATAGATGTCACGAACACTACTTCATCTTAAGATGATGTGAAGATCTGACAAATGATCAGACTGCTTAAATAATTTAGTATCAAAAGTATGAGATTCATAAAATATTACTAACAAGTCTAACGGTTTGTTGATAATATGCACATAAATATTTCAGATCACACTTTACGCAGTTAAATGTGCTTTGTGTTAAAGTTCCAGATTTGTGCTGTTTAAACTTGGGTCTAACTCGCCTCAATGAATAAGATGGTCGTGCGTTTGTCTCGTCGTTCTGAAACGACATCTTTACAACACTTCGGCAGGCACTGTGGCGGATTCAGTTCTGCACTTGAGCAGAAGTATTTGTCACGTAACCTTCTGTAAAAATGAGTGCACCCTGTACGTCAATATCACGTTTTATGGAGATGATCAGTGATAACTGATCGATCGCAGGAAGCATGACAAGGAGAGCCGTAAAAAGGCACTCTAACAATAAACTCCTTTTGGCAGTGAATTGACTTTACAGTTTCTGCAGCAAAACTTCTTGCCTAAGAGAGAAGCTTCGTAAAATTTGGATGAAGGCCTGGAATACAATAACAGCAAACCTTATACCAAGAACATTTACATTTATAGTAAAAAATAAAATAAAATAAAGCACAGCACAAGCGTAAATGTCATTTATAGATTTTTTTTTTTGATTTACTTGTAAACATAATTTCTTATAAAGAAAAAAAAATGAGAGTGTCCTCACGTTCAATGTCTCTTACATGCATTTTGTCTTTGTTTGTACAATATAAGAAAACTTTAAGGCACGTCCACCAACTATCAGACGTTTAATCAAACTGTGCCAAAAACGGGTCGGAACAGGTGCAGTCTCCTAATTGGCTGGCGTTGAAGTCCAATCTCCTTATTGGCTGTGAAGTCCAATCCTTTTTTTTTTTTTTCGTAAATTGATTTTTATTTAAAAAAAGCCAACAAAACAACAACAATAAAAATAATCCTATCAAGGAGTTAGTCCGTGTCTTTGTTTAAGGCCATCAGGTTCTTTGTGTACTGTTGCTGACAGAGGTAAGGCTTTTTTTTCTTAAGACATTCAACAAGGCTGGAAGATCAGTTAGTCATTTAAATGAGATTACATACGATTCCTGCAGTTACGATTGTTATGATTGTTTTCCTTGGTTGCATATTTCTTGTATTTTAATAAGTCACTGTGCTTTGGAGATTTCTTTTTTTTTCCTTATCCAGGATGATTTCAGTAATTCCTGGGATAGCTTGAAACTTTATGCATGGCTGTGAATGGAGGTGCTTGAAAGATCGTTCCTTATGATTTCATTTACTGTTGAGAGAGAGAAAAGAAACACAACATTAATTATGAGCAGCGTAAGCCATCACAAAATATGAGGTTGTGAAAAGAAAGAAACTGCTGAATCACATCAGAAGAAGCACAACATTAATTTTGAGCAGTGTAACCTGTTACAAAGACTGTTGTCGTGGAAAGAAACCGCCGAGTCACATTGAAAGAAACACAATATTAATTATGAGCAGTGTAACCCATCAAAAAGACTTGCATTGTGTAAAGAAAGAAACTGCTGAGTCAGTTTACGTTGGAAGAAACACAACATTAATATTGAGCAACGTAAACTGTTACAAA
>JANRMT010062845.1:8337349-8351116 GCA_026402145.1 Polypterus bichir lapradei | reverse complement strand
TATTAATCCCAAGGGGAAATTCACATACTCCAGCAGCAGCATACTGATAAAAACAATATTAATTAAAGAGTGATAAAAATGCAGTGCAAGTTAAAAAATGCAAGGTGGAGAGTGCAAGGCAGGTATAACAGTCAATAACATTGTATAATGTTAACGTTTATCCCCCCGGGTGGAATTTAATGACCTCAGAGAGTCTTTATGTCCCATCTGGACTACTGTGCCATTTTTATAGCGCAGTGTCCCCATCATTGCACTGGGGCATTAGGGTAAGCGCCCCCTGTTGGTCTCACCAACACCTCTTCCAGTAGCAACCCAAGCTTTTTCCTAGATGGTCTCCTATCCAAGTACTGGCCAGACCTGACCATGCTTTGCTGCAGGTGGTTGATCTCTTCATATGGGCTTCTTATATGTATGGCGAGTTTAGACACAATCTCTGCCTTTTTTCCTTCTTTATATATTCTGTCGTGGTACATAAATATACTAATACTGTGGAATATTTAAAAAAAACACTAAAAACCCTCTTTAATAATTTTGTGTTTTTGTAGCTTCGTTTTACTTGTATTCTTAATAGACTGTGCAGGCAAAGAATTATCATAAGCTCAGGAACTCTTTGCTAATCTCTGCTCTTCTTTGCTTTCTTTTCTAGTCCTTCTGTGGCGGCAATTTGGACCACCACCACCACCACCACCTGATTAAAGTCCTGTGCAGCCCCCTGTGATGCTGGAATGAAGGCGGGTGCCCCACCTGTCCACGAGGCCGACTCAGGCAAAACTGGAAACAGTGTGGGAAAACTTAAGAACATTTATGCTAGGTAGAATACCCAGTGGAGGGTGGGTGGTCTTTTGGCCCCCACTTGACCCCCTGCAGATTTTGTTTTTTCTTTTCTCTTTCTTAACAGGAGTTTTTTTAAATTTTTTTATTTGTTTGTTGTTTCTGTCATTCCAGTGTCACGCGTGTGCACACAGGGGACAGCTGAAGGGCTCTAGTGGTTGTAATTATACCACCACACACCAGTAGTTGGCACTGTGTTTTAATTCCCTTTTCTCTTCCTCCCTCTACAGACCAGCTGATTGACAGCTAGGACATCACTGACATCACTTCCTGGACCCGCCTCCTCCTGCTGGCAGGACTGAAAACTGGAAGCTGCACCTTTTCTGCCAGTTCCATTCTGAACTCTTGTCTGAAAAGACCTTTTCCTTGCTGATTTGATTTGTTTCTTTTGCCATCCAGGTATACGGGGTGTCAGGTTGGACCCCAAATCTTTATTGTTGTCCTGTCATTCTCTTACACCGACCCTGAACACCAGACTCATTTAGAAGCCTTACATTATGGTATTGTATATCAGGACGCTACTCTTCTACTAATGTTTTATAAGATTGTGTAGATGTATCTATTTTTTTTCTTTGTTCCTTATTCATTAATAGTTTTCCCTAATATTATTATTTATTTATTTTTTTTTCTTGTAACTTTCTCTTTGACATCTTGTAAAGCAGGGATTTATATGAAAATGTGCTATAGAAAAAATTGTCGTTGTTGTAAAACTCCACAGACAAGCCTCTTTCTAGTTGCAGTCCAAAGCATCCACACTGCTTATTTCTCAGAGCCTCATTATAAAAATTGCACTTCTGTCTCACCACTCTAGTGATCATACAGAAGCGACTTGTACGACTTACGAGAGAATCGAACCCTGCTTGAGTTTGTCAGGTCGATTCACAAACAGGCTGGACTGAGTCGCTGGGGATTTCGAACTAAACCTTTTCACGGGGCGTCCCTGCTTTTACACACGACTGTAGCTTGTCAATCCCTATATACTCTCTAGATGAGATTTGAAATAGGATTTGGTATCTTATTATATGTATTACATGGCTCTCCTAATGGAGGAAAAACTTAATGTCTGTGTGAAGCCGACGTCCACCTGTGCCCTGTGTGCCTTGTTAAATAAGCTAATGGGTCACCTCAGGGGGCTCTTGACCCCTCATCTGTGATACTATTATACATTTACTGTAAACACAGAACCTATTTTAAAATTCATTCAGCCTGATAATAATAATAATAATCCATTACATTTATATAGCGCTAAACATCTCTGGCCTTTTGCTCTGTCGTTAAAAATCAAGATAACATTAAAAAGCGAAATTCTTAGTTTAATCTGAACACAAAGCATCAACAAATAAGAAGACAGAGTGCGGCTACAGCTCTGGGCTTTCACAGGGAAATGCATTTACGTCACGTTCTGTCTGGTTTGGAACTAAAGCGTCTTGCAAATGAGAGTACGGCTCCCCACGGCCTGCTGAGGAGACCACCAGGGAAATAAGCCATCTCAGCATGGAAGCTGCGACACCGAGTCATAGAAGTTCACTCAGACTTGTAAACAAGGCAGGTTTTGCGGTGTTACAATAACGGGGGGCTCTTATGTCAGTCAAAACAACAAATGAGTTTCCTCTGATCTACAGTGCAGGGCAACCCGAACTCGAACCCTACCCGTACAA
Source organism: Polypterus bichir lapradei (assembly GCA_026402145.1). Lineage (NCBI taxonomy): Eukaryota > Metazoa > Chordata > Cladistia > Polypteriformes > Polypteridae > Polypterus > Polypterus bichir. The sequence continues at coordinate 8,348,627 of JANRMT010062845.1, read as the reverse complement.
ACCCAAGAGTTTACAAATACACACACGCACACACACTACAACTGGCATTAGGGTAGCCGCTCGTGTCACGGGGGCACAATCAGCCTTCACCTTCCAAATGTTCAAGTACAGAGCAGTGGCTTCCTCCGACTACGCCACTTTGGTAGGCTGCCCCTTTTTTAATGAGCTTTCTAAACAATAAAACAAGAGATCGCCATCAGAGAAATAATTGTTATGGAGATTAACTCAGGTTCTACTGCAAGACGAAGGAGGAGGAGGAGGAGGAGGAGGAGGAGGAGGACCGGCCGCTTCCAACCCTTAAGACCATACAATCCTGCAAATTGATGATATCTCATGACCAGACTAATTACGGTGATGGACTCTGACGAGATCTGATTTCCTGCCCTTGGAGCTTTTATTAAATTCAGTCGTCAAATTGGTGAAATGAAGATAGGCAAATTGAAATATCCTTCATGACTTGATGAACAGTAATGGAATGTCGAGGATGTCTTTTCGAAATGCTTCTGATATTATTCAAGCGAAAATGAACCGTATTATGTGACGGCAACATTTAATGGCATAAATAAAACATAATACTTTAAAACCTGACTTTAGGCAATTGGAGGCCATGGGTGGACAGCAGGCACAACGTAAGAAATAACCCTGGACAGGGTGCCAGTCCATCACAGGGCACACTTGCAATAATAATAATAATAATAATACATTTTATTTATGTTATCTGCGGTGGGCTGGCGCCCTGCCCAGGGTTTGTTTCCTGCCTCGTGCCCTGTGTTGGCTGGGATTGGCTCCAGCAGACCCCCGTGACCCTGTAGTTAGGATATAGTGGGTTGGATAATGGATGGATGGATTTATGTTGTGCCTTTCCCAATGGACCAGTTTGGAACTGACCTAACATGAATGTATTTGGGTGGGATTAGTTTTAAACCTTGAAATGGAGTAAAGTAACCATTACCAGAGGACCTCTGTAATTTCAATTCCAAACAAATTGCTCATTTCAATAAATCTTGATGGACGGCGCGTTCATGTCACACATAAAATTAGGAAGCATTTTCATTTCTTTAAAAAGTTTGTAAAAACAAGAAAAAAAAAAAACTCTGGGTTAAAACTAGTCCCCTGTCAGTAAAATTCTACAATTTCCTGTGAAAACGGCATTATTCCCTGGGATTTTTACTGGAAAAAAATGGAGGCAGTTGAAGAACTTGAACACAGTCTGTGTGACGCACATTGAGCCGCTTCAAACCGGTTCACACCACGTCGGTCAAGCGGAGGAGTTTGTCAGTTCCAAACTCGAGCAACTGTATAGATGCGTCTCGTATAAGCGTTAGACCCGAGGATTACTCAGGCGTTAGTCCCGAATGTTACTCACAGCCGCGGTATAGGGGTGTCTTACGTAAGTTAAGCGTCAGGCCTAAGTGATACCCGGGCAACTGTGCAGCCTCCTAGCCTCATAATGGCGTCTCGTAAGAAATGTTTTTCAGCAGCCCAGGTGTTGCACACTCTTGACAGCGATACGAGCATTGATGTCGAGAATCCTCTCATCAGCAGTGACGATGAAGTGAATCTGTCTTCAGGCAGTGAAATCGAAAGGAATTCTGATGAATCCGAAAATGACGCTCAATCGTGTTTGGGTCTCTGTTGACCCAAGTAAACCATCACCGCCTCGTTTTGATTTTGGGAGGCAGCAAGGAATAAAAGTGAACGTCGACAGCCAAGATCCACTTACTTACCTGAAGTTCTCACTTGATGATGATGATGATGATGTGATCAAAAGGATTGTTGTTGAGACGAACCTTTAAGCTGAACAGTGCTGGGTAAATGGCCGTACGCCTAAGCAGTTTTCCCGTTCAAAGACATATCACACAAAAGACACAATATCATCATTCCTATTATTATTATTTGAATCATTATTATACTTTGTACTTTTAGTGTTTTGCACATTTTACAGTAGAAAGACGAGATTTAATAAAAATGCTACTTTCAAGCCGTTCTTTTGAGAAAAAAAATGTAACGCTAAGGACGTCTTTACGGTGTGTGAGGAAGAAAACATTCAGCCGCATCCTGGGTGATTTTCTAACGAACCAGGAAACAACCCTGGATGGTGGGCTAGTCCTTATCAGGGTCCACTCTGTAATATCCACACATATAATCTCACTTTGGTTTCAGTTTTTTGTAATATTTGGTCACCATCTTGATTTTCTACACTGATGTCATGCTGCCGATTGCTCGTGTGACGTCACAGGATAGCGTGTATCCCTCGGTTGATGAAAACACTCTTTCTCATTGCTGCCAGTTGGCTTCCTCTTCAGGTAGGCCTTGGTGTTAGGTTTTGGTATTTTGGTTTTGAGGGCTGCACGGTGGCGCAGTGGGTAGTGCTGCTGCCTCACAGTTAGGAGACCCGGGTTTGCTTCCCGGGTCCTCCCTACGTGGAGTTTGCATGTTCTCTCCGTGTCTGCATGGTTTCCTCCCACAGTCCAAAGACATGCAGGTTAGGTGCATTGGCGATTCTAAATTGTGTTTGGTGTATGGGTGGGTGGGTGTTTGTATTGTGTGTGCCCTGCGGTGGGCGCCCTGCCTGGGATTTGTTTCCTGCCTTGCGCCCTGTGCTGGCCGGGATTGTCTCCAGCAGACCCCTGTGACCCTGTAGTTAGGATACAGCGGGTTGGATGATGGATGGATGGATGGTTTTGATTTGACCAAAGCTAGGATTGGCATTTGATTTGACCAAAGCTAGGATTGGCATTTGAGTTAGGCTTGGCTCTCGATTACATTTCATCTCCTTGCTGTCCCTAAAAATAAAATTCGGTCCAGCGTAGGAAGAATTCATTCAGATCAGGACAATTGGACATTGAAAGTGTCCCGAGAAGTGGAAAATCGGACAACCTGAAGACATTGAAATCTGGCAAATGCAGCCTATAAGTGTGACATGCTCTCCAATCCAAGGTGGCACAGTGTGACACCAGCTTTACATACAGATATCTCTAGGCATCGAGGACGATAACCAAGGGTCCCGAGGGGAGGGGGGGGGTGGGGGGACGATCAAACAATCCCGCATACAATCCCCATGATGTCCGTCTCTCAGATGAGACTCCACACGCACACAGGGCTGATTTAGTGTCACCCCTTGAAGCCTGGAATGTGTAGATGACTCCGAGACGAGCTTAAACCCAAGACTCTGGAGCCTCGAGGAACAATTAATGGCCCCCAAACTCAACAAAACCGGGAGCCTTTTATGAACTGCATGTGTCAGTTGTAATAGACAGACGATGAATGTTTGCTGAAAATCTCTGGCTTAATAGACAGCCAAGTGAATGCCTTTTAACTACCACTGCACTTAAAAGACATTTTCAGAAATGATGGGCTCTTTGTTTTAAATCTATCACTTTTTGTCCTACTGCTCCAATGTAGCTCATTGTGTGCTCTTTAAATTGCCGCGCGGTACGTCTACATGGCGGCGGCGGCGGTGGCGGCGATGGCTTATCAGGGACTCCATTTGCCTTCCAATTGCTAGTCTTGAAATGAAAAGAAGAAAACAAACTCATTTCGTTTGATGAAGCCGTGAACGCGAAACAATCTGGCGATAAGGCGGCCCTTTTTAGTTCGGGCCTCTGTGTGGTTACAGATGAGTTCTTCTGTAAGTGGTCCCCGAGTTTTATCTGCAGCGTGTTTTATTAAACTAAATACACGACGACATGCTGTCTTACATTTTCTCCCCAAGTCTGACAACAAATGTTGGCTTTGACAAAAGGAGCCTTGTGCTGCTCTCTGTGAACAGCCACGTGAACACAAGCGGGTGACTCTGGAAATAGAAATGAGTACGCTTCAGAGCAGATAAGCTAAGGTTATTAAAACAGGAACAAAAAAATAAATAAAATCTCGATAAAAATCATTTACCGTGATTTATTTAACGGGGAGGTGGCACGGTATCACAGTGCCCAGCAGATCCAGCAGATTCTTGGGTTTGAATCCGCGGCTCAGTCCGCATGGAGTTTGGAGGTTTATCCTCCGTGTCTGTGTTGGTTATAAGTGATTCCATTCCGTTGGGCACTTGAGCAAGACCCTTAACCTACAATCACTTCTTCCTGGGTGTGACGTTACCCTGCATCCAGCTCTGCAAGCGGGTCCTCCAACCTGCAGGGGTTGGTGGCAGGACTGGCACTCCAGCCACCGTAAAAAAAAAAAAAAAACTGACACCGTACCACTCCATTCAATCTAGTGTGGGGCTGAGGTGTCACCTGTTGCACGGCTGCACTCGGGTCCTAATCTGGGATGCTGAGGTGGTTCGTCATGTGGTGTCTGAATCAGTGCCTGCTCCCCAACCTCCCTCTCTCTCTGTGTTGGTTACCATTTGGGCAGCTCACAAACCCCTGAAGATGGACAGGTTAGGTTAACTAAGACTGATGCAGTGCTGGTCGAGGCCCATATGGAACCCCAGATGATTGTTGGGAGAGGCAAGTTATCAAAACAGTGCCGCTTGGCATCCATAGTGTGAATGGGGATTTTGGGGGACCAGGGATAAGGTTTGCAGAAAGTTATAGCATACTCCATAGCACGCTTTCAGTATTATTAGACTTTGAGGATGGGTGAGATGGTGGGGTTGTCCCCCACTCTGTGTCTGGAGCATGTGACCCTTGAATGAAGGTCCAAGTCTTTAGAGTATTGGTGCATCGTGTTTTGCAATATGGTTGCGAGACATGGGCGTTACCCAGTGACCTGAGACGAAGACTGGACTCCTGTGTTTCTTCAGAGAATCTTTGGGTACAACTGGTTTGACTTTGTGTTGCTCATGGAGTCCCGAATGAGGCACATGACCTGCATTGTGAAGTCAGTTACGGCACTACAGCCATGTGGCGTGATTACCCAAGGGTGATCCAGCTCATAAGATCCTCATTGTTGGGGACCCGAGTGGCTGGACCAGGCCAAGGGGATGCCAACACCTGGCTGCAGCAGACAGAGGGTCATTTTCAGATGGTGCAGCTGGACTGTGTGGTGCCTGGGGGTTTGCCAACCAGGATACCGAGCTGTTTCATTGTATGGTGGGAGCGATGTGCTGTACCAGTGCATGCTTCCCAATCTGACCTGACCTGCACCCCTCTGTGCCCATAGTTTTTGTTCTGAAATGTTATGGAGCAGGCACCAATTGTGCTATGTAGATGGCACCCATAGCATGGTTTCAGTATTAGATAGATCTTTGAAAACAAAGCGAGGGAGGTTGGCCCCCCTTGGAGTCTGAAGCACATACCCCTTGAATTAGCATGGGAGATCCAGCTCCAGCATGGTGGTACAGGGAAAACCCTAAGTCCAAACAGAGGGGCTCCAGGTACTTCACAGCATGCTCTTTCCTCTTCCCAGTTAAAGGCCAGAAGACTGCCAGAAAAGGACCCGCCCACTAAGGTCAACGGTATTGCATAGTTTAAGACCCGCCCAGTGAGGTCCTTGAAAGAAAGCACCAAATCTACACTTTCTGATCACATGACTTCCAGTTTCAATATAAGAGTAGACACTGGAAGAGGGTCCGGCAGTTTGGCTTTGTCTGGCAATGGACCTGCGACACAAATTAGTCTCCTGTGAGAGATTGACAAAGACTAAAAGGACTGAAGCTATTGGTTAACTGTGCTGCTGATCTGAAAGGGGGTTAGGTTTTGGGCATAATTTCCGTACCATTGCGTCCGAGTGCCCCCCACATGGCAAAAACAAGAACACAGGCTGCGTGAAGGACACGTGACTCAATGAAAAGCAATGATTAAAACCCCATCTGATTGTGATGGTGGGATGAAAACCAGGGACCCTGGGAACGCAGCTGGCAACCAACACTGTTGTCACCATTTCATTTTAATTATATCTCATAAGCAGCGCTTTACAGGGAAGGAATATCATCTTTATTCTGAGTTTAACTGCGTGAACGGAGGTTTATTGGCATGTTGGTTTGGCAGTCAGATCCATATTTGCAGAACTGCGCTTTTACGGTGCCACTTATACCGTAGTTCTACGTTTATGTTGCCAATAAACAGACACGTCTGCATGAATGAGATGCGTTGTGATGGGTGTTGTTTTTGAAGGTCTTGTGAGTATTTGCCACGGGATTTGGAAAAGGTTTGTATTTTATTCTGGGCTTTTTGACCCTGACGAATCTTATGCAAAGATTTATTTTGCTCTACTATAATAATCTTTTTGGAAATTACGCATTTTTCGTACAGCTCCTATTGGTACTTTCATCTACTCTATGTATAAAATCCTAAGCCTAAAAGTGCAATGATTTTTTGCAACGATTTTTTGTCACGCATTAAATCAGGCTTATTTTAAAACCTACATATATATGTTTGGTACCATTCTTTTCAGAATTTATCGAACTTTAATGTGATGTTAGATTTTCAGATTCTTATTCCGTTTTTAAATTATAAAGTAAAAAATATAAAGAACTCACGTCCCACGAGACGAGACTTTGTGCCAAGAGATTTAACCACACCCAGGGGACGGAAATAAAAGACAAAGAGTAGGACAGCTGCTGTACAGGCTTTTAAATGTTCGAGATGCAGACCATGTGGCATGGCAGCAGCAGCAAGCCAGCAGCTGATTGAGCAAAGAGGAGGTAAAAAAACTATTTGTTTCCCATTGTATCACCGTTTAAGAGGGGGTTTCGGAGAAGCGGCCGTGTCTCTTTGGGGTGCGTTCAGCCCCCCCCCCCACAACGCGAGCAGCAGAGACGCGAAGTGGCTGGTGTGTAGCGCAGGCTAGGTGGGTTGGCGAGTGAAGCGAGCAGGGGGTAAGCCCCCTAGTATAATTATATATTGAATACAGGGTTGTGACACATGAGGGACCTGGATTCAAATTCCGTGTTGTTGTATCTTACTACGTTAAAAAGTTTACATTTTTTTATCTCGACGGTCGCCACAATTTGAGACTTTTGTTATGACTGTCTCCATGGAAACACTTCCCAGAATTCTCCAGAGTGTGCTCCTTTGTGACATAATCAGGGTGAAGGGTTAAAGGACATCCTCTGGAGTTCCACATTATCCAAGCTTGACAGATTTCTCTAAGATCGTGACTGAAACTGATTCATTTCTCGACTTTTTGGATAACAAATCTTTTGCTCCCTATTTTTGACTTTATCGACTTTGATAAAAGATCTGTTTAACTCCCAGTTTGGATGCTGGCCCATTCCTTCATTACATATTTCCCAGTTATTTTTTTTTTTTTGCATTTTCAGGTGCATTTTCATATACAATAATGTGAGAAGCACCTACTGCAGTAGCCACTTCTGTCTGACTGTCCCTCTGTCCGCATGAAATAACTCGTGGACGGGTTTTGCTGAAATTTACATTTCAATTTTCATTGAAATATCTCAAACGGATCGCTCTGTACAAAGGTTTGAAATTTCAAAATCTCCTATAACCTTTGGCAAACTCGTCTGTCTTAAAACAAAGGAACTCAGTGACTTAGCGACTGAGAATGGTTACTTTAACTTGTATATTTTGTTCTTTTTTGTCCCAATAACGAGATAGGAAGAAGAAGAATGACCACCCTGGCATCGTAACCTGCTACTACTTACAAACTACTGTGGCTGAAGCCTTGATCTTGGGAGGACCGGAGGTCTGCATGTTTCCTGATTTTCAGTATAATAAAATATTAAGTTCTGTGTGTGTGTGTCCAGTCCCTGTGTGCAATCTGATTGGTCAGTTTTTTTCTTCTTTGCTATGATTGGTCAGTTTGGCTTTAATTGAAAGCGTGAGAGCGTGAGACACTTGGAAAGGAGTAAAGCCACACTGTGTGTTGCCTTCCAACACGGGAAGCAAAGAGACGGACAGGAGTTGAACAGACACTCTTGAAATGAACAGAGTCTGAGAAGCAGGCTATACCGGTATGCACCCGACAGAGAGGGGGCGCCGGTCAAGAGAAGTTCAGACAACTTGAGGGAGGTTACCGAAGGCTGAAGGTGCACGTAGGGCAAGACATATCACATTTTTTAAAATTTATTCTATTACCTCTCTTCGACAGATCACGTTGGCTAATTTAACAAAATTTTATCAAAAATCGCGTACGTTTTGCCCATTGTGAACATACAACCGGATGACTAGGCATGTGGATTACGTGACACGAGTAACAGATTTTTTTTTTATGGATGTTTGTGATATCTATTCTCCATGAAATGAGAATGGCCCTCAGTACAAACTACATGGGGTAAGTAACCTATATAAAGGAATACATCCCTTTTCGGTGGAGTATATCTTTAAAGCTGTCTGAAAAAGAATGATGCAAAATAACGACTGAATCACATAAGATTAACCTAATTAGAAACACGCAGCTGAAAGCAATAGAATAATGGCAAAATGGCGTAGTCAGTTCCTGTTGGAGCGAAGCCATCAACGATTAGAATTTGCTTGAATACTTCATGTGATGAAACAACTCAGAAGATCAGGGCACAGTAAACACATTGTGTGGAATCAACGGCCACAATTCAATGGAGTAAACCCAACCAAGTTGTTTTTTTTTCCAGTGTGGAAGGCTCTGATTAAAACTCTGACCTTCTTAATGGGACCTCCAGGCAGGGGCCCTGAAGATTACAAATCACTTAGCTGTACATTTCATGATTAACTCCGAGGCTCTTTGTGGCCAAGGCTCTTAATGGCACTACTTCTATGATACTCCGGTGAGGATTACCTCCCGTGGGCCACCGCTTGATCTTTCATAGGAAAGTGATGCAAGAGATGTTTACTGGACCAGAAGCCTTGAGCGACTCCATGGAAAGAGGTACACAAGCTGAAGGCTAAGTCGACGTTAAGGGGGGAGTTAGTGGTGCCACTGTGTCTTAAAGCTCATATGTTCATTCATATGTTCATTTATATTTCTTCCCATCTCATCATGACATCTGACGATGCTTTACTACGACAACAGCAGCTCTTCCAACAACGAGATCAGAAAGAAATAAAATAGGAGACATGATCTTTGGTCTCCTGCTTCTCAGGATTTTGTCCTGAGGGGAAAACAAAAATTACCCCGATATTCCCACAAGTGCCTCCTTGTAAGTTTCAGCGGAGATCTTAGCAAAGTCACACGATGGGATCAGATTGTCAAAGTAGTGTCTTGACATTGTGGCCTGCAGAGGGCCCTCCTGCCGCCCATACCCGACACAGACAGACGCAGGACTCAAGTTAAGTACACACACGTTTTAGTTTTCTTTCTTTTCCCGTGGGAAACGCCTTTCCCCAGTTTCCCACCCGTACCTCAATCTTTTCCTTCTTCCTTTTCTCTTTCCTCCACTTCTCCTGGCAAGCTTTTTCTTCTCCCACCCGACTCTGGCTCCCGGAGTGGTGGCTTCTGGCCCCTTTTATAAGGCATCCGGAAGTGCTTGAGGTGCTCATTGTGCTACTTCCAGAAAAGCTGCCCATAAGGCCACAGCAGCAGTTGCGGCACACCCTGGTGGCGCCCACAGATCCCAACAGGGCTGTATAAAACTCCATCTCCCATGGAGCCCTGCAGGTGTCCAAGGGGGGCTGCCACCTAGTGCACCGGAGGAGGTAATGCTCTGAATATGCTCACTCCCCCGGTCCTTCTAGCATGGAGGTGTCTTGGCTAGGCAAGCGCCCCAGCCGTACACCATAACATTTAATTTTTGTAACTTGAAAGTATTTACCTTTTGTGCTTAGAAATAGATGGGGAAATGTATGGACTGTTGTTTGTGGCAATAAAACTCTTTACTCTGATTACTATGTAGACCTTGCTTCTGAGTAATATTACTAATTGCTCTGATTTACGTTTCAGTGCTCCAATTAGATCACACTCATTCTGGAAGTAAAGGCAGGCAGTGAGGCTTAGTGGTTACTGCTCTGGGCTTCCACTCCTAAGGTTACGAGTTCAGATCCCACTACTGACACCAAATGACCACAAGAAAGTCACTTCAGCTGCCTGTGCAACAATTGGAAAGACAAAAGAAATGGAACCAGTTGCAGCCCAGATGTTGGAAGTCATCTCAGATAAAGGCATCAGTGCATTAATAAATAAAAATGTGAAGTCTTAAAAGAAATTAAAGCAAGGCTGGAAGGAGAGCTCACAAATCAGACCACGTTTTTCAAACCAAAGTCTCCATTTGGACTCCTTTTACCTCAGTTGTAACTCAGGTCTCCTTTTTGTCTAAATCTAGATCTCCTAAGGAATTTTAAGAGAAACACCTGTGATTCTTAAATGAAACAAAAATGAGAATCTCTTTAAAAATCATGAGCCACCTGAGATCACACTTTGAGCAGTAAAACGTTCCTATGGGAAGGAAAAATTGCAAAACAACAAAAGGAACCAAAAGAACAGAAAGAACATCTAAAATCTATAAAAAATATGGCGGGCATGTTATGTGTTACTATCCATCTATCATATATAGTGCTTGTCATATTTATTTATTTATTTTATATAGTGCCTTCAAATCTATCTATCTTAGTGTCTTTCAAATCTATTTTATATAGTGCCTTTTATATCTATCTATCTATTATAGTGCCTTTATATCTATTTTATACAGTGCCTTTTAAATTATCTATCTTATATAGCACTTTCATATCTATTTGTCTATTATATATAGTGCATTTTCTATCTATCTATTATAGTGCTCTTCATATCTATTTACATAGTGCCTTTTATAATACCTTTTTTATATAGTACCTTTCATATTTATTTGTCTATTTTATATAGTGCCTATTATATCTATCTATCTATTTATCTATAATGGTGCCTTTCAAATTTATTTTATATAGTGCCTTTTATATTATCTATCTTATATAGCAACTTTCATCTCTTTGTCTATTTTATATAGTGCCTTTCGTATCTATTTTATATAGTGCCTTTCATATCTATCTATCTATCTATTATAGTGCTCTTCATATCTATTTACATAGTGTCTTTTATAATACCTTTTTTATATAGTACCTTTCATATTTATTTGTCTATTTTATATAGTGCCTATTATATCTATCTACCTATCTATCTATCTATCTATAATAGTGCCTTTCAAATCTATTTTATATAGTGCCTTTTATATTATCTATCTTATATAGCAACTTTTATCTCTTTGTCTATTTTATATAGTGCCTTTCATATCTATCTATCTATCTATCTATACTAAAATTAGGAACTATCTATCTATGTATCTATCTATCCTGCCTACTATACTAAAATTAGTAGGCAGGATAGCTATCTATCTATACTAAAATTAGGATCTATCTATCTATCTATCTATACTAAAATTAGGATCTATCTATCTATCTATACTAAAATTAGGATCTACGCGTATCTATCTATC
>JANRMT010062845.1:8301186-8321186 GCA_026402145.1 Polypterus bichir lapradei | reverse complement strand
GTGATAACGTGTACAGTGCTGTGCAGAAGAGCTCATCTTAACCTTTTGTCTTCACCCTTCAATAATGTCTCTGAAACACAAATCTGATGCAAGTGCTGGTGATACAATAAAGAAGAGAAAAACCATCATCATTGAAAATAAAGTAGAAATAATAAAAAGACCAGAGAGAGGTGAAACTCCATCATTCATTGGCAGAGCACTTGGTTACAGTCGGTCATCAATAGCATTTATTAAAATAATGTACCTGTTCTGACTTACATACAAATTCAACTTAAGTACAAACCTACAGTCCCTATCTTGTACGTAACCTGGGGACTGCCTGTATATATATATATATATATATATATATATATATATATATCGAGGACAGTTGGAGAAAAGTGCTGCCACTGTGCAGCCGGGGGGAACACATTGCCAAAATTTAGTGTTCATAGGAGTCCCAAATGAACATAACACACATATGAGTTTCAGATGTGGGAGTACTGGGCAAAAAAGACAGTGACCAGGTTCAGAAATGCTGGCCACACTGCATCTCCCCATTTTATGAACAAGTACAGTCGTGGCCAAAGGTTTGGAGAATTGACACAAGTGTTAGTTTTCACAAAGTTTGCTGCTTCATTGTTTTTAGATCTTTTTGTCAGATGTTCCTATGGTGTACTGAAGTAGAATTACAAGCATTTGAGAAGTTTCAAAGGCTTTTATTGACAATGACATGACGTTTATGCAAAGAGTCAATATTTGCAGTGTTGTCCCTTCTTTCTTTTTCAAGACCTCTGCGATTCGCCCTGGCATGCTGTCCATCAACTTCTGGGCCCAATCCTGACTGATGGCGGCCCATTCTTGACATAATCAATATATGGAGTTTGTCAGAATTTGTGGGTGTTTGTTTGTCCACCCACCTCTTGAAGATTGACCACAAGTTCTCAATGGGATGAAGGTCTGGGGAGTTTCCTGGCCATGGACCTCAAATTTCGATGTTTTGTTCCCTGAGCCACTTAGTTATCACTTTTGCCTTATTGCCCGGTGCTCCATCATGCATTGTTGGTCACCAAACTGTTGTTGAATGGTTAGGAGAAGTTGCTCTCGGAGGATGTCTTGGTCCCATTCTTTATTCAGGGCTTTGTTCTTAGGCAACATTGTGAGTGAGCCCACTGCCTTAGCTGAAATGAATGGTCTCAGGATGCTTTACTGTTGGCGTGACACAGGACTGATGGCAGCGCCGCTCACCTTTTCTGTTTTCCAGATGCCACAAACAATCGGAAAGGGGATTCATCAGAGAAAATGACTTTCCCCCAGCAGTCGAATCCCTGTCCCTTTTGTAGAATATCAGTCTGTCCCAGGTGTTTTTCTTGGCTTCTTTGCTGTCCTTCTTGACACCCACCAGGCCATCCTCCAAAAGTCTTCACCTCCCTCACACCTGCTTGCTGCCATTCCTGAGCCTGCTCTGCACAGGTGGTGCCCCCCAATCAACTTTAGGTGCCCAAAACCTTCTTCACAACTACTGAACCTTTCTTGATGATCCGATAAATTTGATTGATTTAGGTGCAATCTTGCTAGCAGCAATATCCTCGCCTGTGAAGCCCTTTTTGTGAACTGCACGTGTTTCCTTGCAGGTAGCCATGGTTCACAGAGGAAGAACGAGGATTTCAAGCACCGCCCTCCTATTAAAGCATCCAGTGTGCTATTCTAACTCAGTCAGCATGACAGAGTGATCTCCAGCCTTGTCCTCGTCGACACTCTCCCCGTGTTAACGAGAGGATCACTGAAATGATGGCAGCAGATCCTTTGGTGGTAGGATTGACATGCAGTGGAAATGTTTTTTTTGGGATGAAGTTCATTTTCTTGGCAAAGAGGGACTTTGCAATTAATTTCAATTTATCTGATCGCTATTCATAATGTTCTGGAGTAGATGCAAATTGCAAAATAGAAAGATATGGAAGAAGATGATCCACTGTGGCAACCCCTAATGGGAGCAGCCGAAAGAAGAAGAAGAAGATGAGAACAGAATATTCAAACATCGGCAAAACTAAGGAACTTCGTATCGACTTCTGCCATACCAGAGAGACTCTCTGCCATAAGGTGGGTAGTGACATCCTTTACATATTCTATAATTGTGTGAGAGCAAGGCAGTTTCATCACATTAGAACACACTACAGTACATTGTGATCTGTAGCGATAGTAGGGAGCAGGTTGAGGAGACCCTGGAGAGATGGAGATATGCTCTAGAGATGAAGAGGTCAGTAGGACCACCAAGACAGAATACATGTGTGTGAATGAGAGGGAGGTCAGTGAAATGGTGAGGATGCAGGGAGTAGAGTTGGCGAAGGTGGATGAGTTTAAATACTTGGAATCAACAGTACGGAGTAATGGGGATTGTGGAAGAGAGGTGAAGAAGAGAGTGCAGGCAGGGTGGAATGGGTGGAGAAGAGTGTCAGGAGTGATTTTTCCTAAAATCAACTTTAGGAGATGGCCCTGGCACTTGCTGGACTTTCCTGGGTGCCCTGAAGCCTTCTTCACAACTATTGAACCTCTCTCTTTGAAGTTCTTGATGATCCGATAAATTTGATTGATTTAGGTGCAATCTTGCTAGCAGCAATATCCTCGCCTGTGAAGCCCTTTTTGTGAACTGCACGTGTTTCCTTGCAGGTAGCCATGGTTAACAGAGGAAGAAGAAGGATTTCAAGCACCCCCCTCCTTTTAAAGCATCCAGTGTGCGATTCTAACTCAATCAGCATGACAGAGTGATCTCCAGCCTTGTCCTCGTCGACACTCTCACCCGTGTTAACGAGAGGATCACTGAAATGATGGCAGCAGATCGTTTGGTGGTAGGGCTGACATGCAGTGGGAATGTTTTTTTTTTTGGGATGAAGTTCATTTTCATGGCAAAGAGGGACTTTGCAATTAATTTCAATTTATCTGATCGCTATTCATAACGTTCTGGAGTAGATGCAAATTGCCATCATAAAAACCAAAGCAGCAAACTTTCCTAAAATTCACATTTGTGTCATTCTCAAAACTTTTGGCCATGACTGTATTCCTCCATTCAGTTGGTCTCAGTCCCTTTTTTTAAAAAGTTATACGGTGCGTCAGAGGCTAAGCTGCAGTCCAGAGCCAGGACATCCTGGATTTTAAAGTCTGATCTGCTCAGCTTTCCTCCTTTCTCTCTCTGTCTCTGCCCAGACCTGCTCCTCCCTAAATTCTTATGAGGCTCTACAAACATGGCCTACCACAGTCAGAGCAGCCCTACAAGCCCAGTCTGGCTTCAGAGCAGCAGCAGGTCGAGCTGACAAGCAGCACAGGCTGTTTTCCTCAGCTCACACACACACACACACTCACACACACACATAATTTTTCAAACCAAATTTCTTTTTAACATTTCCTACAAACTCCGTCTGTTTTCTCAGCTCCAATTCAGTCAGGTTTAGGGACAACCTGGGCGAGTTTTGAAGTGAAATCTCTGAGGGGACACGCGCGCACGCGCACGCACGCACACACTTGCACTTTCACATTTCTTCGGCTGCCCTTGAATGAATAACCCTTTTTTTCCCTTTTTTTTTTTTCATCCCCCCGCTGTGTTTATACAATTATTTTCAACCACTGCTCTTTTACGGCTGTGACTCATTTGCGCTGTCTGCAGCAGAAATGACGCCATACAGAAGCCTCATTGTATCCCGAGTTGTTTTAAACCAGCTGCGGGTTCTACTGGTAAACACAGTCCTTCCTTTGGATTGTCACTTGACTGCAAACCAAGTTTCGGCACACATAATAACTTTAATTTTTGACCCGTTTGAGCCATTAATTGCAAAAAAAAAAAAAAAATCTCAAAAATGATTGCTTTGGCTGTTTTGAACGTTTCGGGAGAGTCGAGAAGTAGCCGTAACGTTCATCCAGGTATCCATCCAGTTTTCTAAAACTGTTTTTCTTTTTCCATGACATTGTCGTGGAAAGGTAGGGAAAAAAAAAGTGTAGGTGGGATGCTTGTCCAGGAATGTCACCAATCGACCACTTTGTTCTGAGAGCACCGCATGCAAGGCAGGAGCTGTCTTTGAAAGGGAGTAAGGGCCCACCGCGGGCCAAAAGGGAACAAGAGATGCCAATTAAGGTCATGCCACTTTCAGAAATCCTCAGATGTGAATGACGCGTACCAACAAGGGGGTTGGGGTGGGGGTCATTGTGAGACAGAGCATCAGCGTCAAGTGAGGCATTTTGAGAATTGTCTGCAACGCAACATCAGCAAAACTAAGGAACTGCCTATCGACTTTTGCCATACCAGAGAGACTCTCTGCCGTAAGGTGGGTAGTGCCATCCTTTACATATTCTATAACTGTTTGATAGCAAGGCAATTTCATCAAATTAGAACATTAGAACACACTACATTGTGATCTGTAGCGATAGTAGGGAGCAGGTTGAGGAGACCCTGAAGAGGTGGAGATATGCTCTAGAGAGGAGAGGAATGAAGGTCAGTAGGAACAAAACAGAATACATGTGTGTGAATGAGAGGGAGGTCAGAGGAATGGTGAGGATCAGGGAGTTGGCGAAGGTGGATGAGTTTAAATACTTGGGATCAACAATACAGAGTAATGGGGAGTGTGGAAGAGAGGTGAAGAAGAGAGTGCAGACAGGATGGAATGGGTGGAGAAGAGTGTCAGGAGTAATTTGTGACAGACGGGTATCAGCAAGAGTGAAAGGGAAGGTCTACAGGATGGTAGTGAGACATGTTATATGGGTTGGAGACGGTGGCACAGGAGACAGAGCTGGAGGTGGCAGAGTTAAAGATGCTAAGATTTGCATCGGGTGTGACGAGGATGGACAGGATTAGAAATGAGGACATTAGAGGGTCAGCTCAGGTGGGACGGTTGGGAGACAAAGTCAGAGAGGCGAGATTGCGTTAGTTTGGACATGTGCAGAGGAGAGATCCTGAGTATATTGGGAGAAGGATGCTAAGGATAGATCTGGCAGGCAAGAGGAGAAGAGGAAGGCCTAAGAGAAGGTTTATGGATGTGGTGAGAGAGGACATGCAGGTGATTGGAGTAACAGAACAAGATGAAGAGGACAGGAAGATATGGAAGAAGATGATCCACTGTGGCGACCCCTAACGGGAGCAGCCGAAAGAAGAAGAAGAAGATGAGAACAGAACATTCAAACATCGGCAAAACTAAGGAACTGCCTATCGACTTTTGCCATACCAACGCGACTCTCCGCCATAATGTGGGTAGTGACATCTTTTACATGTTCTATAGTTGTGTTATAGCAAGGCGATTTCATCACATTAGAACATAAGAACACACTGCATTGTGATCTGTAGCGATAGTAGGGAGCAGATTGTGGAGACCCTGGAGAGGTGGAGATCTGCTCTAGAGAGGAGAGGAATGAAGGTTAGTAGGAACAAGACAGAATACATGTGTGTAAATGAGAGGGAGGTCAGAGGAATGGTGAGGATCAGGGAGTAGAGTTGGTGAAGGTGGATGAGTTTAAATACTTGGGATCAACAGTACAGAGTAATGGGGATTGTGGAAGAGAGGTGAAGAAGAGAGTGCAGGCAGGGTGGAATGGGTGGAGAAGAGTGTCAGGAGTGATTTGTGACAGACGGGTATCAGCAAGAATGAAAGGGAAGGTCTACAGGACGGTAGGGAGACCAGCTATGTTATATGGGTTGGAGACGCTGGCACTGACTAGAAAGCAGGAGACAGAGCTGGAAGTGGCAGAGTTAAAGATGCTAAGACTTGCATTGGGTGTGACGAGGATGGACAGGATTAGAAATGAGGACATTAGAGGGTCAGCTCAGGTTGGAGTGAGAGAGGCGAGATTGCGTTGGTTTGGACATGTGCCGAGCATATTGGGAGAAGGATGCTAAGGATAGAGCGGGCAGACAAGAGGAAAAGAGGAAGGCCTAAGAGAAGGTTTATGGATGTGGTGAGAGAGTACATGCAGGTGATGGGTGTGACAGAACAAGATGCAGAGGATAGAGAGATATGGAAGAAGATGATCTGCTGTGGCAACCACTAATGGGAGCAGCCAAAAGAAGAAGAAGAAGACAAGAACAGAACATTCAAATATCGGCAAAACTAAGGGACTGCCTATCGACTTTTGCCATACCAGCACGACTCTCTGCTGTAAGGTGGGTAGTGACATCTTTTACATATTCTATAATTGTGTGATAGCAAGGCGATTTCATCACATTAGAACATTAGAACATGCTAGATGAGAACAGAACATTCAGCCGATCAAAGCTCCCCAGTCCTAGCCATCCAAATAAGATCCAGTCGAGTACGCGTACACTGCGGTTTCTTCAAGAGAGCTCCGCTGAACCAACAAGCCGGTTAAAAAGGCAGGCTCAGTCAACTATGGGACTTTACATCTTGTGGACGTGGCCGTCAATCATGCCAGGAACAGAACTTGTAAGAGGAACCCCAATAATGAAACCCGTACCCCACTGCTCTTCCCATTCCCTAACACTCTCTCCTTCTCTCTCTCCCAATCTTTCCATGGGAGCCCTTCTTCCTAACACTTCTGTAAGAGCCAGTCTTAGAAAGTTAAAGCTTTGAGTTAAACCCGTATTAGTGTTTGCTTAATTTGAATAGAATATAAATTTCTTTCATAGTCATAGACAATGGTGTCGTCTTTTCCCCCCGTACATTAGTATGAGGTAGAACTTTCTTGCTCTAATTAAGGCACAGTGTGATAATTGAGTCAGTTGTTGTTTAGAACAGGTCCCAGTTCACAGCGACTTAAAAGACCCGTTTTCAACTTAGAAATGGGATAGGCGTACAGTTTTCTGACCGTCTTGAAATGGTTCAGAAACGTTTAGAGATGGTTTCACTGAATAAGCAAACTTAAAGACATGAAAGAAGTACTTTAAGCTTTAAACCAAACTTTTCTTAACAAGAACTGTTCTTTTTTTTGTTTTGCTATATCAATTTTCTCTTTTTTTGTGTGAACTGTTTTACTTTGAATTTTTACTAAAGCATTTAAAAACGAAGATATTTCGTCTGTGGAATCATTTTGACACATCCGGCTTTTGCTGAATCCCATTTTGTATGCTAGTGCTGCTGAACATAGGAAATTTTGGGAAAACGTGGCTACAACTTTCTTGATCTCCTTCCATTGACCAACTAACCTAGGCAAAAACTTCTTGTCCACAGAGGGGAGACACAATCCTCACCTCTGAGCTGCGACAGAAGCCGCTGTGTCACCAACAGTCCCCTTGAATCTGATTCTTCAATGTTAGTCTAAAAATCGTATTTCTTTTAGGACGTGCCCATCCATCTACACAGGTGAAGCAGAGAGCTTCAGGGAGCACGTTCAAGCCCTTAAAGTCAAAGGCCATACAAAACCGACAGTAGAACAGTTAACGCCTCTTGGTCACAGCCATACTGATCCCTGTGTTGTGTGTTCTTTCACAGGACTTCAAAGACACTTTTCCATGAAAAGCAGAAGAAGACGCTAAGTTCATTCCCGGCCTGAGACCACATATTCCTCCAGGTCTTGACGACTGACTCACTTTTTAATCTCTCGCTTCACCTTCATCTGACCTACTCCCACCTTGTCTTCTTACACCAGCCCCAGCTTTGTCCCCTCCTGTATATGTCACCTTGTCAGCTGTACACCTGATGAAGGCGATACAGCTGAAACATTACATCTTTAACTTCGCTTTTCTAGCATGGAAATAACCTTAACCTTGTTTTTAGCTATGGGACGCCTTTTGGATCTGCTGGCAGTAGTAGTGGAGGAGAGAATGCTGGCCATTATGAACAATGCTGCACATCCCCCTTCTGAAAAATTAGCTTTGAGGTGTTTTAGATTAATTATTTGACAGAAGTTTCACAAGAAATGCTACTGGAGCTCCTCCATAACTGCAGAAATGTGCGCACAATCCCAGTCACAGTCACCCATCTGCATTTAAAATCAAACCGAGCTGCTCTCTCGTGCGGCTCTTTGTGTGTTTTGTGATCAGTCAAACACTTCAAATGAGAGCTCCATGGCGTCTCGGCATCATTGGTCTTCCAGGCTGGACTGGTACTTTGTGGCTGGTGCTTTGAAGCATAAAGGCCTTGTCACGTTCCACGACTTTTTCCATCGACTTTCAGTCACAAACTTTATTTACATCATCTTAGTGAGTCGGAGGCAGTCCTCTCATGCTCTTGTCACCTCCGGGCATGTAGTCTGACATACCCAGCAACTCGCTCCAACCAGTCTGAGATTATTGCTGTATCCACCATACCTGGAAAGCATTTAAGCAGCACCAGCTCAGCCATAGTTGTCAAATAAAGGCGGTGAGCTCATAATACTTCAGTTATGTTGAAACTGTGCCGGAAAGTCACCACGGAGTCATCTGAAGCTGACGTCACACTACATGACCTCTTCTCGGAGGGGATGGTGGGTTTGACGATGGCAGTTTTTGCCAGATCATGTCAGATTACATGACTAGATCTCCCTGGGCACGTCAAATTAGACGACTGTGTGAAAAATCTTTAGAAAAATCTAGCACAGCTTGATTTTTCTAAAGTATTCCAAGCTTACCTTCTTTTCTGACAGACACTACCTGATAGAGCCGGTGCCCATGCCAAGGGTTTGCAGGTACGACGAGCTCAGCTCCTAATTTCAGCCCTTTCCTCCATCCAACACAAGACAATAGACAGATGAGCCTCCCTTCTGTTTGCGAGGTCTGAAACACCCTGGTTCATTATTCCTAGTTAGTCGAATTCCATGCATTGTACTTCCGGGTGACATTTATTGGCTGTCAGCTCTCATGTGCTCACACACACACAGACACACAAGTCCAACCCTGGGACTTTATTCGAGATGAGTCACAGACTGGCTGAACCAAGAGGATTGGGATGTCAGACTACATGACCGGCGGTCACTAGAGCGCGGCACAATTGTCTCTAACACGCTAAGATGAAGAAAATGAGGCTGAGAAACCGTATGGGGTTTTAATTTGTCATTCCCTGCAGCTGCAAGTTGCTAGACGAGATCAGCAACTACAGCTATTGAGTTTGATGTACCCTCAAGACTAGAAGTTGTGTAATGTGCCACCAGCTTAATTTATCGATTTTCAAAAATGATTTTTAATATGGTAGCCATTTCCAATTTAAGGCTTAAATAAGTTGGGTTTATATACTGGACTTACTGGTGTTGAGAGGGTCAGCACTCCTTCGGTTTTCAGTCTTCTCTCAACCTTAACCTTTCTGTGCCGAGCTAAACTTTCCAGGATGTTAGTCCTATTTCTAATATATTTGTTTTTATTGTTAGAGATACATTTAAATAATAGTTCTACTGTATGGGCAAATAAAACTTGAACTTCTGAGTGCTGTGAAGAATGGGAAATGGTTAATTCTGCACCTTGTAACAGATAATTAATTTTCAGAATGTCCAGACACAAATTTCTTTTTTGCTTTCCAGGCAACAGTTCGCTTAAAAAAAAAACACTTCTTTTCCGGGTAAAAAAATGACATAGCCAGAAAAGTACAGCTGAATAAAGAAATAATTAGGTGGAGAAAAATCACTCGGGGACTCTGAGGGTGTTGCGTGGGTCAGCGCTGAGCCAGCCGCTCAGCCGACGGCCTCATCTTCTTCACGGCTAAACTGAACGAGTCCATCCATTGATTTTTTTAACCTGCTTAGGCAGTGCCGATTGAAGAAAATTGGGGAATAAATCCGGAGTCGGGTGCCTACACATGACGGGACGCACACTCACTCAAACAAGTCACCACTTAGCACAACGTGCTGGGAGTCACTGGGGTACTTGAGAAGAAAATCAACATGGACGTTCTACACAGACGGTAACCAGGCAGGGATCTGAATCGAGGACTCGGGAAACCACAACACCATCATCTATCAAAATGGATTAATTAATTTTTTAGTAAAAAAGTAGAAAGTAGAAATTCATCTATCCTGTTTTAGGTGCATTATTATAAAAATACAAATGCACTGTAATAGTGAAACGAGCAAGAATATTTTTCTTATTGAGCAGGATCAGAAGACGTGTTCAGAAATCAAAGATACTAAACCTGAAAGATCACGAAATGGAGCATCAGAACAAAAATGAGAGACAAAAAAATGGAAGTCGAACGATAGCAAGTGATGGATGAGTACCAAGAAGACTACAGAGAATTCACAGTGAAGAATAACTGCGTTCCACAAAAGGATTCTGCATCCGTAAACTCGGATGAGGAAATACCGAAAAGGAAGATCTATAAACCCATCGTATCGTAATTAGGAGGTCTTGGTGGTGAAAAAGGGGGAAGGAGTTAGCAAGAGTGCCCTCTCATGGTCGGGAGGATGCATAACACTTCCAAAAGAGCTCTGAGGACGCTCCATACTTGCCTGTGCCAATGTCATGAAATTCTTTGTTTTAAATATTTTATGTCGTATACAAATGTACCGTTTCAGTGACCTGTCCCTAACAGCGCTGGTAATGATTTAACGATGGAGAAAACAAATAGTGTTGTCTGTAAACAACCAAATTGGCAGTGATGGAGGTGCAAAATAAAAAGAATTTTAGAATGAGATTCCTCGTCTTGAAAAACCCCCCAAAATGAGTGAATGAGAGTAACGATTGTAGGTTATCTCCACGACGACCGAAGCAAATTACTCAAAATAGCCACGTAAACATAAAGGCAGTAAACATTTACATCTTCTTCAAAGAAATAAACTACATAAATAGATATTTTTCTTATTGAGTAGGATCAGAAGATGTAGTCACAAAGCAAAAGGTCGAATCCTGAAAAATCATGAAACTGAGCATCAGAACAAAAATGAGAGAAAAAAAATGGAAGTCGAACGATAGCAAATGATGGATGAGTACCAAGAAGACTACAGAGAATTCACAGTGAAGAATAACTGCGTTCCACAAAAGGATTCTGCATCCGTAAACTCGGATGAGGAAATACCCAAAAGGAAGATCTATAAACCCATCGTATCGTAATTAGGAGGTCTCGGTGGTGAAAAAGGGGGAAGGAGTTAGCAAGAGTGCCCTCTCATGGTCGGGAGGATGCATAACACTTCAAAAAGAACCCTGAGGACGCTCCATACTTGCCTGTGCCAATGTCATGAAATTCTTTGTTTTAAATATTTTATGTCGTATACAAATGTATCGTTTCAGTGACCTGTCCCTAACAGCGCCGGTACTGATTTAACGATGGAGAAAACAAATAGTGTTGTCTGTAAACAACCAAATTGGCAGTGATGAAGGTGCAAAATAAAAAGAATTTTAGAATGAGATTCCTCGGCGTGAAAAACCCCTCAAAATGAGTGAATGAGAGTAACGATTGTAGGTTATCTCCACGACGACCGAAGCAAATTACTCAAAATAGCACAGCCTGTTAACATCCAAAATAGCAACGTAAACATAAAGGCAGTAAACATTTACATCTTCTTCAAAGAAATAAACTACATAAATAGATATTTTTCTTATTGAGTAGGATCAGAAGATGTAGTCACAAAGCAAAAGGTCGAAACCTGAAAAATCACGAAACTGAGCATCAGAACAAAAATGAGAGAAAAAAAAAATGGAAGTCAAACGATAGCAAATGATGGATGAGTACCAAGAAGACTACAGAGAATTCACAGTGAAGAATAACTGCGTTCCACAAAAGGATTCTGCATCCGTAAACTCGGATGAGGAAATACCCAAAAGGAGGATCTATAAACCCATCGTATCGTAATTAGGAGGTCACGATGATGAAAAAGGGAGAAAGAGTCAGTAAGAGTGCTCTCTCATGGTCGGGAGGATGCATAACACTTCCAAAAGAGTCCTGAGGACGCCCCCTACTTGACTGTGCCAATGTCATGAATTTCTTTGTTTTAAATATTTTATGTCGTATACAAATGTACCATTTCAATGACTCGTCCCTAACAGCGGCGGAACTGATTTAACGATGGAGGAAACAAATAGTGTTGTCTGTAAACAACCAAAATGGCACTGATGGAGGTGCAAAATAAAAATAAATTTAGAATGAGATTCCTCGTCTTAACCCCCCCACCCCCAAAATTACTGAATGAGAGTAATGAGTGTAGATTGTTATCTCGACGACAACCAAAGCAGATTACTCAAAATAGCACAGCCTGTTAACATGCAATATAGCGACGTGAAAAGACGGTAAACATTTACATCTTCTTCAAAGAACTTAACTAAATAAATAAATATTTTTCGTATTGAGTAGGATCAGAAGACGTAGTAATAATGCAAAGGGTTGAAACCTGAAAACTCTCGAAATTGAGCATCAGAACAAGAACGAGAAGCAAAAAAAGGAAGTCGAATGATAGCAAGTGATGGATGAGTACCACGACGACTACAGAGAATTCACAGTGAAGAATAACTGCGTTCCACAAAAGGATTCTGTATCCGTAAAGTCGGATGAGGAAATGCCCGAAAAAAGGATCTATAAACCCATCGTATTGTTATTAGGAGGTCACGATGGTGAAAAAGGGGGAAGGAGTCAGCAAGTCAGCAAGAGCTCCCTCTCATGGTTGGGAGGATGCATAACACTTCCAAAAGAGCCCTGAGGACGCCCCCTACTCGCCTGTGCCAATGTCATGAATTTCTTCGTTTTAAATATTTTATGTCGGATACAAAGGTACCATTTCAATGAACGGTCCCTAACAGCACTGGCACTGATTTAACGATTGAGGAAACAAATAGTATTGTCTGTAAACAACCAAAATGGCACTGATGGAGGTGCAAAATAAAATAAAAAAAAACTAAGCAATGATTCAAAAGGCTAATTTTAGAATGAGATTCCGCATCTTGGAAATCCCCCCAAAGTGAGTGAACGAGTGTAGGTTGTTATTTTGACGACGACCGATGCAAATTACTCAAAATAGCACTGCCTGTCAACATCCAAAACAGCGACGTGAAAAGGCGGTAAACATTTACATCTTCTTCAAAACAGATTCCCAAAGTTTGGAAACCCTGGATTAGCCATCAAGAAGTCGGAGAAACTCTTCAGAAAAGCAACAATAAAATGAATACAATGCACAAATCCCAACAATAAGGAGTGTCGGTAAGTGTGAGGAGGGTGACAGGCCACCCCCACGGGACACACAGGAGCATCAATGTGAAGGCCGACCCTTAGAGACACATTTTATAACATTGTCCTGACACTCCACTGTACATTAGTGGGCCACTCTTCTTTGGTACCTCGGGGGGCATCCAGGTCTTCTTCTGGTTTTGGGGTCAGTTTTAGCACCCTAAGTGGTTCAAATTCATGGAACATTGAAACTAAATGAATATTCAGCTCATTTAATTAAGAATTAAGAATAAGAATTTTCAGAAGTGGAGCCACCACGCTGCACACAACATTCGCATAAAGGGAAACAGTAAATGGCTGGCTGGGCTGAGGAGAGCCGTAAGCTGAAAATGAACAAAGCTGATATGTAAACAGGGGCTTAAGACTCCCATCTTCTTAGGACGCGCAGCTCTCTAGATCACTGGGAAGCCGATATTATACCCTTCACCGCGGCTCTGTTTTGTTTATCCAGCACTAAGCTATATTTTCGACATCTTACAGCAATTAAAATCACAAGCAGCTGTTTGATTTCCTTCTGAGATATACGCAGATATGAGAAATACCAGAAATTGTATATTTTCTGTTAGCCACAGGCAACCATTAACCGGGCACTCCAACATGTCTGCAGCTACTTGATGTTATGTCTATGGGGATAATTATTTGTATTAAGGAAGGTAGGAGAAATGGGGTTCGTCTACGCGAGCTGGGTGACGGCCAAGACGGAGGGGGAGTTGCCTCCGAGAGTAGAATTAGAAGCATTCTGCAGATGTTACCGAGAGCCAACGGAACATTTTGTGGTGATCAGTCCTCTGGCGTACACTGGCATGGCATGAAAAGGTATCCCAACACAAATCCTGCAAACACTCCACTTCTTCCGTCCGTCTTTCTTCCTTGGAGAAGGTAGTTGTTTTTTTTTTTGGTTTTCCTAAACAGGGACCCCCGACAAATTGTTCCATCTCCCTCCTTCATTTCTATCTGCTTCAAAAAAATAAATAAATAAATCCTGCAAAACATGTTTACTCCGGGAGGTTGACGTAGTGGTCTAAGGTTTCCCTCTTGGAGTGTTTCCCGGCGCGGGGGCGGCGAGATTCCCTCTTGGTTCTCCAGACGTAATATGAGGACTCATCTACCCCTCGTCTGTGCCACATAAGAGCGGTGTCACCCGCCATTAATGAGCTCCTCTCATTTCTTTTTCCGTATAGGACTGACTGCGAGTTTTTAAAGGCGTGTTGCATTTCTGTTAGCTAAAAGGAAAAAACACACACACACACGGACTCGGACTTGACGGCTTATTCTTATATTCCATTTCAATCTCTTTACCATCTGCTTCTTCTCCTCCAATAAAAGCCTTTATTTATCAGGAGTGCCCCATTTGTTTATCTCCATTCTGTATCTTAAACGGTAACATTTCAGTTTAGTCCCCCCAGTTGCGAAATCATAATGAAGGCCAACATTTGATTTTTCTGTTCACAAAAATGATATGTAGGCTACTCTTCATCCAATATAAAATAAAAGATTTTTGTCAAGTGATGTTCCTGCTTCTAGGTTATTAATAATCGTCCTCTAAAGCTGAAACTACGCACAGTTCCTTCTTCATTTACAACACAACATTCTCCTGTCTGTTTGATCTGATTCAGGCGTCAAATGGGGGTGGAGCCAATCCTGACAGCTCAGGGTGCAACCAGTAATGGACAGGTTGCCAAGTATGCCAGTTGGTCTCAGAACGTCCTCACCCACACAAACACAGTGGGCAAGTTTAGAGTTGTTCATTTAATCTAGATCGTTTCTACCCACATGTTGTAAGTATGCTGAACACTCAGCCAAGTATTGTATAAATATATATATTTACACAGGGGTGGGCAAAAGTAGGTTTACAGTTGTTTGAATGGAAAAAGACGTGCAGGTTGTGATTATTACAACTGCTTTATTAACTCATTAGCTTAATTACCTTTATTAACTCAAAAGAATGTCACATTGGCACAGTGCACTTAGGTACAATCTCATAAGTGCTCAAATTGCCAGCCTCGTGTACTCACAACTATAAATCTACTTTGGCCCTACCCTGTATTTATCCATCCATCCATTACCCAACCCGCTCTTTCCTAACTACAGGGTCACAGGGGTCTGCTGGAGCCAATCTCAGCCAGCACAGGGCACAAGGCAGGAAACAAACCCCAGGCAGGCTGCCAGCCCACCTCAGGGCGCTCGCACTCACACACACATACCCACACACCAGGGACAATTTAGGACCACCAGTGCACCTAACCTGCATGTCTTTGGACTGTGGGAGGAAACCGGAGCGCCCGGAGGAAACTCACACAGACATGGGGAGAATATGCAAACTCCACACAGGGAGGACCCGGGGATCGAACCTGGGTCTTCTAACTGCAAGGCAGCAGCACTACCACTGTGCCACCCTCCCCATATTTATATATATATATATGAGGTGTGATCAAAAAGTATGGTGAATGTTGATGCACAGCACCATCCATAAGCAACACAAAACAATTCAATGGAGGTTCTGACAGGTCCATCCTAGAGCCTAGCTGGTGAGAAGTTTCAACTCGTTTGATACTGTCAGTCGTTTGTGAACCACTGTTGAGTTCAAGTGTGTTTTTCAAATTTGTTGTTAATAACGGATATCGAGCAACTCATTAACATGAAAGTTTGTTTCAAATTGCAAAAAGCTAAGGAAACCCATCAGATGTTAAAGTGAGTTTATTGTGACACTGCACCGACAATTAAGACTGTTTTCAAGTGGTTTGATCGATTTCGTAATGGATCTGACTCGGTTGAAGACGAGAAAAGATCAGGACGTCCTTTAACATCAATAACCGAGGAAAACGTTGGAACGGTTTTATTCTTCATCATGACAACGCTCCTTGTCACACATCCCTTCCAGGACGACAATTTCTGTCGAATAAAAACATTACGCTGTGTCCGCATCCACCATATTCGCCGGATCTGGCACCGTATGACTTCTGGCTGTTCCCTAAATTGAAAATGACTGTGAAAGGTAAACGATTTCAATCCGTGGAGGACACCCAGGCAGCCACAACAGCCCAACTAAAGACGCTCTCGAAAGAAAACTCGCAGAACTGCTTCGCAAAGTGGCAGGAGTGTTGGGATAAGTGAACTCAAAGTGGAGGAGAGTATTTTGAGGGTGACTAGTAGTTGTAAATCCTTTACTGCAATAAACATTTCTTTTTTAAATTATTCAACAAATTTTGTGATCACACCTCGTATATATCTGTATATATATATATATATATATATATATATATAGACATATCTTCTTATATAATATGCTACCATGGCTGTCCGTTTGTCTGTCCAGGATTTTAAATCACTTGTAGCTCGCAAACCGTTTGAACTATTGACTTGGTAATTTGGTAAACATATACTACGTGACGTCTACTATCCACTTTCGGGGTGATGATTGACCTCCAAGGTTATTCCACTTTTTATTTTTATTTTATTTTATTGTAGAATCAACTCTCGGTAGCGGCCAGCAGGGCGGCGTATGTGTACGGGCACTGTTCTCATCCCTACCACCTTCACTGTCACTTCCCCTACCTCTTCATATCTTAAATCATTCTTGAGGCAGATTGAAGACTTAAATGCCAGCTTAAGTGAAAAATTAAGGAAAATGTACTAAATAGTTGCAACACAAACACTGACTTAATCAGTTTTAACGCAAAAATATGCCGACGGAAGAAGAGAAGAAGCGGGTCAGTAGGGTTGAGAGAAGAAGAGCTGCTCAGGAAGCAGCAAGCGCATCAACCTCTGAGCAAATGAATGGTAAACATACAGAGAAAGAGTCTGAGAACTAGGAATGCTCAAGTCAAGTGGATTCACTGCATGTTATCGTTATAGCAGTGCGCTGTCACTGGTATATATATATATATATATATATATTTGCCCTGTGACCCTGTAGTTAGGATATAGCAGGTTGGATAATGGATGGATATATATATATATATATATATATATATATACAGGGTGCCCATAAAGTCAGTGTGCATATATATATATATATATATATATATATATATAGTAAAGGATGGCTTGGCATCCAGACTAGGATAGTGAACCCCCATTTGACACCTGAATCAGATCAAACAGACAGGAGAATGTCTGGATCATTACTGGCATGGGATGCTGCTGTACTGAATGGTCAAGAAGAAAGGTACCAGGTGGTTGGCAGGAGCTGACAACCTTGGAGTAAATATGCTGGTGACCCAGCAGGAATGGACCAAAGCTCCTTACCTGACCAGAAGTCCAATGTAATTGAGGAACAGGGGAGGACGATGACTTCAGGTCAGTGACTCCTCCGATAGGCTAAATGGCAGCATACCCAGGTTGGATTTCCACACAGACACCTGCAAGGCATGCTGGGATCTGTAGCCCTGTTGGGTCCATGGGGTTCGTCTGGGGGAGCTGCTAGGGTTAGTAATGTGTACTTTTTGGGGGATCCGTTTCATGCGTAGACGTTTATTTATAAGATACCATAGTACTCCATGCAAGCCTGGTGAGCAAGGGGTCACAGTGAAAGTGCAAAGAATTAGAGGGAGAAACAAATGACAGTCAGTAACCCCATCTCCATTTCCCCCTGTTGTCTGGAAGAGAAGCGATCGTGGACGTGAATTCCGGGAATCAAGCGTGCTCTGCCCCTTCCAGTCATTCAAGGCATGAGGACGACACAGACCGGATAAAGACTGTCACTCATTAGAACACCTCTGAGGAGGAACAATCAAAAGGCAGCGTGAAGTGCTCACAAATCATTCAACCTTACTTTTAACATCTGGACCTAGCAAATAAACTTTTTTCGATTTTCCCAGATGGATCTCCGAATCTTGGACGTTCGCCTGTCACTTCTCTCACACAGAATGAGGGAGAACATTCATACTCCAAGCAAACAACACCCTGGCTGCAGTCGGAACTCAGGTGAGGAATTGACAAATGGCTGTCTGACATGTCCTCACTTCATGAGTAAGTCTGGCTAACGGAGATTTTAGCCCCCCTGAATAAGTTCACCTCTGTGAGTCGTGAGGCGTGAGTCACACTCTGTAGGGGCACTGCCATGACGGTCGAGTGCATTACAATGCGAGGACTCATTCTTCAAAGCAAACGACCACTCTGACCATAAATCACATCTTGTCCAGCTCACCCACGTCATACCAACATGCTTACTCAGAGCATTTCTGTGTTCACTGGCCTTCAGGCTTTACCTTGGGTCAGTTGCCAGATGTTAAAAGATGATTAGGATGAAAAGCAGCTTAATGTAACATGCAGGAAACATATCGGAATGAATGAATCAATCAGTGTATCAGTGTACTCATCAATCAATGAGTGAGATTACACAAAATTTTACAAATCAATCAAGAGACAAGAACAAAACGAACTATACTGCCAACAGAGGAAAAACTCAACTCTACAGACCCTTCTGACCAAATGAGACTGCAAATGTTATTTTATGCCACTACAAACATTCTCAAACCTGCTTAATCCAGTTCAGGCAGAGGGGCTACGGCCTGCTCTAGCAGCATCTGGTGCAAGCCAGGAACCAACCCTGGGCATTGTGCCAGTCCATTGCAGGGATCATTCATTCATGGAGCCAGTGAACCTTGATGTTATATTACGTGACTTCTAATCACTGGGGGACGTCAGATGTGCCGACTGCGGGTTTCTGATCCCAAATGCTGGACCCTGTCAATTTACACGACGGATAAAAATTGCTGGGCGTGTCAAATTTAGTGACTCTATGCGAGTCTTCCCTTTTCATGATGGGCAATAAGTGTGCTGCCTGATGGGTAAACAGGTAGGGCTAGTGCAGGCGCCATCTCTACCCTTAATTTCTTTTGTCCATTCTGTCGTGGTACGTAAAACACGAGACATCAGACAGATGAGCTTCTCTCTTGTTTGTGAGGTCCAAAGCACCTGCGTTCCTTATTCCTCTTCATTGAATTATATGCATTGTAGCTCTGAATGAGCAGTCATTGTGCTCACTGTGTGATCTTATCGCAGACTACTTGGAGTGAGTCGTTGGGTAGCAATAATAGTAATAATAATGATAATAATGATAATAATAATAATAATAATAATGATAATAATGATAATAATAATAATAATAATAATAATAATAATAATGATAATAATGATAATAATAATAATAATAATAATAATAATAATAATAGTTCTTTACATTTATATAGCACTTTGTCACTACTGCTTCAATGAGTGGGGAGCCACTTCAATCACAACTAACGTGTAGCATCCACCTGGATGATGTGACGGCAGCCATTTTGATGCCAGTACTCTCGCCACACATGAGCTATAAGGTGGTGAAGGGGTAGAGACTGGGGATGATTAGGGGGCTTGCCTGCCAGTGGCATTGTGTGACACCATAGGAGACCATGTCCATTCCTATTATACATTCATAAAATAATAAAAAAAAAAAAAATAAATAAACAAAAAACTCAAAGAAATGGCCTTCATTCACTTGTCACATGTGTGTAAAGCAACAATTTTGAAATGGAAAAATCCTTCCATAAACTAGCAATTCACATCTTAATTGTGGAAGAACTTGTAAAAACAAAACGAAAAAATAGATAGATAGAAAGATAGATAGATAGATAGATAGATAGATGTGAAAGGCATTATATAATAGATAGATAGATAGATAGATAGATAGATAGATAGATAGATAGATAGATAGATAGATGTGAAAGGCATTATATAATAGATAGATAGACAGATAGATATATAGATGTGAAAGGCACTATATAATAGATAGATAGATAGATAGATAGATAGATAGATAGATAGATAGATGTGAAAGGCACTATATAATAGATAGATAGATAGATAGATAGATAGATAGATAGATAGATAGATAGATGTGAAAGGCACTATATAATAGATAGATAGATAGATGTGAAAGGCACTATATAATAGATAGATAATGAGATAGATAGATATGAAAGGCAC
>JANRMT010062845.1:8259023-8270625 GCA_026402145.1 Polypterus bichir lapradei | reverse complement strand
TCACTTGTGAAGAAGACCACAAGAAACTTAAACTCCTCCACTTGAGGTAGCACCTCGTACCCTACCTAGAGAAGCTACAACATCCACCTCACTGCTGCTACTGCTCCAATCCGCCTGTCGATTTCCCACTCCCTTCTTCCCTCACTCGTGAACAAGACCCTAAGACCCAAAGTTTCTGGCCATAGTCAAGGGCAGAAATGTAGTTCAACTGGTAAATTAAGAGCTTTGCCTCTTAGCTCAACTCTCTCTGCACCACATCTGACTGATACAACATCCACATGACTGCAGATGCTGCAATTTCTCTAAGATTTTTCTCGATATTTTCTCAAGATTCACCAGGTGGTGCCGTGGTTAAGCCTTTGGACTTCAGACTCTCAGGTCGTGGGTTCAAATCCTGCCACTGGCACTGTGTGACCCTGAGCAACTCACTTCACCCGACTGGAAAAAGAAATGTAAAATGTTGTATCTCAAATATTGTCAGTCGATCTGGATAAAGGCGTCAAACAAATAAATGTCAGATTGTCACCGGTTATTATGGGGGATCCTAACATGAATTAACATGCTGGCATCCCATCCACCAGAGAGATACCAAGGCATTCCCAGGCCAACTGGGTGATACCAGGACATACTAATGATGGCATCGTTCTGGGTGATTACCAAGCAAGCTGTTATGCTGGACCCAAGGCTCATCTTACAATCTGCAGTTACAGCATCTGTGTGCTTAATAAAATTAAATTCAATGGAACTGGACAGACAGATTGAATGGTGTGACAGAAACAGAAGCATTTCTAGACAATTAGTCAAAAAAAAAAAAAACGTAGAACTTAAAAAGAGCAAGTGGCTTACATGGCTCTCATGTTGTTTTCTGGCAAGAGTGGGATTTCCAGCACCTTGGTGTTAGAGAGCATCACTTCATGGCTGGCTGTCGACACGGTCTTGCCGGTGATGCGATGGACCTGGTAGAAGGCATGTGGTCTCAACAGGCGGTCGTCTGCTGTCCCGATGAACAGCTGGAGGGTGAGTGGCTCGTTTTCCATATAACCGTGAAGCTGGCAAGAGAACAGAAAACTCCAGCTAAGCACCGTACATGAGAACTGCTAAAGGCCAATTTATAGCTTTATGGGCAGAGGCCCCAACACACAAAAAAAAAGAAAAGAAAATTAATGGCGGCACAGCTAAGCACCGGGCCTTGTTTTATCGTGAATGGTACACTTCACTTCATTTATTGTTAACGTGTACCAAAAAGAAATACATAAAGAAATAAATACATAAAAGAACCCTTCAGGCCATTGTCGTATTTTGATCTTTCATTATTGAAGTAAATGCACCTCAGCTAAAGGGTTTATGAACTAATTAGTGGCTAACTTTCATCATGTTAAAAAGCTTGCACTGTTTCAAAGGCTGAGAAGTAATGCCTGATATGCTGAACCGGCAATTACCTCAGTGCCGAAATTCAAAGCGACCCTTGTAAAAGTGAAAGTAAAGCAGTTAAAGATGTGGTCAGGCTAAGAGAACCCAGCAACACGAGGGGATTTCCTCTCATTGCTCATCTCTAACTGCGGCGGCCATCCTTCTTTCGTTTGTTGTCAGCAAGGACCAAACTTTCTAAAACGTCTGAATGTCTGTCACTAATAATGCAGCGCTGTATAAGGAGTGCGGATTTGCCATCAGGGCATTCTGAATGTGTGCACAGGTGGCCCCCGTACATCTCATTATGGGTTTTATCAACACTCGGAAACGTCCTTGGCGTTGAAATCACAAAGGGGGAACTAAAAGCTCAGCGAAATGATCCGAGTGTTCGTGTACCAACCCCTTGCTGACTTTAGTGTGCGGACACTAGACCATTTTGTCGAGCCTTTAGTTGCCACTGGTTGAAACGATCAAGTGACTTCTTTTTTTTCTTTTGGCTTCTCCCGTTAGGGGTTGCCACAGCGGATCACCTTCTTCCACATCTTCCTGTCCTCATCATCTTGCTCTGTCACACCCATCACCTTCATGTCTTCTCTCGGCACATCCATTTACCTCCTCTTAGGCCTTCCTCTTCTCTTGCCTGGCAGCTCTATCCCTAACCCTAACCCTAAGCCTAACCCTACCTAACCCTTAGCATCCTTCTCCCAATATACCCAGGATCTCTCCTCTGCACATGTCCAAACCAACACAATCTCACCTCTCTGACTTTGTCTCCCAACCGTCCCACCTGAGCTGACCCTCTAATGTCCTCATTTCTAATCCTGTCCATCCTCGTCACACCCAATGCAAATCTTAACATCTTTAACTCTGCCACCTCCAGCTCTGTCCCCTACTTTCTGATCAGTGCCACTGTCTCCAACCCATATAACATAGCTGGTCTCCCTACCGTCCTGTAGACCCTCCCTTTCAAACGAGTGAGTGTACAGGCGACAAAATCAAAAGTGGGAACAACCGCGTAGTGGGATGAAACCAAGTGAAGTAAATTGTAAGATCAACTTTCTGTTGGAGAGCTCTATGACCACAAAGTTTCTGCAAAGCTTCGCTCCTTCTGGTCCCGACAATATAAACAGGAGCTGCTCCTGATAGGTGGCAACACAGAGGGCGGAGCTCCGACCTTACTTGTTGTCATGGCCAAAAGCCAGCTACCATATTTACGCGTGTACCACGCGCACATTTTTTCCCAAAAATTAGCATTAGAAAATCAGGTGCGCGTCATACATGAGGAAATGTAATTCTGTAATGTTTACTTCTTCTGCTTGGGCTTGCTCGCTCGCTTGCTCACACTCTCTCTCGCTCGATTGCTCACGCATTCGCACTCTCTCTATCTCGCTCATTTGTTCACGCACTCGCGCTCTCTCTCTCGCTCGCTTGTTCACGCACTCGCGCTCTCTCTCTCTCGCTCGCTTGCGCACTCGCGCTCTCTCTCTCTCGCTCGCTTGCGCACTCTCGCTCTCTCTCTCTCTCACTCGTTTGCTCGCGCACTCTCTCTCGATCATACTCTCTCTCTCTCTCTCTAAATGCTTCCTATACAATCACAACGCGCATCATACACGGGCAAAACGATTTTCACGATTTTCTTTGTAAAAATTTTGGTGCGCGTCTTACACGAGGGCGCACGGTACACGAGTAAATACGGTATTTTCCTAGAAGTTTATAAGGGATAAGTGCTGTGAGACTTGAAACGCGAGTGTCTGTTTCTCTTTTCCGGAGTCTAGAACGGCTCACAAAACCCCGGGGATGTTGTGTTTGGTTTTATTTTGAAGCCAGTCATGCCTGCTTTAAATCAAACCCAAATATGTGTTTGTGGCTGTTTCGTTTCACCCGCAGGATGAGACTATAGAGGGCTATTTTGTTTCTCACTCCCATCACTTCAGCC
Organism: Polypterus bichir lapradei; assembly: GCA_026402145.1. Lineage (NCBI taxonomy): Eukaryota > Metazoa > Chordata > Cladistia > Polypteriformes > Polypteridae > Polypterus > Polypterus bichir. The sequence goes on along the minus strand of JANRMT010062845.1, from coordinate 8,267,279 downwards.
GTCCTGCTTAAGGCATTAATGTCCGCGTTGACGCTAAAGAGGTAGAACCCAGCGCTAAACGAACACATTCCTACTGTTGTGCGACACGTCTGCTCTCAATTAAAGGCTAAGTTTTAACTGTGAAGTCGATTGGGCGATTTTGGGCCCTAACGGCTGCTGTCTTTTCTGTTCTAACTAAACGGGGTGACCCGGTATAATCAGAATATAAGTTTAATGTCACTGTGCTCTGTGCAGATATTATAAATCTTCTTCTTCTCACACATACAGCTAAAGGCCAGTTTAGCACACAGGGGCTCATCATTTAGGACTGCTAGGCAAGCATTAGAAGACAAGAAAGGGACATCTACGAAAATGGGCATTGCACTATTTCCGTGTGTTAGAGTCAGCATGAAATTGAATCCTCTGTTTGCCTTGTTTGGAATTGTATTATTCACCTAAGTGGGGGCCTCCACATGGAGAAAGAGTATAAAGTCTTGGAACATTACTGGGCCTGCCTTTGAAGCCGACGGACGGATGGGAGATAACGTCATCCGATCCTGAAAATCCTTCCAGCGCAGCGTCGAAAATGGCAGACTGTATACATCGGGCTCCCACCTCGGTAAAAACGTCTTGCTATGGCGTCCTCGTCTGTTATGCCCAGTAAATCGTCATTAAAGAAAGTGAAGTTATTTTCTCTTATGGAATTTCTTACCGCCGTATCACTTTTATTATTATATTATACTAGTAACGGCGTACTGTACGATAACGTGCAGTGAATCCACTTGAATTGACCATTCCTAGTTTTCCTCCTCTTTCTCTGTACGTTTATCATTCGTTTGCTCAGAGGTTGATGCGCTTGCTGCTTCCTGGGCAGCTCTTCTTTTCTCCACCCTAGAGGCCCGCTGCTACTCTTCTTTCGTCTGCATCTTTCACGTTAAAACTGATTAAGTTAGTTTTTGTGTTGCAATTACTTAGTACGTTTTCTTTAATTTTTCACTTAAGCTGGCACTTAAGCCTTCAATCTGCCTCAAGAATGATTAGCGAGGGTGGTAGGGAATGAGAACGGCGCCCATACGCATGTGCCACACGGCCGCCCTGGGGTGCGCTGCCGAGAGTTGATTCTACAATAAAATAAAATTAAAATAGAAAGAGTAATAAAAATCATCACCCCGAAAGCTGATAGTAGACATCACGTAGTATAAGTGTACCAAATTTCAAGTCAATACGTGAAACGGTTTGCGAGCTACAGGTGATTTAAAACCCTGGACAGACAAACGAACAGCCACAGTAGCGTATTATATAAGAAGATAGTTTCGGGTTATGTAACACGCTCCCTACAGGAAAACACCTGGGGCCTCATGCATAAACGGTGCGTACGCACAGAAATGTTGCATAAGAACTTTTCCACATTCAAATCGCGATGTATAAAACCTACACTTGGCGTAAAGCCACGCACTTTTCCACGGTACCTCATACCTTGTGGTACGCAAGTTCTCCGCTCGGTTTTGCAGACTGGCGGCACCCAGCGTCAAAGCAGTGCTACTGTTCCTGTGTGGTTACCCTTTCTTTTTCAGATTCACATTCCTGACACAGCTTTATAAATACACTGAAACTAACCACATATTGTTTATTAGTGTAATGCATCTGATTGTAATTAACTTGTAATAATATAATGGTCCAGGGAACAGCCATAGTATTCCAAATACCAGAACTGCTTTAGCGTTGTTACTCTCACTGCACCTTCTTCTTCTTCTTTCAGCTGCTCCCATTAGGAGTTGCCACAGCGGATCATCTTTTTCCATATTATTCTCACTGCACCACTCTGAGTATTTATATCACTGTATCTGAGTGGGAATCCCAGCAGCAGCTGATCGGAAAGAGAATTATCGGTATACAGCATCAAGCACACGCTGCCTCAGCCACGGCAAAACGTTTCAAAGCCTTTCCTGTACGGACCTCGCAGTTCAGAAACAGTTTCATCCCAAGAACTTTAAACGCACTCAATCAAGTGCTCCTTGTAGAACTGTTTGTACTTATAAGTACAATCACCTCACTGTAAACTTGCACTACAGTTATATTACACAACCTGAGCCACTTTATAAAGCGCGTATTTACATATGATGACGATATCATTTTTAAGATGAAATGCAGCAAAATATGTTTATTATATTATACAGATAAAACTTTAAGTTCATTTAAATAATCTATATTCTTCACTGGGACTGGCGTGAAGGATAGAATAATTAAACATGTACTACGAAGATATTTCAATGTTCCTTAAACATTTTGAAGAATCGGCGTTCTAAGCTTACAGATGGCTTAACGTCTATTACAGAGCTGATTGTGTGGCGATCGGTTACTTGGAGAAAGAAAAGCAAGGACTGCAGGGGCGGCCACGCCAATATATATTGAAAATAAAACAGAAAGACAAACTAACGACACAGCTAAAAACGCAGTGGCAAATTTCAACAAAAGTTAAACGCTTATGTCATGAGCACGAGGCGGCTATGCAGTGTTTCCGCAACGGACATGGCCATCCACCGTGCATAAGATACCATATTGACATTGGCGGGCGAAGGGGCCACCGATCCTTTGCCTCTGCCCAGGGCCGCCACAAGCCTAGAGCCACCCATGAGCACTGCTGCAATAAATAATTTCATCGAAGGTCGCGCACAATCACTGCACCGTGAAACCCATGTTTAATAACGTGCTTTAACTCCTATCATCATGAAAATGATATCACGTATACATCTCAGTATTTTAGTTATTCAGAGAGCTGTAATGTCACGAATGTAATGGATTCTGTGTCCAGTCGGAGGAAGAGAGCCGGTTTAAGAAGCACACACACAGAGCACATAGAAGATCACATACAAAACAAAGCATTTAACGTTCTAATTTAATTACGTTGTGATTTGAGAAACTGGTTAAGTAAACGATTTTAAGATGACTTTAATGACTTTAATGACAAAATAAACAACATGATTAAAGTGGAAATTTCGAGATTGAAGTTGACATTTCGTGCTTTTTCCCCACTGTGTGCCTTTTTTTTTCTCTGTACCCTAATAAGCTTTCCTATGACACTAAGACGGTGGGCTACGACTCGCCTTTTCACGGCGACTTTGATATCTGACAACTTCCTTTTTATTTCCGGCACTGTGCGACTTTGTGAATTTGACCTTTCAAGTTTCTCCAACACGCTATGTCACTCGATCAACTTCCTTTTGTTGATTATAATACGGTTTAAATAAACAAATAGTATGTTTTTCCTTTGCCTCCACTTGGTATTCGTTGAAATTCTTATATTTTCCCCTCGTGCTTTTCCCATTGTCTTTTCACAGAACGCTGAGCTTAAGGGCGATTTATATTGATTTGAATATTCAAAGAGGCGTAATTCTGGGAGGAGTTGGGGCGGGACAGAAGGCGCGTGCACGAGCGTTACTTTTCACGCTGACCGGGATTTATGGAGCGGAAGAACGCAGAAGTTGGAGTACGCACAGATTCCTCTATCTGGATTTTTTCTGTGCGTAAGCACATTTCGGCTTTTGTGCTTACGTCATGCTATAGTGCGAATTCTACGCACGGTGTTATGCATGAGGCCCCTGGTTGGTATTTCTCAGAGGGCTCTCATCGACTTGCCAGCCATCGTACACAGCACAAGGCGAGTCATGGCCACATGTAAGGGTCCAGGGGGCTAGAAAATGAATTGCCGATCATGAAGCTGACCTTTTTTGAAGGAGCTGCATTGTGACACTGGGATGCTTATCTTTACACTCAATCTGGTAATAAAACCAGTTTCTGCAACTGTATTTATTTTCTTTGTGGCATCTTGGTATGCATTTCCGGGTATCTCCTGCTGAGATGTATACTGAGGTACCCTTCCATGGGCTTGCAAATATTTGACAATCTGCAATACTAACAACTTTGTTTGCTGAAGTGAAAGAAAGGAAGGATTAGGCAAGGAACCTGAATAGGATTGTCAGCCATGTGCGGGCCTGGGTTGGTGGAATTGTGACATTTTTCTTTCCCCTTTAATGCTTTATTTGCTCAGGTTATGTGAAGATTAAACACATTTAGTTATGCACAAGCTATTTTTTTTTTACAATGGTGCAACCCGAGTGCAAATCTCAGGTCCTCTTTCTGTTCATATGGTGGGATTTCCCACGTGTTCGTGAGCTTTTTCCTCCCAAATCCCACTCGTGATTTGTGGGCTTGATGTGTTAACCTAACATGGCTACCAAGTTTAAAGGGGACGATCAAAGCACTGCACAGAAACACGCCGGACGCAGGTAGGAATGTGCGGCACCAGAAGACGAAAACGTCTTTCGAAAACACCAAGCCAAAATTCGAAACCAGAGATCCATCATCTTTTGTGCCTAAGCACAAGCAAAAGCCAAAATTAATGGTCAAGAGTCAAAGTCCAAGTTGAGTACAGTAAATGCGAAACAAAGAAACGCACTCACCAACTCTCGGGGCTTAGCGCTCATCGCACTGGAAACAACTACTACAATTAAAATAAATGTAGTAAGGTGACCATCCGTCCCCGTTTTCCGGGGACAGTCCCCTTTTTCGGACAACTGTCCCCACTCAGAAACATGTCCCCGTTTCGTCCCCGGTTTCAGCTGGTTCACTTTTTTGAATGTATCTCATCACTACGATAATTTGAACTTGGCGCGCGTGCACCGTGTTTTCACGGAGGTTATGCTTTACCGCATCCTGCAACTTTGTCGAGAAATCACGTGATAAGCTTTCGCGTTGTACTCTTTAGTGTTTAGAGTCCCTACTCGTGATCTGTAGATTCTAAGAGAGGCACGCCGTGCTCTGCCTCAGCCTGTGGCTGTGTCTACACGTGGCTTGCTTCTGGATGCGAGAGCAGTGTGGCGGCTTTATTCTTCCACCTGTTGTTTCTGCAATTTTGGTGCGGTGATCCCTGTGATTCAACATGAGTGCTAAAAGGAAGTGTCAGTTCAATGATGGGCTTCAACGTGAATTTTCGTATTTGCGTCCGACCCCGGATGCTTCTGTTGTGATCTGCAGAGTATGCGACTAAAAGTTTTCCATCGGTAGTGGTGGGAGAACTTCAATCACTGAACACGAGGGGAGTAGTCTACGCTCCTTTAGCCCCCCCCCCCCCCCCCCATGTCCCCGGATTGGCCCAAAAAATTCTGTTCACCTTAAATGTAGCAACTCAGAAAAACCCATAATGGGAATTAAGGATTAATAACGATAAAGCCTTGAAGGAAGCGTTCAGAGGTTTGCCAATGCAGACAATCATAACGCCATGTAGGTTTGTTCTGGCATCGCACCCAATGCTGCTCACTTGGACTCTGCCCACAAGTCCTGAGCTGAATTTTGAACTGAGAAGGTTATGTTAGAGTGCAACCCGCCCCTTGGACCTGAGAGGACCCTGCGATGGTCCGGCACATTGCTTACTTCCGATTTTGAAAGAATAGGCTCTGCTTCCCGCTTAAACGTGAACTGGATTGAGCAGGTCTGAGAAGGTGAAACGTTGAAACCATAATTTTGTTTTTTACGTTATATCCCAACTGAATTTATTCATTCTTTTCTTGCGTTCCTCGTGTTTTCTTTGGGCTTGACATGGACCTGAGCCATGCAAGCAGCATCGAGCAGAAATGTAGGATGGCCCCATAAGAAGTGCCAAAAGGGAAATCTGCTATTACTGGTTAACCCGACAGAATGTTTTGGGATTTTTAAGAGGGAAGAAAAAAACGCCACTGAACTGGGGGGAAAACATTTCGAGTTGGGAAATAGAAGGCATCCCAGCCCAGACTGAGACCCAGAAGTGAGGAGACGAGAAGCGGTAAGGCTGCCGGCCACACCACAATTGCCATCCTGTCAAGATTTCCTTTCAGTAATTACACACCAGCAACAGCGTGTGCTCTTCAAAACCACTGGCTTGTCTTTCTCGAAAAGTGTTGATTTGATAAAAAAGCGACAGTTCCATGGTTTGTACTGCTTGTCACTCTTTCTGCTGCCTCACACCATAATAAAATAATTAAAGATACAAAAATACGACACTGTGTCCACGTCTTTGAACGCCGTCGGGTTAAGAATCGGCTGCTCCCTGCGGCCCTCCACTGAATAAGCGGGTAAAGCGTTAAAGACGAGCGGCTTTTTGAATAGCCGGTAGATGAAGTTTTAGAGTTGGTGCACTGGTTGCTTTAACGTTTTATAACTGTAATGAACATTTTCAAACTATGAAAAGCAAAATTAGCAGAAAATATTTGGATGAATGAGTGAATGTGAAAGGTGCACTAGTGAAATTCTCTGAATTACAAAAAATGAGGAAGGTTTCCGTGCTTTCGAGGTCAGCAAGATAATCCTCTGATCATTCAAAACTCTTCATATTCACATTATTGGGGGTCATATCCACATATATTAGGTGCCTCACGTCCAGCATAATTTGCATCTGTCAACTGAAATATCTTACGGTCTTGTCACCTCATAGGACTTTTCAATTGCAGGCTTCATTTAGGTGTGTTGGTGGCATTAGTGGTGTGCTACTGTGACTTCTAGTCGTGTTCTCTGAAATACCCAGCAGCTCAGTCCAGGCAGTCTCCGACTCTCCCTTCTCTCTTAAGTTGTAAGGGGCGGGCTCTGTGCGCTTTTCAGAACTGACAACCAATGAGCATTCAGATGGAAGTACCAGTCATAAAATGAGGGACACGTGCTTTGGTCCTGACAAACATCTATCTGATGTTACACGTTTTATGTACCATGATAGAATGGAAAAACAGAAAAGGGCAGAGAGATGTCAAACTTGACGACTGTTGTCATCTTTTTTTGGGCTATACAAAAATAAACTGTATTGTATTGTATTGTATTGTATTGTATCTCAACACGTCAGAGTACGCAACTGTAAATCACATAGTGTGTCAAATTAGACAATTTTGTGAAAAGTTTCCCACGCAGTTATCACATTCACAAAGCGCACCCTTACTTCTCACTTACTTCTAATGTGGCAGAGCCTTTACGGGTATGACGGGTGCCTGTTAGGTTGACTAGCAATTCCCAAATGGAACTCTGGACATGAAGTGTGGGCATGAGCTGGCGCTCTGTCCCCGTCCCCGTCTGCTTCTTGTCTTATAAGCCCAGTGCTGCAAGTTTATGCTCTGTAAACCCACAACTCTACATTAAGTGGGCTTGAGAATGTTATGCAACACAGATTTGACTAAGCAAAGTTGATTGTAAGTGATTCACACACATGTGCATCTAACATTTCAAAATACAAAACACAATAAAGCAATGAAAATAATGAACAAATGAGGTACAGGCTGTTCAACATTGAACTCAACACCACTGAATGCTTGACTTCCAAGTATGCAAATTGCCCAGGGCCTCCTGTTCTCGGCTCTGAATGAAATGCTGCTTGATGGACAACCGATCTGCCCGATTTCAACACCCTGTCGTCTACAAAACATCACACCTTGGACCTCATTTGCACAATATGAGAATGCTGTCCTGTGACACCTCGGTTCAATGCATTTTGTAATCGGGTCACTGCTGCAGATTATTGTGCAGATACTGTGTGAATTTGGGTATCTGAGACAATAATAAGATACCTACTGCATACTTACAGTATATACAGTCACAACAGCATGGCCAACTGTCTGGTTAGAACCCATCTGGGTTCACAACAACAAAAAAAACACTTGAATGGCTAAACAGTATGTACGTTTATGATGTGTACTTCACAGGAGAAAGCCTAATGATATTTTTGGTTCCTTAAGTGTCAAAAATGACTGAATATTTAGAAGGGCATCAGTTCAGGGGTCAAAAGATCACAGCCATGGCCATCTGAGCCTGAGGTGATACCACATCTTTGGGGTTTTGTCCAACTGAGCTCTTAATTAGTGTTGATGATAGATAGATAGATAGATAGATAGATAGATAGATAGATAGATAGATAGATAGATAGATAGATAGATAGATAGATAGAAAAGACACTATATAATAGATAGATAGATAGATAGATAGATAGATAGATAGATAGATAGATAGATAGATAGATAGATAGATAGATAGATCCTATTTTTGGTATAGTGGGCAGGATAGATAGATAGATAGATAGATAGATAGATAGATAGATAGATAGATAGATAGATAGATAGATAGATCCTAATTTTAGTATAGTAGGCAAGATAGATAGATAGATAGATAGATAGATAGATAGATAGATAGATAGATAGATAGATAGATAGATAGATCCTATTTTTGGTATAGTAGGCAGGATAGATAGATAGATAGATAGATAGATAG
>JANRMT010062845.1:8227050-8239993 GCA_026402145.1 Polypterus bichir lapradei | reverse complement strand
CATTAACGTTCGATAAATTCTGAGAAGAATGATACCAAACATATATACAGTAAGTAGGTTTTAAAATAAGCCCGATTTAAAGCGTGACAAAAAACGTGACATAAAATCGTTCCACGTTTAGGCTTAGGATTTTATATACAGTATATAAATTTAAAGTAGATTTGTCAGTTGATTGACTGGCTGTATTATCTGTCCTGTGAGTCTCTATTCTTGTTTTTTTTTTGCATGTTTCTACTGCTCTATGCGTTTGAATTTCCCCTTTGGGATTAATACAGTTTGATCTAATCTAATCTAATCTAATCTAAGTAACAGTAATGGTGAGATTTCATAACAAGACCTGAGGTCTTGTGCCCACCTTTGTTGAGGCTCAGCAGGAAACAGGTAACTAATTTTTTGAGACAAACCGGGAGATGCATGCAAAAGGAAAAACTAAACAAATAAATTAGAAACAAAGCGACAGAAACCCAGTCAAGTCGAAAACCAGGCAAGATGTCAAAACTGGGCATGACATGAAAATCAATTAGCAACAAGAGAGTTTTCTTTTTTGTATTGAAAGGATTGGATTACGCTTGGCACAAACATGGACCTTTAATCCCATCATGCCAATGAGCCCGAGGTCATGACCCTGGAGACCACGCCCCTACAAACATGGGATGCGTCCCTAACGCCGGCTATGCAAAATGGTGTTTAATACACAAAATGCCATAGGACCCTAAAATTCAGCTCTGGTCATGAGACGTTTGAAGCCATCAGTGAGGACGAGTTCAGAATTGTGGCTGTTCATCAGGGGGACACGGAGAGCCACACAACGCCAAACTTGGAATCAGAGAGTCACCTGACGCGTGTCTTTGAAGATGTGGTAAGAAAACCAAAGGGAAAACTCAACGTGGAAGTGGGGCAAACGTGCAAACTCCACGTGGCCACAGAATTCAAACAGGATACATAAAGCACTGTGCCACTACTTAAACATGATGCACTCCTTAAAGAGCAAAAAATGAAATATCCTTCTGAACCGAGAACAAACAGGTAGCAAAGAGGCACTTGGGGAGACATCGTGGAATGGGAGATTCCCAGAGGTGAATATTCTCTCGTGGGATGCCCCCACAATTCCGATCTCATTATATCTGACACAAGGGGCATCTCTGGCCCATATCCACCTATCTGTATTACCCCTTGGGCTTTCTATTTTGGAATAATTATATTTTGCTTTAACTTACAGTACATACAGCTAGAAAGGAGACTTAAACAAGTAAAACTTCAGGTTTTAGTCGGACGTGCAAGCAAGAATTTTATATTCTTTTACATTCAATACACTGCCAATATACAATACGCAAAAACAAAAAATGTAGACAAGTATTAGCGTGTTTGATTTTTCAGTATACTTCTATTTGCTCACTGAATTCTCTTTTTCTTTTGTCTCCTTTTTTTTGTTATTAAGCTGTGATGCACATAAGCAACTGAATTTCCCATTTTGGGATAATAGCATTAATCTTGACCTTGGCCATGAATGTTTGCAATGCCTTTCTATTTATAAGCAGTTTGAAGACCACGGACATCACCAGCTGTGAAAAGGAACAGGCCTGACATTTTGGGCTTCTGATTTTATATTTTCGGTGTGCCACCCAAATGAAGAAAGCTAAGCTTCCCAGGTTGGCGTTAACTAACTCGGGTTTAGAGGCAGAAACACCCTACCATGATACCAGAATGTAAAATATAATGAAATTGAATAAAGAGGGTTCACTAAATCAAAGATTGAATGAATAATTTCATCCGTAATGACAAATTACTTATTATAAAGCATAACAACGTAACATTTTCAAACCTGCTTAAGGGGACACTTCAAGCAAAAATGACATTTTTTATGTTACTCACTCCGTGGACTTTTGTAGTGATGGCCGAGAAAAATGTTTATTCTCATGCTTTCATGCAGAAAGGAGAGAAAAACGTTGCAAGATGTGGCAAGAACTCATCAAAAGAATCCTAAAATAGGCCTGTTGTGCTGGTGCTTAACTTTCCTACTCTACTTGCTGTTTTATCGTATATAAAGAAGTATTTTAGATGGGAGTCTCTATTCGTGCTACTCTGTTTTTTGTCTTTTTGTACTGGGGGCGGGTGGCACGGTGTCGCAGTGGGTAGCGCTGCTGCCTCACAGTTAGGAGACCCAGGTTCACTTCCCGAGCCCTCCCTGCGTGGGGTTTGCATGTTCTCCCCATGTCTGCGTGGGTTTCATCCCACAGTCCAAAGACCTGCAGGTTAGGTGCAATGGCGATCCTAAATTGTCCCTAATGTGTGCTTGGTGTGTGTGCCCTGCGGTGGGCTGGTGCCGTGCCCGGGGTTTGTTTCCTGCCTTGCACCCTGTGTTGGCTGGGATTGGCTCCAGCAGACCCCCGTGACCCTGTAGTTAGGAGATAGCGGGTCGAATAATGGATGGATGGATGTACTGGGGACGGGTGGTGCAGTGGTAGCGCTGCTGCCTCGCAGTTAGGAGACCCGGGTTCACTTCCCAGGTCCTCCCTGCGTGGAGTTTGCATGTTGTCTGCGTGGGTTTCCTCCCACAGTCCAAAGACATGCAGGTTATGTGCATTGGCGATCCTAAATTGTCCCTAGTGTGTGCCCTGTGGTGGGCTGGCGCCCTGCCTGGGGTTTGTTTCCTGCCTTGCACCCTGTGTTGACTGGGATTGGCTCCAGCAGACCCCCGTGACCCTGTGTTCGGATTCAGCAGGCTGGAAAATGGATGGATGGATGTACAGGGGGCGGGTGGCACGGTGGTGCAGTGGGTAGCGCTGCTGGCTCACAGTTAGGAGACCCAGGCTCACTTCCCGGGTCCTCCCTGCGTGGAGTTTGCATGTTCTTCCCGTGTCTGTGTGGGTTTCCTCCCACAGTCCAAAGACATGCAGGTTAGGTGCAATGGCGATCCTAAATTGTGCTTGGTGTGTGTGTCCTGCGGTGGGCTTGCGCCCTGCCCGGGGTTTGTTTCCTGCCTTGCACCCTGTGTTGACTGGGATTGGCTCCAGCAGACCCCCGTGACCCTGTAGTTAGGATATAGCGGGTTGGATGATGGATGGATGGATGTACTGGGGGCTGCTCAGCTGTTTTCTGTGTAATAAGTTTGAGGCATACTGGTGCATGTGCCATGTTAACACTAATTATTTAAACGAGTCACATTCTGTTGTAATGTTTTGCTCATAAATAACGAAAAAAGTGGCTGGAACAAAATGATGATGTGAAAAACGTCAACGGAAAATGAAAAAAATAAAAAATGAACGTCACTCGTGTCTGTTAATAACACTGGTCTACAAAAAAATATTTTTTGTTTGCTTCTGGGAACTTCAGAGCAGCTCTTTATTACGTTTTTTTATACTGATTTCATATATGCAATCGGAATGAAGCTAGCACGTCAGGTTTTTGAAATACACATCATTGACGTTTTGACACTTTTGAATATCAATATAATATATCAACACGTTATCTGAAATTTGAACTCTGTCCCACCAAAATTGTTTTGATGTGTTTATTCCGAAAACAAACCAGAAGACGATACCAGAGACACGTCAAAGTATATTTATCTCAATTTACCTCAATATAAAAGTGAGGTCAGCGTGCACAAAAATGTTGGACGCACTCGCTCTTGCACTTGTACCGCACGTCTGTCTCTCTTTGCAAGAACCAACAGTAGTTACCCATCATGCTCGGAGTGAATTTTCCCCGATATCCGTTTTTCCATCACCTTTATATCTTGATGAAATCTTTCCCTATACTCATCTCTGACATCGCCCAGATTTGGTGGAAAAAAGTCGAGATGAGAATGTAAAAAATGCGTCTTCAGTGACTTTCGTGCTCCCATGAGCTGATACGCTTTCTGCAGGTTCTCCACAAGCTCAGCATAACTCTCTGCTCTGTGACTGCCAAGAAAAGTCTGGAAAACCCGCACAAATGCTTCCCATGCTGCTGATTCAGTGGGCTTCAGTTTCCTTTTGAACTCATCGTCAAGCATCAGTGGATTTTTCACACCTACAGCATTTGGTGCGCACCAAACGTGTTTGGTCCCTTGGTTCGGTTCGTTTGCGTTGATGTGAATGCAATCTCGGTACTTTGGTGCGCACCAAATCAATCGATCCGAGACCTGCCTGAAGGGGTGGTCTCGGACCGCTTTATCCGCTCTACTTTGGTACGGTTCGTCTGGTGTGAAAGCAACCATAGACAATATCACGTTTGAATGTGTATCATGACAAGACTTGCCATTTGTATGACAATTTCATAACAAGCCTATGCCTCTCTGTATTCACATTAAAGATGAAAAATGTGTGGCTGGGCTGTTTTGATAGGCCAACGGATTACCTGATGGATCTGCAGGAAGATCGCCGGCTAATAACAAAATGATCATTTAGGAGGAGGACACGTCTCTTCTCCCTGAAGTGGCGCGCAATAACGCCGTCGGCAAGATGAATAAACCAGGAAACTGGTTTGGAGTCGCAGCCGCGAATCGTGTTCGAAATTAATTATCTGAAAATAATGATTTGCACGTAAAATGTAGTGCGCGAGGACCAGCGCCATGAGCGCAAAGCAAAGCTGTTCCTCCATGATTATTGAAAGTGGCGTGATTTTCTGAAAATAGTCTGTTTCCGGTGCCGATGGGCTTCCCTGTCTATTTTGGTTCGTTTAGAACTCGGCATATGTGAAAGCAAACCGTACCCACGTCTGTTTACTACATTGTAACATTTTTCTGACTGGTGCGGACTAAAGCAATCGAACTATAGGCGTGAAAGCACGAAACAACAAAAAACACTTTTCTCAAGACCAAACTTATTTCTTAAATTCTGGAAAGCATCGCCGTTTCTGTCCATCGCCTTCACAAAGTTTTCAAAGTAACGGTGAATCTAATGAACAAAACGTCCTGAAATGTAATGTTATGTTTAACAGTAAAACCTCGACCTACTGCACCGTCATGTCTGAGTTGTGTCATTACGCTTTAGAGTCATTTAAGACCTGGTAATCAGTAACAAATATTTTTTCTGCAAATTAAAAATTAATAATTTTTAAATAAAATTAATAATGACAAGGTAAACAACTCACAGCTGTTAGTAACGTTTGGCAAATTCTTTCATCTCTAGTGGAATTATGGGTATTTATCAAAATGGTTATCCGCCTTTACGGTCCAGTCACCCTAGTTGTCCAAGACCAGGAACATCATAATTAAAAAAACAGAACGTGCTGCTGGACGAAAACAGTTGTCAGATTTGGAGTCGGCAAGTGAAACTTGTTAAAGTAAAGGTGAAAGATACCCAGTAGCCAAATGCTTGTTGACCAGTGTAATCCACGTGTCTACTATCCAGTTGTATGCTCAAAATGTGCAAAACGCATGATTTTTTTTTTCTATCCATCCATCCATCATCCAATCCGGTATATCCTAACTACAGAGTTACAGGGGTCTGCTGGAGCCAATCCAAGCCAACACAGGGCGCAAGGCAGGAAACAAACCCTGGGCAGGACATCAATCCACTGCAGGGCGCACACACACACACACCAAGCACACACTTGGGACAATTTAGAATGACCAATGCACCTAACATGCATGTCTTTGGACTGTGGGAGGAAACCAGAAAATGTTTTAAATACTTCCGGAATACTCAGTGGACGCATCCTAAACAGTAAAATAAACTCGAATGGGTGTCACATTTTGCCTTCTGGACTACTGAATGAGGAGGAGAGGCAGGTCCTCATTTCAAAAATCCTTTCCCATGAGGCTTTAGTTTACTGGTCAGTACATTTTTATCAGCCACCACTACAAAGTACATAGAGTAAGTAACATTTAAAATAATATTTTGGGGTTGAGTATTCCTTGACGTCAGTTTAGAGTTGCAGCTGTACTGCATAAGCAGAGAAGGGACCGGAAATAAAATAAAGTCTAGAGTCAGGAAAAATACGTCAAAAATCAACCAGTTAAGGAAATCTGTTACCAAAAACCAAAGTCAAAAGAGGATCGCTAAAGATTCAAAGACAAGTATCCCTATAATTGTACACATAAAAGGTTTTTGGTTATCCATAATCACGGATAGAAAACTAAACGTCATGCCAGTATCAAAAGCATTGCGACTTTCGCAACTACACCAACAAATACATTGGTGAGCTGTGTCTAAGTAACTGGAGTCCCAGAATGGTGGTGGCCATCACAGGCCATCACACTAACAGTTAAAAATAAAAAGAAACAAAGGAAATTGTTTTGTGACGTCACCGGTACATCTAATAATGATGCAATCATAATCTATGAGGCTGCAGGAATCGAAATACATTAATACAGGGTTTTGAAAAAATCGTAACTGAGTTGTAACTTCATTCTCTTTCCATTGTACATCTTCTGTCATTACTTGTTACCAATCGTCATTATGTCGTCGATTGGTACAGATAGCCATTCCTTGTTCTACATTCCCTTATGTAAAATAATCCACTACCTGTAATGTTAAATTGTTATATTTATTGTCTAAACCAGGGGTGCCTACACTTTTTCAGCTTGTGAGCTACTTTTAAAATTACCAGGTCAAAATGATCTACCTACATTAAAAATGCTATATATATATATATATATATACTGAGTATCAGAGGTGCATAGTAACAAGTTACATTTACTCCTCTACATTTACTTTTAAAAAAATTGTACTTCTAAGAGTTAGTTTACTGCACCATACTTTTTACTTTTACTTGAATACATTTGTGAAGAACAAACGCTACTCTTACTCCACTACATTGGGCAACACTCGATTCATTACTTTTTTTCCAGTAGATAAAGTCTGACAGACAATTTTCAATCTGCTCTGTGTAGCGGATGCTGTCAAGTTGCGCACACGCCTTCCATTGCATCTCCAGCTCTGACGCGAGGTTTTGGATGTTCCCCAAATCAAGGCGCTGCAGCTTTGAGGACAGATGTTGTATTTTTCGTTTGAAAGCATTAACTGAGCTAATCATATTAAGCACGGTTTTCTCTTTTCCTTGCAGCTATAAATTAAGCTCATTCAACATGTTGGTCAGATCGGAAAAAAAAATGCCAAGTCTAGCGGCCATTGATCGTTATTAACTCTTTCAGGGCTGATGTCGACTTTGGTCAAAATTCGGGGGTAGAGAACAGTAATCAGCTATAAGCTGAAACAAAACTCGCCCTTACATTTTAGCTTTGTTGATTTAGCCTCGATGCCTTACTTGTGCGTGAGTAGCGAAGAGTAAACAACCACTGAAATGGCATCAACATCTGGTGAGAGACCAAAGCGAATGTGCAAAGCAAAATAATTAGTGGACCTTTAACGTAATTTCGTTGAATAGGACTCTGACTTGTCAGGCTCAGAGTTTGATGCAAGTGATCTGGAGATGGATATCAGATGAAAGTGAAGTACCAGCATCGGCTGATCAGTCCCCAGCTGATCGTGGTGCTGAACACTTTCGTGTAGCTGATGCACCTACAGCAGCGTTCGCCTGGGAGGACCACCACTTATGACAACAACAGGTACAAACCATACTGTGTCACAATGTGACTCCCACCACTCCGCCCACCTGTTGTGCAAAGACAGCCAGGCAGCCGGTCCACCGTGTATTCCTGCTGACCATCGAGGTGTCCCAGTGCAGCCACTGCCACCAGAGATGCCAAACATGCGCCAACAGCAGCCACAGCACATAGCAACAGACGTTTTATGTTGATTTATGTGTGAAACCATTGCTCTGTGTGCATTTCAGAAAACTGAGTTAATTGGAAAAAATATTCAGCCCTCAAAGAGTTAAGTTGCTTGTATTCTGCATGTTTAATGACAAGGAGAAACTCCATTTTTTTCTGGCCAGGGGTCTTGAAATCTCAGCAGGAGTTTCTCCTTAGCCATCTTCCTCAACGAAGGCATCTTTTATCATCTCTCCATCTTGGAAGGACTTCTTATGCGTAATGATCGAGTGACTCACTCAGAACGATGCTTCGGTGTGTCTGCCTTTGCTTTTGAATTCAGCCGAGTGAAAAATGACGGCTGTCCGATTAACTGCGATTTTAGTTCCCTCTCCTTTCTCTTTCTCAGATCGCTTTTTGGAAAGAAGTCTGTTTCATAGTTTTTATGAACAGTTCGAAAGTGCCTTTCCTCATTTTCCTTCTTTGGAATAGCAATGATAGATTGACAGATCAGACAAACGCACTTCGATTGTGACATTGTGAGAAAAAAAATCCTCTTCCAATTCCACATCCAGCCCATAAACAACGAATTTTTTTTTTAAATCCCTTCTTTAGTCGATATAAATTGGAAGGCTAACTAGATCACTTAGACAGCCAGAGTTTTGCAGTAGCTCGCGCGTTTGATCGTGCGTGCGGGATGACCAGTTTGTTAGAAGAAAAGAGATCTCAGACTGGCCGCCCTGTATGTCAATCAAGTGGCAAATGCCATAGGGAGGATATATGATAGACTAACATTTAAAAAAAAATTTTTTTGAATGCAACACAATCTACCTGCACTCCCTTTCCGATCTACCGGTTGATCACGATCGACGTATTGGGCACCCCTGGTCTAAACATTGCATTCTGGCCCTGGAAAATGTAATTCCATACTAATATATAATGTACCAAGGTAAGTGTATAGATGGTATGACAATAAAGCCCACTTCATTTCACTTGACTTATCATTAATGAAGTTAGTTTTCTTTACTGTTAGTAATTCTGGTATGTATTTGAGGGGGCTTGTTGTTTGTTATAATATTTATTTATTTACCAAGGCAGGTAATCGAATACATTTCAAAATATTTGATGTCTGTTGCCTGACGCCTACCTTTATGCATGCATCTGAACCTCTCTTGCCCCACACTCCCTCTGTTGAGCGCATTAACATTAAGCCTGCTTCTCGGACTCTTGTTACTTCGTGGTACCATGCTTGCTTTAATAATGAATGGAGGAAGGAGAAAAAGGACGGTACAGGATAGCAGTGGTCTTGTATAGTACTGTATGTCTTTTACAGTCACAATTCATTAAGTTTATCCTGGACAGTATATACTGTAACTGCGTGCCCGTAATACTGTGAGCCGACTCCACCGCTCTCTGTAATGACCTGTGTCCCTGGGCTGAGCAGGTGCTCTACAAGTATGTTATCGAAAAAAGTGACAACTGAAATATAAGTGAACATACAGAGGTTGGTTTTCCTCATACATCTGAAGACATAAAGCAGATGATGACTTTTCATAACTGGGAACTGGGGGTGTAATTTCATACCACTGTATAATATACCAAGGTAAGTGCATAGATGGTGTGACAATAAAACCTACTTCACTGGACTTGACTTATCATTAATGAATTTAGAAGTTTTCTTTACTGTTAGCATTTCTGATGTGTATTGGGGAGGGAGTGGTCTTGTTATTTTGTTAAATATTGTTCGGTATCCTTGAGTGTTTAGAAAGGCTCCTACAAATAAATAAAATGTATTATTATTATTATTATTTATTTATTGGCTAAGATAGGTAATAGAATAGATTTAAAAATATTTGATATCTGTTGCCTGACATGTACCATCATCTCCGTTCCACAGTATCCTCGTGTATCTGAACCTCTCTTGTTAAACACTCCCAAACTCGAGCGTCTGCTTCACAGACTCTGTCATTTTGTGGCACCATGCTTGCTGTAGTAATCAGTGGAGAAGAAGAGAAATGACTACGTGGTGGTTGTGAATAGCACTGCTCACCTTCCAAAGTCTGCATCCATTAAGTTTATCCTGGACAGTAGGGAGCTGTGTGCCTGTAACACTGTGAGCCGACTCCCTGGGCTGTAATGCCCTGCATCCCTGGGCTGAGCCGGTGCTCTACAAGGATGTTACCACAAAAGTGACTCATATGTGAACAGACTTCCCTCACACATCTGAGGAAGTAAAGGGGATAATGAGCTTTCATACTGAGACCTGGGAGTCTAATTTCATACCACTGTATACTGTACCCAGTTACGTGTAAAGATAGTACAACAATAAGGCCAACGTCACTTGACTTGACTTATCATTAATGAAGCTAGTTCTCTTTACTGTTAGTAATTCTGGTGTGTATCTGAGGGGGCTTCTTGTTTTTCGTTATAATACTTAATTATTTATTTACTAGCTCTGTAAGCCCGTGCTGTAAAAAGCACGATGTCCAAGAAACTATTGAAACAGTCAGAAAAAAATTGAAATGTAGAGATGTCAGGCAATTGAAAGGAACTACTCTGGGCGTCTCTCTCCTAGGAGGTTTCGTTTGGTCGACGTGCACACATCGCTTGTGCATTAGTGGCTAAGCGACTTTGTCTTTCTTCGAAGGTTTCATTTTGCCAATGTTCTTGCCCCATTTCTGTATTAGCGGCTAAGCAAGTGACTTTCTTTGGAGGTTTCGTTTTGCCGACATGCTCCCCTCGCTTCTGTATTAGTGGCTACACGAGTGACTCTTTCTTCTGAGGTTTCGTTTTGCCGATGTGCTCACATCGCTTGTGCATTAGCGGCTAAGCGAGTGACTTTCTTTGGAGGTTTCGTTTTGCCGACATGCTCGCCTCGCTTGCGTATCCATGGAGGTGCAGCCCTTACCCCGACTCCACCTCTCACTTCTGGGCAGGACAGACACACACACACTTCCACGCGTAGATGATTATATACAAGATTAAGACAGCTAATAGAAAACGTTTAAAAATATTTCATATCTCTACCTTCATTGCCTTAACTCATTATCCTCATGTATCTGAACCTCTCTTGCCTGGCCCTCCCTCTGTCATATGCAGTCCTGTAAATCCTGTGTGTGGGACTGGACACACACACACACACACACACACACCTTAGTGTTTTTATTATATACAGTACCAGGTTGAATATCTGTAAAAAAAATCTATTTCATACACACACCGGGGACAAATAAAGCACTACAATTACATTTATATTTATTTGCTTAGCAGACGGTAAAGCGAACTAAAACAATTATCGAAAATATCAGTCTTTGGGACTGTTTGGGAACATCAAGCGCTGTATACATAAGAAATCGTTTTTTAAAAATCCTAATTAATGCAGAAGTCATTTTTCATCTAATATAACATCATCATAATATAACATAGCATACCACACTCAAACTCACCTAATTAAACATTAAAAAAAATCAAAGTTAATACCCACACCTGCAATGTATTCCACTGTAGTCTTGTTTGTAACCCATGACGGTGTACATTGTGGTTTATAAACTGAAGATCGCTGTAATGCAATCAGTGGGTTTGATAAATGGACAGACAGATGATTCATATTTTAGACGCACATTTATTTATTGCTCACAGGATTCTCTGGAGCCCAGGAATTGCTTAAAGGTTGATCAGACTTCAGACAGCCACCAAGGAATAAGGACTCAAGGTAAGGTGGTGCGATTCACTGGAGATCCAGAGGGAGACTTTATCCTCAGTAGAGAAGATAAATTAATTGGTTTGAATTTCTATAACTGCTGCAGACCTTCTTACAGGACTAATTATTTTAATTCTCTTTCTGCTCCAACTGAACTGGAAGTATGTCAAAGGTGTTTCACGTCGGTGTTTACTCGTGACAATGGTTTACAAGCAGAAACTTGTCATCGACTTAATGATTTATGTGTCTAAAATTTGCTATTAGTTGAAAAGTACGAGTGACTCGGGATGGAAAAAAAACCTGAAAAAACATGGGCGATAAATTGTTATCATTTAATGACTATAAAATAATAATAATAATAAAAAAAAAAAAACACTGCAAATCAGCACACTCCTCTAATTAGCGATCACGTCTGGAAATGAATTCTATGGAAATTGGGGAATACGGCTGCATAGGAGAACAAAAATCATAATAAATTAAGCAAACAAAAACCTACCTGCACAACAGGATGTCCTCCAGCAGACGCCTTTACCGCTCCTCTGCTTCCTTCCGTCTCGTAATGAGCCCGGTGATGAGATTTGGGCTGCACTTCAATTTGCAGTTCATAAGGTCCTGAGCAAGATGGCAGCTGCCAGTCAAGTGCAGGCAAAGAGGGGCTGTAATGGAAGGGAGTGTCCATTAAAAAATCATGAGCAATAGATTTACGCACACCACAAGCGGCACGCCGACATTACTTTTGGGACCAGAAGTAGCAGTTCATCCTTCACCATCTAACATTTGCGATATCATCAATAATGATCATACTGTGACATAAGTAATTTAAAAGCCCTTGATATGGGCTCTGGCTAGGTTATGAAGATTAATGGATAAGGTAAGGTGTACAGTGGGGATTAAACAGCTTCCTTTGCTTGACATGTTTATCTATAGTCTTTCATAATTTGAGCTGCGCTTGCAAAAACAACTGCCAAAACCGAAGACAAGAAAGCCTTGCACTGCATCCCACTTTCAATCAGTACATTCGTGGACAGCTGTCTCCACTCACCATCATGGATAAAGACAAGGAAATAAAACGGGTTAAGTGCAAGCACTTGACATCTTAAGAGTATACCTTGTAAAAGAAAATGAAAAAATAGATAGATATGAAAGGAGATATATAAAAGATGGGCAGATTTAGAGGCAAAAATATTACTATTGTGCATTTGGTTAACACCTTTATCTATTATGACTTCACAGGTCCGGATATGTCAGAGCTGTTTAAAGATGTCCCTGTCAGCTGGAGAATAGGGCAGGTCAAGGGACTGTTTAGGGTCACACAGTGAGGCAGGGGTGACAACTGGAACAGCAACACTGTGGGTTAAACTCCAGTGTCTCAGTCAGACTGACAGACAGATAGGCACTAGTTTATTTATCCTTAAGGGGAAGCAAAATATAAATATTACAAAAAAATCACAACCACCCCCCCAAACACATGCAAGAACTTGCGTTGGCAAATGGAAGAACTGGTCCCACTTGATAACAGGCGTGTAGGTGGCAGTAAAATGTGATCAGATCTGTACTCTCTTAGGATAGATAGATAGATAGATAGATAGATAGATAGATAGATAGAT
>JANRMT010062845.1:8198988-8210173 GCA_026402145.1 Polypterus bichir lapradei | reverse complement strand
ATTTAAGTTGTATTAAATTAATTTAATTAATTAAATTATTAAGGTCCTTCCTTGAAAACCCTAAATACAAAGAGGACTGTTTGATTTATGTTAGGTAGATTGCCCAGAGGGGACTGGGCGGTCTCTTGGTCTGGAACCCCTACAGATTTTATTTTTTTTTGTTTTTTCTGTCCACCCTGGCCATCGGACCTTACTTATTCTATGTTAATTAATGTTGACTTATGTTTATTTTTTATTGTCTTTTATTTTTCTATTCATTTTGTAAAGCACTTTGAGCTACATTTTTTTGTATGAAAATGTGCTATATAAATAAATGTTGATTGATTGATTGAAATCTTTGCCTAATATATGTGTGCATAGTCTATGGGAGGTTCTTACAACCCCTACAAGCTTAATTGAATTGCTATACTGTATTCAAACTGTTTCTAGCTTCTCTGACTATAGATTAGCCTCAGTAAGTGACCTGCATTGCCATGTGTAAGGCATGGAGGGCACATAGTTTTAAATGGTGCCTTACGTGCTCAATATCACTCAGTATCACTGATGTATAATGTAAGGCCCTCCCAATGAAGTGGGAGTTCTGGAGATCGGCAGTAGGAGTCTTTCGCAAACAAAACGCGGCAAGAGCCTTAAGTCGCAAATAAATTCCAACTAGTGCAGCAACAGGAAGGACGGCAAGCTACCTAAAATAGTGGTGTAAGGAGTAACAATCCATTGGCTTGGTGTTAGCAAGCACTGCAGAGGTATGACCCAACATTGGTGTCAGCAGTGGGATTAGGAGAAGACCTAGAGTCTGCCCCAGACATCTAAAATAGACTTGCTTGGCTCTTCTGATGAGTTGTGAGATGGTGTCAAGGCTGAGATCCGGGTTCAGCATCAGTATGGAAAAGAGGACTAAGAGGCTAAGAGACCGCTACCTCTGCAGTTCCACCATTGTTTATCTCATTAGCTTGGGTGTGCGATCGCCAGCAACAGAGTTTTAAACCGTGTCTTATGTGCTCAATTTCACTCAGTATCACTGATGTATAATGCAGTGGTCCTCAATCTGTGGGGCGGGCCCACCTAGGGGGGAGCGAAGTAACAAAAAGGGGGGGCACGAAGATGTGAAAAAAAGAAAACAAGAATCAAAAACATGAAAAATACATCTATTGAAACCAAAACAAATTAACTTAAACTACATTCTGATACTAGAAAAATAAATATAGAGTTAGATAAATGTCGATAAAAGTTAAGTAGGTGTAATAAAATATGCATCTATGATATATCATTAATTAAAAAAGAACAAATTGGTATTAGTGGGCTCCTTTCAAAAAAGCGTTAGGGGGGCGCGATTAAAACTGTTATGAAAACTTGGGTGGCAAATACTTAACGGTTGAGAAATGCTGGCATAATGTAAGGCGACGCCCTCCTCAATGAAGTGGAGTCCAGCAGATTGGCGGTAGGAGTCTTTCGCAAACGAAAAGTGGCAAGTAAAAACAGAGCCTTAGGTCGCAAATAAATTCCAACTAGTGAAGCAACAGCGAGCCATTCCTTTACCTTTGGGAATTGCTGCTCATCGACAAAGTTGGGGCAATCCGATGAGCAGAGGTGTTTCTCGAACCCCATGGTTGTCCCCCTTCAAAAATCACTGCCGATCGACATAGAAGGGGTGTTTCGACTATCTGTGATGATTCACCCTGGGGACATAGCAGGGGCTTTTCGACTATCTGAGACTAATCTCCCTGGTTGTCCCCCCTTTCAAAAATCACTGCCAATTGACATAGCAGGGGCGTTTCGACAATCTGTGATGATTCTCGAACCCTCGCCCTGGGGATTGGATTGCAGGTTTTTGCCACCTGATTTACCCGCCTTGTGTCAGACAACCCTCCACCAAACCTAATCCTGATTATGGTGTAACCAGGCGTATCACTGATAAATAATGTAAGGTGATGCCCTCCTCAATGGAGTGGAGCTCTGGAGATTGGCAGTAGGAGTCTTTCGCAAACGAAAAGTGGCAAGTAAAAACAGAGCCTTAAGTCGCAAATAAATTCCAACTAGTGAAGCAACAGTGAGCCATTCCTTTACTTTTGGGAATTGCTGCTCATCGACAAAGTGGGAGCAATCCGATGAGTAGAGGTGTTTCTCGAGCCCCCCCCCCGATTGTCCCCTTTCGAAAATCACTGCCGATCGACATAGAAGGGTCGTTTCGACTATCTGTGACGATTCAACCTGGGGACATAGCAGAGGTGTTTCAACTATCTGTGACAAATCTCCCTGGTTGTCCCCCTTCAAAAATCGCTGCCAATCGACATAGCAGGGGTGTTTCGACTATCTGTGATGATTCTCGAACCCTCGCCCTAAAGATTGGATTGCAGGTCAACTGGTTTACTCGCCTTGAGTCAGATAACCCTCCACCAAGCTTGATCCTAATGATGGTGTAACCAGGCATACCACTGACGTATAATGTAAGGCGACACCCTCCTCAATGGAGTGGAGCTCTGGAGATCGGCAACTGGAGTCTTTCGCAAACGAAACGTAGCAAGTAAAAACAGAGCCTTAAGCGACAGTGAGCCATTCCTTCACCTTTGGGAATTGCTGCTCATCCACAAAGTCGGGGCAATCCGACGAGCAAACCGACATTGCAGGGACGTTTCGACTATCTGTGACAATTCACCCTGGGGACATAGCAGGGGCGTTTCGACTGTCTGTGATGAATCTCCCTGGTTGTCCCCCTTCAAGAATCGCTGCCGATCGACATAGCAGGGGCGTTTCGACTGTCTGTGATGAATCTCGTACCCTCTCTCTGGGGATTGGATTGCTGGTCACCTGGTTTATTCGCCTTGAGTCAGATAGCCGTCCGCCAAGCCTAATCCTAATGATGGTGTAACCAGGCTGTAACAGCCATTTGTTAGTTATTTAAGTTGTATTAAATCTTTGCCTAATATATTAGTGCATAGTCTATGGGAGGTTCTTACAACCTCCAAAAGTTGAATTGAATTGCTATATTTGAACTATTTCTAGCTTCTCTGACTATAGATTAGCCTCAGTAAGTGACCTGCATTGCCGTGTGTAAGGCATGGAGGGCACATAGTTTTAAATGGTGCCTTACGTGCTCAATATCACTCAGTATCACTGATGTATAATGTAAGGCCCTCCCAATGAAGTGGGAGTTCTGGAGATCGGCAGTAGGAGTCTTTCGCAAACAAAACGCGGCAAGAGCCTTAAGTCGCAAATAAATTCCAACTAGTGCAGCAACAGGAAGGACAGCAAGCTACCTAAAATAGTGGTGTTAGGAGTAACAATCCATTGGCTTGGTGTTAGCAAGCACTGCAGAGGTATGACCCAACATTGGTGTCAGCAGTGGGATTAGGAGAAGACCTAGAGTCTGCCCCAGACATCTAAAATAGACTTGCTTGGCTCTTCTGATAAGTTGTAAGATGGTGTCAAGGCTGAGATCCGGGTTCAGCATCAGTATGGAAAAGAGGACTAAGAGTCTAAGAGACCGCTACCTCTGCAGTTCCACCATTGTTTATCTCATTGGCTTGGGTGTGCGATCGCCAGCGAAAATTAGGGCACATGGCGTTGGGGCAGATTGAGTTGCCACTTGCTAAGACTGCGTAGCAAAAGGACGGGGCAAATCTTGCAAATCTTACAGAGCAGTCATGTGGGGAGAGTCTCAAAGTTGAGATATGGACCAGGAACATCAATGAAGGCAAACAGCCAGCAGACTGGTACATCTGCAGCTCCGCACTATATGACGGGCCAATCACCACACAGAGGTACAGCGTTAAACACAACTGCTGCATGGCATGACAGATCGGCATTCAGCACCCCCGCTGTGCCAACTGACGATGAAACGCTCAGGACAGAGCTGGTCTTTGTCACCAGCTGCAGAACCACAATGGAAATAAAGACCATCCCGCCACGTCCAAGAATGTGTGTGCAGTTATGAGGAACTGGAAGTGGATATTGTGGACATTGTGTCGGCCTTAAAACCTTTCAGTAATTAATGATAGGTCACAAAACCTGTGACCAAATATATGGAATCCTCATAGTCGAAAACCTCCTATGGGACAATTCAAAAACAGAAAGCTTCAAAGAGAAAATGAAATACCCAGCAAAAAGTAGCCATGTAGTCTTGACGACAATCTCACAAAATTTGAACCACCCATATAATTCAACAAAGTAGTGTCGGAACAACGTTAAATAAAATTTGCATGCAAAAAACAGCGAACAATGGGGAATCCTCACAGCCCAAAGCCTCATAAGGGACAATTTAAGAGCAGAAAGGCTACGAAAAATTCAGAACGAAACAAAACGGTAACAAATATGATGGATACCTTCAAGACAACAATTATAAAAAGTGAAAGAAACCAAGAGATCATAACGGCTGTAAAATGCAATTTTGAAGGTCCTGTGCCGAGAGTGGCACTTCAAATTGAAAACCTAAGGGGCACACATTGCTTGGTATTATAATAAAAAAACTTTATTGAGGTGGCACTTGTACCTACTGAATGTAATTACACGTACAGTATATAAAAGTAACCATTATTTTTATTTTGATCGTGTTAAATCTTACATTTCCTGACATTAACTGTAACTGGCCACATATCATGCCCTTTCCGGGCAGCAGGGGTAGAAACATTAAATCACCAATGAAACCTTCAGATGAAATGCCATAACAGAGAAAAAAGTTCATTTTAAAAAGTGTAATGTTTATAAAAATGAATACACTTGAAATCACATTCTGCATATTTAAGGATTTTTTGCAAATTACAGTCGAGAGAAGTTGTTAAAGGCGACTGTGTCTGCCAGCTGTAGCAAATCAGAACGCTAAGAATACATAATGTGAACAGATCGGAGATGTAAGCAGATTATCTTTCGTCTTTGGTGTGTCAGTGGAGAAGATGAACTGAGGCGAGAAGCAATCAGATGGCATCAGTGATGCCCACTGAAATCCTATCATCAGAATTACACGGTGAATTAATGCTCTGGCCTAACGACTGTATGGTTCAATCAAAATGATATAAAAGGAACCGTGCAAGGCATCAAGCAAATGCTAAAACATATAATTAGTAAATCTTATGTGAAAGTGAATGACACCGGATGGCACTTTCTGTTATCTCGCTGGGTTTTACCCAAGATGGTGCCAGGCATGCACGGCCAACTTCTGAGCTTTTCAGAGGTGGGTGGGGGTGTGATTGCCAATTCTCACATCTCTCTTATCACACACAGCTCCGAGAAGATGCCCACTGTGGGCAATTGACCCCGCCCCTTCAAGTCCAGGTGCTATAAAGACGAGGCGCTCCCGAAAGGTGGGATGAGTTACCCACATTACGGAGCTCCGACCCTGTGACTGACCCGCTCTCCAGAGCCAATCATTTCAATGCCAACAGCTAAGCTTTGTTTTGTTCAAACTAAATGACAAAACAGAAATCTTAGTGATTGGCAAAAATGGAGATAATGAGGGTATTAGAAATAAACTGGATCCATTAGGCTTAAAAGTCAAGACAGAGGAAAAGAATTTAGAGGTAATTATTGACTCAGACCCAAACACCATAATGTTTAGGAAAATTGGCGTGTGATTCCTCAGGTGGGTTCCATGGCTTCATAAGATACCTCAGCCTGCTTCTACCTTTTGGAGTCTGTAGTCACCATTGTTCAACATGAGAAAGATAAAAGCCAAAGAAGCCAAAACAAGAGTCAAACCATTGGAGACATCAGGAAAACCTTAGGACAACCAAAATCAACTGTCTGGAATATCATGAAGAAGAAAGAACACACGGGTGGGCTCAGTAATCACAAAGGGACTGGTGGGCCAAGGAAGACCTCCACTACTGATGACAGAAGAATCCTCACTCCGGTAAAGAAAAAGCCCCCAATGCCTGTGCGACAGACCAGACACATGCTTCAGGGGGGCCAATGTGTGTATGTCAGAGACGACTATCAGCAGAAGACTTCATGAACAGAAACACAGGCTGCAATGCAAGATGTTAGTGACAAAATCAGGACGGCCAGATTACAGTTTGTGAAAAAGGACTTCAAAAAGCCTGCAGAATTCTGGGAAAAGGTCTTGTGGACAGATGAGACAAAGATGAACCTGATCAGAGTGATGGTGAGAGCAAAGTGTGGTGACCAAAAGGAACTGCCTGAGATCCAAAGCAGGCCACCTCAATTGTTAGACATGGTGTTGGGAGAGTTATGGATTGTGCATGTATGGCTGCCACAGGTCCTGGCACACTTCTCTTCATTGATGATGTAACTGCTGACGGCACAATAAATTCTGATGTGTGTAGCAACATCTGATTTGCTCAAGTTCCAGTAAAGGCCTCCAAACTCAGTGGATGGCACTTCATCCTACCACAAGACAATGAGCCAAACACACTGCTGAGGCAACAAAGGTGGAAAATCCTTGAATGGCAAAGTCAATCACCTGATTTCAATCCAATTGAGGAGGCCTGCCATGTGCTAAGGAGAGAATTGGAGGGGACAAGCCCCCCCGAAACAAGCAGGAGCTGAAGATGGTTGCATTAGAGGCTTGACAGCGCATCACCAGAGAAGACCCTAAGTGCCTGGTGATGACTTCAAGCAGTCATTGCATGCCAGGGATTTGCGATAAAGTCCTAAATATGACAATGACTTTAACTGCTGTGTGCCAACCATTATGTTGCCCTGAAATGTCGGGGCTTTGTAGAAAACCTAATGTTTGACCAAAATGTCTGCAAATCCCCTCAAATGATAGTCTGCAATGTGCACTTTAATCACAATGTCTGAATTGTCTGATTTGCAATTTTAAATTGTAGGGCAGAGGGGGTCATCAATGCAAAAATGTGTCCTTGGCCCAAACATTATGGAGGAACGCTGTATATGAAATAACCAGACACGGGTTGGTATTCAGTTTCAATACCTAAGCTTTTAAGACGATTCATTCTTTCTTTTTTTTTTTTTTGTTTAATCTGGGCTTGGACTTTTACCGATTTAAGCCACTATTTGCTTCAGTTTATTCTAAGCGCTCAGTCAAAGAAAAGCTTAAGAGGTCAGACTTCCAGGGACTAATAAGTGGGCTACATCACCAAATTCTGAATGTCATTCCTTGTTGTCTGTACTTGATAAATATTTTCCGATTCTGATAGTGTGACCACAGGGAGGAAGCCAAAAGTATGCAATGCATACGTATGCAAAATGACATCAGGGAAACTTTGGTCCGTTGTCCTTATTTTAACAGGACGTCACATGCTGTGTAGCACATTCATTAATAAGTCAGTCAGTCAGTCATTCTCCAACCCGCTATATCCTTACATAGGGTCACGGGGGTCTGCTGGAGCCAATCCCAGCCAACACAGGGCGCATGGCAGGAGCAAATCCCGGGCAGGGCGCCAGCAAACCGCAGTTCATTAATAAGTATAACACTTTAAAGGAAAGAAAGTGATTACCCTATTTTATTCAATCTAAACAATACAAATTTTATAATATGTCACAGAGCATTAATAGAAAAAAAATTCAAAAATCTTTGCTATCTACCTTCACTACGGTGCTCCGGTTTCCTCCGACAGTCCAAAGACATGCAGGTTGGGTGCATTGGCGATCCTAAATTGTCCCTAGTGTGTGTGGGTGTTCCCTGCGGTGGGCTGGCGCCCTGCCCAGGATTTGTTCCTGCCTTGCACCCTGTGCTGGCTGGGATTGGCTCCAGCAGACCCCCGTGACCCTGTGTTAGGATATGACGGGTTGGATGATAACTGACTGAATGAATTTCGCCACCTTTTCTAGCACCCACGTGTGTCTGAACTTCCCTTGACCAGTGTTCCTATAATGTCTTAATCTCATACTCTTCCTGTCCCCTTTTCTACTGCTCATCTTTGAAGGCGACTCTTGGTGGGCCCGTCATGACCAGATCTGAGCTACCTGGTAGCAACACGTGTCCCCTGCACCTTCACTCCTCTGTGTGCGTCTCCCACTCCCACTTCCTGTTTTGATCACGTCACCAAAGCCAAACTGACCAATCACACCGAAGCCAAACTGACCAATCACACCAAAGCCAAACTGACCAATCACACCAAAGCCAAACTGACCAATCAGATTGCTCGCAAGGAATGGACATACACAAACAGACCTTAGTGTTTTATAGAAGTTTGAAGTTACATCAATAAGCAACAAATCACGACATGTATGCCCCTGATAGGGTGCAAGCCTTTTGCAGGTCTCCAGGACTTTTACACTGCAGACATTTTACACACCTGCACTACATAAAATCGCCCACTAAGACTAAAGTGGAGCTAAAAAGTCACAATTCACTTAGATGACCAAAGTTCACCTCGATGGTCCAAAATGCCATCAAGCTGAAATATGAAGTCCCCACAGTCCTGCTCTCCACCTGCTCATTTACTTAATTTGTAATTCATTCCTTGTGCAATCAGCAGGTGTGGGTCAAGAAACACCAGAGCTGCTCTCTTATCATTAGCAAAGTCAGACATTTTCTTCTTCTTTTTTTGTAATGCTTGTGTGTGTTTGAGGGTTTTTTTTTTTGTTGTTGTTTCTTATAAAAGGTCTATATTTTTTGACAATCTGTATAAGTTAAGTTTCCCCTGGGACAAATAAAGTGCTAACCATAGTGGTGTCCAGCCGGGACCCCACTACGTCGAAAGGACCGGGGGAAGGAGCGTTTCATGGAGCATTGACCCCACCCCAACACAATCCCCCCCCCCTAAGTGCTACAGGCCCCCCCCAGAGTGCAGGGGGTACCAAGGGTTTGGAGCATGGAAGCTCAACCCTGTTAGGACCCGTGACCACCACCAGGGGGCGCCTGGAGAGCTCCTGAGCCATTAATTGCAACACTTCTGCCACATCCGGAAGTGCTGCCTGAAATGCGTCAACGAGCACCTGGAGCACTTTATAAAAGGAGGCTGCAGCCATTACTCTGGGAGCCAGAGTCGGGTGGGAGAAGACAAAGCTCTTCAGGAGGTGGAAGAGAAGAGAAAAGAAGAGGAGGGGAAAGGAAAGAAAAAGAAAGGACTGTACTTTATGAAAATAACTGTAAATAAACACGAGTGCTGTGTGACAACTTGTGTCTGCCTGTCTGTGTCAGGTAGGGTGGCTGGTAGAAATATATACATACATACATACATACATACATACATACATACATACACCTGTATATTTAAGTCACAATTCCCAAGTCAGCTACACTCTGAATCGAATGATTCCATATGCAAGTACTGTATTTTTAATAAATATTATAATGTAGAATATTCAGTAAAGTGTTTATTTAGTGAAGTATGCCAAGTGCCTTTGAATAGCTCAGCTAAGGGTGCCACCACACCTAGGTGTCAAATATTTAAAGACAGTAATGTGAAAGGGACTACAGAAACTAAATATTTTTTGAACGTGCACACATGTCCACTAAGAGGGGCCCTCTGAGCTACGACCTCTTGAAGATGCTCCCACCTGCCATTTAGACGGCGAAAAGGACACAAAGTGTGCAGTTACCAGAAGGTAACACACATGTCTATTCACCCACTTACTGAGGGGAGCACGGTGGCGCAGCAGTTACAGCAGGTGCCTCGTGGCTCCAACGCCCCATGCCGGTTGCCATCTGTACCCCCATGTCTGTCTGCTTTTCCTTCCACATTCCAAACACATGTGTTTGCGTCAGGCTGGTTCCCGTCCCCAAGTCAGTCCCACGTGGCACTTTTTATGAGTGAAACCTGCAATGAACTTCTGCCACATCCATCATGTGTTCCTGCCTTGTGTCTGAAGCGTCAGGGATCGGCTCCTGGCACCCGCAAGTCTGAACCGGATTAAGCAGGTTTGTTCTAATATGCCATTTAATTCCCACTGACATGGTCTGTTAATAAACTAACGTGTACTTGTCCTCTTTTCAAAAGGAGATCTGTTTCTTATTTTTTTAAGGAAATACAGTATAGAAGAAGAATGGCTTAATTACTGAATACCCGCAAGTCATTACATTCTCATTCCTACCAGTCTGGTAAATTACTAAATACAGTTAGTAAACCATTGGCTCTTCTCTTTTGGCTACGGGTATTCTGCCTCTATAATTGTTGCCTTAAAGAGTATAAAATCTCAGTGACATTTCCTGCAATCTATTGTAAAATTCAATTCAAGTAATATTTAAATGCACTGTATGTTTAAATCAATATCGCTTCTTCTTTTTAACCCTTGTAACCTCACATTAGCTGCACAAAGGCTCTTCCTGTCCACCGCATAAAGGGGGAAACCTGCCAGGCCGCGGTCTGCTCATAAAGTGAATCTTAGAAGGAATGTCTTTTAACCTGTGCGGTACTGCGGCTGAGGATAATTGAAAACGTTAAATGGAAGAGTCCTTGAAACGGCAATTGCAGAAGACCAAAGACTGCAGAGAGAATGAGATAAAAAGTCCCTGAATAAAACAACGCAGTAAGTCATAATGAACGCTGCCTAACCACCAAAACCGTAAACCCATTACTGGAAGATTAATGTTTTAATTGACTGAACCAACAAAGTATTATGAAGAATTGAGTTTTAACACAGCAGGTTTAGTGTTTGTGGTCAACTCTCTTTGACATCCAGACTGCATTATTTTATGTTGGATGCCATTTAACCAGACATCAGGGAAATTCAGGTGGGCTGGGATGGGATCGGAAATAACAGTTTTAGACGGGAAAATTGTGTGGTACAAACAGTATGGTGGGGAGTTCTTTACTCTCCCCTTAAAATAAAGTAAAATACAGAGAAGTAACTCCAAGGAGACTGAAAGCGAAGCCAGTCGTACTCGCCGCACCAGCTTCTGGTACACGTCTCCATCCAGTTTGTAATTATGGAGAGATGAACATGAAAGGCACAATATAAATGGCAGACTGAGGACATGTTACAAGAAGTGATAGATAGATAGGTAGATAGATAGATAGGTAGATAGATAGATAGATAGATAGATAGATAGATAGATAGATAGAAAAAGCATTATAAAAAATATACTGTATACAGTAGAGAGACATGACAGGCATGGCAAAATAGAGATGTGAAAGTCACTATATAATGTATAGATATGGAAAGCACTTTGTTGCATATATAAATAGATATTAAACAAATTGTAGAAAATAATAGGGCATGCTAATATACTGTATAGACAAGAAGACTATGACAGACAGACAGACAGACAGACAGACAGATAGATAGATAGATAGATAGATAGATAGATAGATAGATAGATAGA
>JANRMT010062845.1:8170563-8186401 GCA_026402145.1 Polypterus bichir lapradei | reverse complement strand
GATAGATAGATAGATAGATAGATAGATAGATAGATAGATAGATAGATAGATAGATATGAAAGGCGCTATAAAATATAACATTGCCAGTTACGTCTTCATCTCCCTGCACTCCTAATTTACAACACGCAGATTCAGAACATGTGTTAAGCAGCTCATTTGTTGTGCCCATTCCTGGCAGAAGCCACATGCACAGTAAAAGGGGGCACAAACAAGATGCGTACACTTGCCCCCGTTTCTCTCTTCACTGTCATTGAATGGGGACTCCCACCCCAGAAAGCCACCATGAAAAAAATAACCTTTACAAAAGCCATCATTTTTGGTATAAACAGCAGCCTCCTGCAAATATCCGTTTCAAATTCTGAGTATTTTTACAGATTTCAAATGAAGCACATGCCACATGTGGTTGCCTTTATGACTTCTGCAGCTAAAAAATTATTTTTCATTTTCAGCAATGACCGGGGGGAAAAAAGAAGACAAAAAGCGGGAGTTGGAAGCAGCAGAATTTTTTTACTTGATGTCACACTTTTTTTTTTAAAGAAAAAGCACTCAAGTCAGTAACATATTTTAGCATTCATTCTCGAGGCTTTAATTCAGGGATGTGGGGGTCAGAGGCTATGCCAGCAACACTGGCACTGGATAAGAGGCAGAAACCAACCCTGGATGGGATGCCAGCTGATTGCAGAGACCACTCACTCAGTCACTTCCTCCTCTATTAGCCCCCTATAGCAGCACTTATTAAGTTCAAATCCTTGATGTGTGCCTATTAGAACTGTGCGCAGGTCAGCACCTACAGTATGTGCTGTATGTGGGGGTCCTATGCTGCGTCAGGAACACTCAAGTCTGTAGATGAAAGGTGTCTGGTGATGCCAACTTTGCATGGGATCAAATTTCAATCCAGACTCTTTTCATGTGTAGCTCCTAGTTGGTTGAACGAGCGGCCCACCTCCATTCGAAATTCTTGCTCCCTCAGTGTGTTAAAGAAGCGTTTCAAGACCCTCTTGTTTGGTGAATTTCTGTCTAACTGATTCTAGCTGTTTTTATTAACCATGCAATTTGTTTTGAGATCTTCGCTTGTGGTGACCAATTTTGTCACCCTGTCCTGTAACACGTGTTCCCAAACCGTCCCCCAGACTGATGTTTATTTGATACAGGAGAAAACAGGACACCTTTCATTTCACCCTACTTTCTCCTGTATCAATCTATGGCTAACACGGTACAACACTCTACTGCTATGATGTTTATTTGATAAAGCTGACCTTTTGTTTTTGTAAGTTTTGTAAGATTGGATAAAAGCATCTGCTAAGCAAAACAATGTAAACGTCATATGGGGCCCATTTAGAGTTGTCACTCAGCCTAACGCATGTCTTCGAGAGATGTGGAGGCCAATTAATGCACACACGAGAAGAACATGTGAACGCCACACAGACAAAGTCT
The DNA here is from genome assembly GCA_026402145.1 of Polypterus bichir lapradei. Lineage (NCBI taxonomy): Eukaryota > Metazoa > Chordata > Cladistia > Polypteriformes > Polypteridae > Polypterus > Polypterus bichir. Next base: position 8,184,967 of record JANRMT010062845.1, on the reverse strand, counting down.
GGCCACGAGATTTTGCGCCCCACTCAGATCGTAGTTTTTGTTGCTTCCTCATAGAATTCTAGCAAATTAAAAAAACACAATCCCACCCTTTGAAACCCATCTTGACTGTTCACTAAAGCCAACGTCACATTACTTCTAGTTGTTGGGTATGTCAGACTTGCTGATCTCATCTCCAGACCATATTAATTTACACAACTGGAAATCGTTAAGCATGGCAAATTTAGCAACTCCGTGCTGACCTTCCAGCACAGCCACGCTCATTTGTGCCTTTCCGTGACGTGCCACTAGACGGAGCCGGTGCAGGACTGGCAAGTTCAGCTGCAATCACAGCTCATTTTTTTGCCCCAATTCTGTTGTGGTACATAAAACACAAGACATCACACACCGAGACAATATCTGACCATGAGATTCCAGTGGAAAAAAAAAAAAAGTGACATTGGTGCTAACCACTGCGCCACCGTGCTGTCACCCTCACATGAATTTACTTCATGAAAATATGCCAAGCCCAAATGAGTGCTGCCAGTGGACCACTCTGTCCCCCTGATGGCGATACTTTAAAATCAGCAATAGTAAAGAGCTCTCAATGTAACAAGCAGGGTTCAAATATTCGGTAGGGGGAGCTCCTGCTGATTCGAGGAATTTCAAAAGAGTCAATGAGGGTGGCAAGAGGTGACAGGTGACAAAACACCCATGAAACTCAGTGACACGTGCCAGACGCTCTGCTTGCTGCCCATGGAGGCAAGTAAGGCCTTTAATTGCAATAAAGTCTAAATATATACTATATAAAGTTCTAGATATCATACATAAAGTATCGGGCATCTACTTTAGGGGTACTGTTAGAATTTAATGGGTGCCAATGCCATACAATCCTTATTTATGTATTGTTAACTTTTTCTGGGCGCCTTAATTCTATGCATTATATCTAAGTTGTTAATAAATTACTAGTTAATATATTTTAATATTGTGTGTAAGATAATCCATTGAATTTCCAAAAATATTTATCCTGGTTTGGCATACTGGGATCCGTGCCAAGTCTTCAGGATGAGGGAAGAAATGAGAGCCACTCGACGAAAACCCACATGAACACACGGAAAACATGCAAGCTCCACACATGGATGGCGACTGGACTTGTAATCACAGCCGGGTCCTTGGAGCGATAAGGCGGGTGCGCTAACCACTGTGCCCTGATTAAGGGCATGGCATTCAATGGAATCAGTAAACACAATTATAATTACATTTGAAAAGTGTCCTTTTCAGTCCGCTGTCTCTACTGCAAGTTTGGAACATCAGGTACAAAGCGGGAAGCAACTTTGAACAGGGAGCCATTTACTCACACAGACACACACACACACATATCTGTCTGTTCATCGTGGGACTGGCATGAATGTCTTTGGGTGGCAGAAATCAGGATAACCCATAAAAAGGTCCATGTGGAGTCAAGGAGAGCACGCAAACTCCATACTGGAGATGTGGCTGCAGCACTTTGAGCAGAGCAAGGTGCTAAATAAATCAAATGCATGATTACGAGAAGGACCCTGGAGCTGTGAGACGGCAACTCCTACTACTGTGCCACAATTACAGTCAACTTTGTGTTGAAAACTTTTAAATTCAATGATAAACCACGCGACATAGAATTGTAAGTCAAAATTATCTGCACAGTTGTGCACAATTCCTTTATTACAGATGTCATAGTTGCAACCTTCTTATTAAAAGTACTATCATTGACTATAATTGCTACGTGAAATGTTAAATTCATGTCTTGTGCAACTTTTTATTATTTTTATTTTTTTTAAATGCTGTGTAGTACTTGTGCCTAGTATGACAGCCCATACAGTACGCAGTGTTAGATTTATGCACGTTAATTGTGGTCCATTACTGCCATTTTTATGACATATTAATAAGCTACAAATAATTACACCTTTAACATATACATTTTATATACAGTATAAAAAAGCTTATGTTACACACAATACAGCATCTCAGGCCATTAGTGGCAAGGTGCCACAGCAGTTAGCGTTTGACACTTGGTGTTCCAATGCCACCTGAGGTCACCAACTCTTACTACTATTCCACGATTATTGTCACATTTTTGCTGAATATTTTTAAATGCAATCTTAAAAACTTAACATCACACATATGACTCTGAGTAATAAAATACATAGAATTCTATGTCACTAATATGTGACAAGCTGGGCGCAGAATCTTTATTAGAGATGTCATATTTGCATCCTTATTAATAAAAGCACTATCACAGACTGTTATTGTCACATGACCTGTTAAGTTCATGTCTTAAGTAACTTTTTATTGTTTCTGCTTGCTTTTTTAAGTGCTGTATAGTATTTCTGCCTAGCATGAATTAGGTTAATACACACATTATGGTGGTCCGCTATTGACAATCTTTTAAAACATGTTATGAAATAATTTTATGTTTATGTATTCTTTGTATTTAAAAAAGCTTACTTTACACATAATACACCATCTCATTCCATTGGTGGCACGGTGCCGCAGTAGTTAGCGTTTAACTTTGGGTGTTCCCGTGCCACCTCCAGTCCCCATCTCTTACTACTGTGCCACAATTATGGTCACATTTTTGTTGAAACTTTGTATATTAATTAATAAATAATTAGCAATACATATGCGACAGTGGGTAATAACTGATGTACACTTCTTGTTCACTAATGTGTGCAAATATTGGGGCTAGAGATGCCACTTTTGCACCCTTCTTATTAAAAATACTATTATAGACTATAATAGTTACATGAAATGTTAAATTGATGTCTTATGCAACTACTTAGTACTTCTGTTTGTTTCTTTTAAACTGCTGTATAAGGTTCTGTCTGTGTCTATGTGTAGTATGAATATAGTATGAAAAATTAAATGTATGCATATTACTGAGTTCCATTAATGCCGTTTTTATGGCATATTAATAAGATGAAAAATAACTATACCTTTACGTATACATTTCACATACAGTCACACATACATACATACATACATACATACATATATATATATATATATATATATATATATATATATATATATATATACTATTTTAAACGCAACATGCTGTTTCATACAATTGGTGGCAAGGTGCCGCAGTAGTTAGCATTTAATGTTTGGTGTCCCAATGCCACCTCCAGTCACCACCTCTTTCTGCTGTTGCACAATTATATATTTGGCTTAACATTTTTAAATACAATCATAAAACATTAACATTACATATATGACTGTACATAATAAATTATGTACAATTCCAGTCAAATAGTATGTGCAAAATTGGGCGCAGTATCGTTGCTAGAGGTGTCATTTTTGCAGCCTTCTTATTAAAAGCAGTATCACTGGCTATAATTACTACATGAAATTATTAAATTCACGTCTTATGCAACTTATTATTTGTGTGTGTGTGTGTGTTTTTATAAATGCTTTATAGTATTTCTGCTTACCTTGACACCACACATGCAAAATTAGATTTATGCACACTACGGTGGTCCAATATTGCCAGCTTTTATGACATGCTTTTATGTATACATATAAATATATAATATATATATATATATATATATATATATATATATATATATATATATATATATATATACACTATATACAAGCTTATTGTACACGTAATACAGCAGCTGATAACATTCCTGGCACGGTGCCGCAGTAGTTCGCTTAGAACAATTTTCGATTCCAATGCCGCTCCCGGTCGCCGTTGTCTGCATTCCTGGTCTATTTGGATTTTCTTCCTGATTTGGTTCAATTACCTGCGGGTCTGGAGATTCTAAATAGGACTAAAGTGCTTGTGAGTGGACTTGAGACCCGCCCTGGGTTGTTACCCGTCCTCGTGCCAAGTGCTGCCAGGATGGGCACCTAAGGCAAACTTCAATTAGACTAACCCACCTTTTGTTATTATTTCCAATCATTTACTAACGATATAAAGCCAGCTGCGCGCTATTAAAAGTGATACTTTTATTTTTATGATCACTGTTATACAGGTAATAGCGCATTTCCACTAAAGTGAAGTTGCACGTTGCAGCACTGGCTGTCATGATCTGCAATACTGAATCTTTCCCCACATGAATTTGATATGAACGTCATACAGAATGATCATCAGAAGCATGCACAGTGTTGACGGAGTAAAAAAAAGTATACAACATTACCTTCTTCCGCCGATTTCATGTTGCTGAAGGAGGAGAATAAATGCAATCCTAAAGTTTCTTTTGCCAGAGTGGAAGAAACCAGAGGTCCGAGTGCAAAGTTTGAAGAGACGCTCACGTTATTATTATTATTGTCCTGCATTCAACCCGATTGGTTCACCTTCCCCTCTGAAACTCTGAAGTATAGTACAGTGGAAAAAAAAGAAGAAAAAAAAAAAAGAAAATCAACGTGCAAAAGGACGGACCGGGGGTGCAGATGGATGATGGGGGCAAAGTGTTGAAGCCGCGGACCGTTTTTTGGAGGCAGTAGAATAGAAGCGTCTTTAGCAGCGGCGGCAGCAGCAGCGGTTTATTGTGATGCCAACTCGCGAGCCCTTCCGTCTGAAGGAGCGCTCCAGTGGGCACGCTGGGATTGCGCAGCGGGGACTGTGTGCGTGTGCGCCTGGGAGTGAGAGAGAGAGAGAGAGGCTCGAGTTTTTTTAGCTGAGGGCTGCCTTTCCTCTGAGACACTGACTGGCTGGCTTTTGCTGTGTATGTTTTTGCAGCCTCTGCCTGCCTCGCCTGCCGAGAGTCTCGCAGTAACACACTGAGTCTCTCTGACGCACGGCAGCTTTGCGCCTCTTGTCTTTTTAAAGCTGGAAAACACCTCCGAGCCCGCCCCCCTCGTGGTGACGTCACCGGCCGCTGCCAGCTAGTGAGCCGCACGGGCCGCCGCCCGCTAGACGGGCTGGCTAGAGGGCAGGAAACGGCGGGTGGGTTGGACGGCCGGCTGGCTTGGCTTGGCTTGCTGTTGGGATTGCGGGTTTTCTTTCTTTCTTTCTCTCTCTCTCTCTCATTTTTTTTCTGCTACGTGGAAGATGCCGGCTGGCAAACGTACAGTAAAGAAATGCCCTCACTCGCTGACTTTCTGGAGCGTCTCATTTGCTATCTAGTGGTAAACTCGTGTCATTTTTTTAAGTCTGCATATTCGCAGGAGACGCTCGGGAATCGCCTGCTTTCATTTATAGCCCGAGGGAGGATTTGTCGTTGACGGGCACTACGGAACAGCCGAAGTTTTCACCCCTTTTGACTTTTCACTCACTTTGATCCTCAAGACTGATCTTTTATGGAGGGTGATGTAAAACTTTACAATGTCCATCTCAATCCAGCCGTCGGAACCCGGAGTGATCCGACTAGTGAAAAGTTAACGCCGCCCGATTGAACATTTGAGCAGTTGTACCGTCGCGGCTGCTGCCGCCGTGTCGTATGAGAGAACGGTGCGTGTTTTTTTTTTTTCTGGCAGGTCGAATCCCAAAACTGAGTACATATATCATTTTTGTTGCGTCAACCTTCATTTTTCATGTAATTTTCTGACTCGCTTAATCCAGAGCAGAGTCGCAGGGAGTGCTGGAGCCTATCCCAGTTAGCATAGGACGCAAGGCAGGAGCAAACTTAGGGAGGGGGCGCCATTCCATCGCAGGGCGCACACACATATCAAGTGACAGTTTAGCGTCACCAGTTCACCTGACTTGCATGTCTGTGAGAGGAGCCCCACAATGACCCCGGGAGAACATGTTAACTCTATGAAAACAGGACCCCGGATGCGATCCCTGTTCTTACTGAGAGGCAGCAGCGCTACCACTGTGCCACCCCAACTTTAATATATTCATTAATATTTCACCTTTCCCATTATAAACTAATTTTAGCTGCACTGAATCTAGCAGTTTTGCTGCCCTACGCTCTTAAAAATCCTGGTTCTTCAACGGCACTTTATGGTTCTTTACTGGGTGGTGCAGTTCACAAAGCACCTTTTATTCTGGGAAGGATTCTTTGCATATAATGTTGGATCTTTGCACTTTAAGAAAACTTTTTAATTTGTAGAAAAAGAAAAAAATCTTTAATGTATTGTATAGAATACCGAGCAGGGCACTAAGTGATTACGAATCAGGGCTTGGTCTGTGTTATTGTACGAAAATAGCAAGATTCGCATTGGGATTTCACAAATCTGTTATCATCTATTCATGGCTGCGGAGCCCGCTACAGATCTAAGTAAATAAAAAGGTTCTTCCTGGAACCTTCATGTGGGTGGATCTTTTGGGAACCAAAGTTCCCTTATGGCATCGCTCTGAAGAACCCCTCGGGCGCCTTTATTTTTAAGAGTGTAGGCAAAGCTGCAATGGCGCCCCACACAACACAGTACTGTTGAACTAAAATACAAATCGCTGAAACTCAAACCTGCTTTTTCTTGACTTCGTCTTCATGAACCTATAGAAACAATTTTTTCGAGATCCATTATTTGGGCGAGTTCACTGTTGTTGAGAATTAGAGGATTCATAAGGATATGCTAGTGTTCAGAGGTTTAGAATCACACAGAAATGGTCAGGTTTGGGATAGAACTGGATAGCTTTGTTTTATCAAAAGACTATAAAACTGTTTAAAACTATAGCCAAGACATTACCGATGTTGCTAATGGCTATCACTTCTTAGAATGACTGATTTTTATTTTCTTCTTCACATAGGACTGCAAAGCCCCATTTCTAGCAGCCATTCCTTCAGTGCCCAAATGGTAAAGTCCCTTGGCTCATCCTTAATATTTCAAATTATAATTGGTTATTAGAGAAACCTTTGGGTTGTAAGGTTCTGATGTTCCTGAAGTTATGCTCTGGCTTCAAAAATGACCAAAATGAAACAGCTTTTGCAATAAAAAGCCACACGAGCTGGACGGGCATCCTGGCCCAGAGAAGAGGATTTGTTTCTTACCCAGACGGGAGGCCCCAAGCAGACAAATGGGCATCTCAACCAAGAGGAAAGAAGGATCCAAACCTGGAAGTGACAGCCAGAGGAGATGGGCAGATAGCCCACCAGAAGTGGAAGAGATATTCCAGGGGACTTTTAATTCCCCCACAACAGGAGATGGCAGCAGCCCTCCCTATCAGCACCCATTTGGGAAGCAGTAGGGAATGCTGGCAGATGTAGTCCAGCAATACAGCCCTGCTGGGGACCATGTGTGCCACAAGGGGGCACTGTCGGGAGATGTGCTCCCTTTAATGGGACTTCCATATGACCTGGAAGTACTTCCACTGGGCAGTGGCCCTGGCACCGGTATCACTCCAGGGTCCTTAGCTCTTTTAGGGCAAATGTCGACTTTTGTCGACAGAAGGGGTTGAGGGTGGATATCAGGGGCAGAGGGCGAAAGAAAGCTGTAAATGTTGATAAAACTCACCGTTACGTCACAGGTAGACCCCTCTTTGCTCCTCGGAGGACTGTTAGACTCATTGACTTGACGTCAAAAACTCAGCGTGTGCGTGAGTAGCGTAGAGTAAGCAACGTCTAGAATGGCATCGATGTCGGGCGGGAGCGACCAAGCAAAGACACAAAGCACAATACTCAGTTCACATTATTTTCTGTTTTGTGTATGATTGTTGAATCTGACCATGACTTATCGAACTCCGATTTTGATACAAGAGATCTGTAGATCGAAAACGAAAGACAGGTGCCTGCGTCAGCTGATCGTATCCCCGCTGATCATAGCGCTGGACACACTCATGTAGCTGACGTGCCTACAGAAACGTTCACCTTGGGAGGACTACACAAACATCGATCAGTGGGAGACAAGCTGGCAATTGCACTTCACCAAAAGACGCGGCCTGCGAATGGACACTACAGGCCACTCAACTACTTCAAGATGTTTTTTTTCCAGAAAGTGTTGGTGTCGTTATGAGTGATGAGACAAGCAGGTATGGAATAAGAATGTGAATTTACGCACTAAAGGGTCTCCTGGAACATAAAACAGAGTGACATTTGTCATAAATAAATATTTTATGTTGATTTATGAGTGAAACCATTGCTTTGTGTGAATATTTTTGAAAACATATTCAGCCCTGGGACAATAGGAATAAAGAATAATTAGCCCTAAAAGAGTTAAAAAAAGGGGCCGCACTCCTTTGTCCTGGTGAGTTGGAGCGGGGAGGACGTGGAGCAACACTCAACTGGAGGGGGGCAGTGGGGTGGTGAGAAGAGTTGGACTGCGGAGAGAGAAACCTGTGCTTTTGCTAACTTGTGGAGGTGTTGTGTATGAGTCAACCATCCGTTATTTGAACCCAGGACTCTGTGTGTGTTCGTGTCGGGGTTTGGGGCTTGCTGACGCCCCCCGGTTTCCTTCACACTATCTATTGTTTTTCTGCAGAGTGAAAGTTATTCAATGTGAGGGTTTGGCCAGAACCTGAAGATTTGATTTAAAGGGTGGCAATTACTATGTTGAAGATCAAGCCAGGATAGAAGAAGAAGAAGGGGAAGAAGAAGAAGAAGAAGAAGAAGGGGAAGAAGAAGAAGAAGGCCCAGATAGACATAAGAGGAGAAGAACACTCCTCAGTGTAGGTCCTCAGTTGGCTTGTTCTTCACATGCACACCAAATACCAGTGCCATCGCCAACAGAGAAAAGACCGGTGGTGGGCCAACATTTTTGGGGCCCTGAAACTTGAACTGTTATGGGGGGCACTTTGCGACCAGCAATGAGGTCTGTGTACCCACTGTAATTTTCTTCAGTGGGGTTGCTCCTCGACAGATCACTACAATTTATTTGAACTATTTAACCACTATATTTTAGATTTTGATTAAAATTTGCCGTATTGAATTACACTAAATTATTATATTTTTAAAAAACCTCCTGGCATACAGTAGACACCCAAGATTTTTAGGTAATGTGGGTGACCTTCTGGAATTAGGAGCCCTGAAGCTTACGCCTCTTCAGTTTCATTGTTGTCAGACGGACAACTCTGGGATGCTGGCCTCAGAGGAAGAGTTTCAAAGATAATGCCATAACTGGAACTGGCAAATAAAAAGAAAATCTTAAAATGGGCAAAAGAAACACAGACACTGTATGGAAGAAAACTGGAAAAGTGTGTTGTGGTCAGCACCCAGGGGTCCATCCACTCCACTCATCGTATGCATCCACACCCCAGTTGTCTACCTCTTAGCGTGTCTTTGGTCTGGGGGGGAGTACACCAAACTCCTCGGGGGATCTGCCTGCAGCAGTGGGCAGCACATGGAGACCTCATGCAGCCTCACCAGTAATCAAACAAAGGCAAAGTTTATCAGGGGGGATGTTTATCCTTCTGTATCAGTGAACACTAACCCCCCCCCCTTCCCCCAAATTCCTTTCTCCCCACGTCCAGATTGAAGACTCACCCCTTATCTCTTGTCTACAATTAAAAAAACATTTTTATCCTTAATCTGTAGCACTCAGATTTTTGCTTATCTTAACCGCAGTTCTTTAATTGTCGACTTTACTGTGTTCTGTGTGAGTATCTGTGTAGTTGTTCTAGTATTCTTGTATTCCAGTACATTATCCATGCGTTACATTCCATCCATTCCTTTTCCTAACCTGCTTATCCAGGGCAGGGCGGCAGGGCAGCTGGAGCTTATCCCGGCAGTCATCGGGCACAAGGCAGGAACAGTTCCTGGACAGGACACCAGTCCATTCAGGCTGAATTCAACTGAGGGTTTTTCCTTCAGAGAATTTGCTGGATTCACCGGTGATCTTGTTCACCAGATTTTTCCCTGAAAGTTCACTTTGTGGATGAATGTTTTCTGTTTTTTTATTTTATCCCTATTTTTTGTAGGTAATGATAAGTTTAGGTAAGTAAGCAGAGCCTCAACCATTTAAGGCTTTATAAGTTTAAAAGGAGGATTTTGAAATCAGCCCTGAGCTTACCTGGAAGCTAGTGTAAGGACTCTAGTACTGGTGTTATGGGCTCGTATCTTCTCATTCATGTAATACTAGCAAAATACCCACGCTTCGCAGCAGAGAAGTAGTGTGTTAAAGAAGTTATGAAAAAGAAAAGGAAACATTTTAAAAATAACGTAACATGATTGTCAATGTAATTGTTTTGTCACTGTTATGAGTGTTGCTGTCATCAAGGATTTGATTATCATTATTTCTTTCAATCAGGTTCGCATTTGGAGGATGTGTTGTGTTCAAGTTACATTCCGTGTTTGTCAACCGTTGTAAAGATAACAGGTTTCATTCATCGAAGTGTTCACTACCCAAATCGCTACTCGTCAATCTAAGATGTTTAACAGTCATTCTCGGTATTAAGTTGTGGATTGGCCTGTGAATATTTAGCGGCAGCATCTCTATGAACTTGTGGATTTGCCTGTGAGTATTTAGCGGCAGCGTCTCTATGAACTTGTGGATTTGCCTGCGAGTATTTAACGACAGCGTCTCTATGAACTTGTGGATTTGCCTGTGAGTATTTGGCGGCAGCGTGTCTATGAACTTTTGGATTTTTCTGCGAGTATTTGGCGGTAGCGTCACGAAGTTGTTTCCGTCTAGCTGCATCAGAAAATGTACCACGACGTCTGACATGCCTCCTTTTTACTGTTTTCTCACAGCTTGGATTGCTGCTGTCATAATCGGTTTGAGTTTCGGTAAGTGACAGTTCTTTGATCGATGGTGATCACCTCGATAGACATGTTAATGGGGGTACGGTTGGAACGGTAAAGGAAATGGGTATCTGAACAGTAAACTAAGTCTGAAATACCTACACAATAACTATAATCATAATAAACGAACAATAAAACAGCAGAGAAGCCGTGGATTAAATAAAAAGGCTGTAGTTATCATCAGGGAGACATGAATACCGTGGCGAAGCAAGGAAGGGAATGAAGAGACCGGAGCGACGGGCAGCCTTATATGGGCAGGCAGCCAATTACGTGGGAGGCTTGGGGATGGAGGACGCAATATAGGCAGGCAGTGAACTAAGTGGGAGGCGTGGGGATGGGGGACGTAACGCCGCCTCACACGGCAACCGAGCTGCAGGCTATGGACATGTATATGTACGTAAGTATTGTTCAGTTATGACCGTTATGCGTAGAATTTCGAAATGAAACCTGCTTAACTTTTGTAAGTAACCTGTAAGGAATGAGCCGGCCAAATTTCAGCCTTCTACCTACATGGGAAGTTGGAGAATTAGTTATGAGTGAGTGAGTGAGGGCTTTGCCTTTGATTAGTATAAAAATATTCTTCGGGGCTGCATTTATATTGGCCCACACCCAATGCCCCCAGAGGGTAGAACTAGGATTCACCTCTGGATGATGGTTCCATGCCGTGAAGGAAACCAGAGACACAGTTAGCAACAGTGCACTCTTCTGCCCGGTGGTGGTAGTTATCTGTTTATCTGAACCTTTTGCAAAAGGTCCAGGGTTGGGCATGCGTGACAATTGCTAACTTTTGGAAAATATCTTCCCATTAAACGGGGGTACCACATTGGCACACCAACTCTTTGATGACTATGAGACTCTATGACTCTTTGATGACTATGTGATAATAATGCAGGTATAACAGACAATAACTTTGTATAATTTTAACGTTTACCCCCCGGGTGGAATTGAAGAGTCTCATAGTGTGGAGTCTCCTCAGTCTGTCAGTGGAGCAGGACGGTGACAGCAGTCTGTCTGTCTCTGAAGCTGCTCCTCTGTCTGGAGATGATCCTGTTCAGTGGATTCTCCATGATTGGCAGGAGCCTCCTCAGCGCCCGTCGCTCTGCCACAGATGTCAAACTGTCCAGCTCCGTACCTACAATAGAGCCTGCCTTCCTCACCAGTTTGTCCAGGCGTGAGGCGTCCCTCTTCTTTATGCTGCCTCCCCAGCACACCACCACGTAGAAGAGGGTGCTCGCCACAGCCTTTCTTTGTGTGTCAAGACTGTTCATTTTTCACACCTGCTTTATTAATGACAAACGTGTTCTGAGATGTTTCAGGTAACAAAAGATAGAAACTTGGAGGTAAAGAAGTTTTACCAGTCATGGGCCATTTGTGAAAGACTGGAGTACTGCCACCTCACTACTCCCATGTCCCAGTCCTGCAGCTCGTCGACGTCGGTGTGGAGTTTGCATGTTCTCCTCATGTTTTTGTGGGTTTCTCTCCTGGGTTGTTTTAGATTTTTGGCTGCTGTGTCTATCCAAGATTACGGAGACTTCACTGTACTCTTCATACGTGAGAAGAAGGACCCTAGAAAGTGACATTATAACAGTTTACTGGTCTCGAAAGAAAGGCTGGTCAAGTGACTTGCTCAGGATCATAAAGTGTGCCAGGAGGTTTGGGGGTTACAGTCCAGTGCCACACACCGACTCTCAGGTGGTCCATTGTGACTCAGCCCTATAGTGGACTGGCACCACATCCGACAAGCAGGATTGTTTTTTCATTTATTCCCAGTAAGTCAAACTAAGCAGCAGCAGCAGCAGTCCTACCAGCGGCACTTCAGAGCAGGTCACCCACCTGAAACTCAGCCAGTAGATGGAAGGGACACCTTCTCAGAGAAGCGTGGGTTGTTGAAAGAAGAGTTGTTGGTGAGACGAGCAGGGGGTGCTTACCCTGTGGATCCCAATGCCCCAATGCAGTGATGGGGACACTGTACTGTAAAAAAGGCGCCATCTTTAAGATGAGATGGTAAAAACTGAAGTCTTGACTCTCTGTGGTCATGAAAGATCCCTGAGCAACTTTTGAAAAGAGTAGGGGGTACCCCAACGTCCTAGCTAAATTGTCCACCACGACTTTCCATTTTGCACCACCCAATCATCCCCTCTCTCTCTCTTTCTCTAATTGGCTAACTGTCTCCCACCCCTTCACCACCTATTAGCCAATGTGTGGTGAGCACAATATTAGTACAAGAATGACGGCTGCAGCATCATACAGGGGGATGCTGCATGTTGTTGGTGGTTAAAGCAGCTCCCCACTGTTCTGTAAAGCACTATATAAATGTAATTAATTAAACAGTTAATTAACTGGAGCAGCATGGTGGCGCAGTGGTAGCACTGCTGCCTCACATTAAGGAGACTCCGGTTCCCACCCCAGGTCACCTCTGTGTGTAGTTTGCATGTTCTCCCCGTGTTCACATGGGTTTCCTCGCGATGCTAAATTGGTGGTGGGTGGGGGGGATTTGTGTGTTTGCCCTGTGATGGACTGTCACTCTGTCCAGGATTTATTTGTTTCTACCTTGCACCCTATGCTAGCTGGGATTGGCTCCGCCCCCTCCCAACTGACCCCCCCCCAACCCCCTGGTTAATCAACTAATATCACCCTCCTGATTTTGAACCAGTGACCCTAACATTTTCCAGTCCAGTCTGCTAAGCTTAAGGTAGAAATTTGTTTGATTCCACATTGGCCTTGTCTGAGTGTGAAGGTGTGTGTGTGAGTGGGCTCTGCTATGAAGTGGCCCCCTGTAGGACCCCATGATCCAGAAGGGGGTTAGGCAGATTTGAGAATATTAAATTGGAAGTTAGTCAGATCAGTTATACAAAATGTAAGACGCTGATGGGAATGAGCGCAATTGGAGGGCGAGAGGTTGCACTTTTTATTTCAAAAGTCAGATGTTCTGTAGGAAGAAATAAGAAATGACTGTACACACTGTTCAGTAAAGCAATCAGAACAGTACATCAAAGGGCCAAGGTCAGATTTAGATGAGGATTGCTTCCCATGAAAGCTTAAAAATCTTAAGGGACAGCCAGTTGCAGTGTTCTGATGTGGATACGTTAACTGATTTATGACGGACGGTGTTTTTATCTGGAATTGCTATGAATATCCACCAATGAGCAGCTGCTAGGAAGTCACATGTTTCATTTCTACCAGCTCATTTTGCTACAGAAGGTGGATTCATGAAAGGATTCACAACCCCTTTACTTTCTGCACACTTGATTGTGTTGTACATTTCATTTTGATGGGCAAATGAAGGCGTCTGCAAACTTGCTAACTCCACTGTAAATCGATACAATTTCTTTAGGCTGATTAAGTGTCTTACAGATGGGTGTTAAAGACTGAAGTTATCTGAAGAAAAAAAGCTGTCACGCACGGAGATACCTGAGGATCACCTTCATGGCTCGGCTAAGGTATGTCATACTACTCGATGACAAGAGGGGGTGCGGTTGATAACTGATACATCTCTTCACTGAACAGCTCTGAGAAGACACCCAATAAGGCCGTATGACCCGCCTACGGTACCCAGACAAGGCCCCGCCTCTTCTGATCAGAGCCTTATAAGGAAGGAGATGTCACATTTGGAACCGAGTCTGCTATAGGATGGAGCTCCGAACCAGACTCACTCAGAAACCCTTAAAGTAGCTAAGAGAGAGACGGGGCTGAGGGCCTGCTTGTTTTGTTTATTGTTGTATCATCACACACTTCTTAGTGTTTTTTTTGACCTCCTCTGACTTTCTCTGGGTAGATAGATAGATAGATAGATAGATAGATAGATAGATAGATAGATAGAT
>JANRMT010062845.1:8115983-8159875 GCA_026402145.1 Polypterus bichir lapradei | reverse complement strand
TATCTATCTATCTATCTATCTATCTATCTATCTATCTATCTATCTATCTATCTATCTATCTATCTATCTATGTTATATAGTGCCATTCATATTTATCTATCTATCAAGCTGTCCCTCTGTCAGCCTACATGTACTTGCTGTATTTTTCTTCCAAGCTGCTGTTTTGTTTTTTTCCTGAATGTTTATGTGTACAGACAAAAAATTCCAAAGTCCCCATCCTTGGAATACAATTTCATTTTTTATAATTACAGAACAAGGTTCAATTCAATATAAACCAGGCTATGAATGCTTCCTCCATGGCAACTACAGTAAATGGAATTAATCTCAAAGAAGGCCCCTTCTATGCGTACTTGAGGGCAATTAGTGTCACCAAGAGAAAACCGGATATGTAAAATAAAAAGGCTTCACCAGATGTGGAATCAGGAGCTCTTGGATTAACATGTGTGGCTCCAAAGGGTAAAATGGCTTTTATCCCTGAAGAGGAAAGCTTTGACCAATGTTGGCGCTCTCTACTAAAAAATTAAAGTGTATTTTCTAAATGAATAAAACTGCCATATGAAAAAGAGACACACCCGTCATGATAGCTAAAGTGACAGACATATAGTAATTGTATTAATAATTATAAAATAATAGAGTGAATAAAAATCAATAGCAGAAACATTTCCCAGTTAAAAAATGATGTGAGGCCTGACCTTGAGTTGAGTTCTTCTCTGCAGATCCTTTCAAGTTTTGTCAGGGTGGATGGAGACCATCGGCTGCCAGCTATTTTCAGGTCTCTTCACAGATGTTTGACTGGGTTCAAGTTCGTGGTCTGGCTGGGCCACTCGAGGACATTCACAGAGTGGTCCCCAAGCCACTCCTATGCTGTAATGGCTTTGTCCTTTTGGAAGGTGAAGCTTTGGCTCAGTCTGAAGTCCAGAGTGCTCTGGCGCAGGTTTCCATGAAGGATCTCTCTGTATGTTGCTCTGTTCATCTTTCCCCTTCATCTTTGCCCAGCCATTGGAATGGTAATGCACAGATGCCTAGCCTCCTCCAGACATGATGTTCAATAATCTTGTTTCTCACAGTCCGAGACTCCTTGAGATGCCTTTATGAAAATTCCAAATGGGTTTCCAGGGTGGTCTTTTACTGAGGAGAGGCTTCTGTCTGGCCACCTTGCCATAAACCCCGGGTGTTTAAGTATTGTGTAGATGGTTGTCCTTCTGGAAGTTTCTTCCATCTCCTCTGGAGCTTAGCCAGAGTGACCATTGGGTTCTTGGCCACCCCTCTTACCAAGACCCATCTCCCTTGATTGCTCTAGGAAGACCCGGTTGATGGAGATGGATGAAGATGATGGTTCTAGCTCCATCATTTTGTGATTAATCACGTAGCAGATTGACTTACCTTTGATATTTTTATATATAGACTAGTTGTGCTACCCATCAAAGATGGGTTGAAATCTAAGCAATCAACGCAGACCACAGTGGCAACTTCTGCAGTGCACCATGCAATGCATATGATTTGTAACCAGAGGATCCAATTTGACATTTGTTTTTCCTTTTTTAGCTATTACTTAATAGCTGTTAATGTATTAATGTTATTTTCAGTGTCATCTTGATTTGATAACAAGCGTCAACCATTGCCTCAGTAATGCACCCATCATGTACCTGGACTATGTATTGATGACGTTATTCTGCATGACAGTATAAAGGCAGCTCACACGAGACTCAGAGTATCCTGCCGACTACGCCTGGCAAAACAGGTTGGAGTTTGTCTTTGGGCTCTGTGTGTACGGCTTGGTTTTCACTCAACTGTGGGACCTGCAGACAGGTGTGTGCCGTTCCTAATCAATTGAATTGACCACAGGTGAACTCCAAACAAGGCGTGCCAGCATCTCAACGGTGATCAATAGAATGGGATCCACCAGAGCCAAATTTCTGACGTCAAAGGGTCGTAGCAGTTTTTTTTATTTTCAATAAATTGGCAAAAATGTAGAAAATCCAATTTTTGCTTTGTCATTCTGGGGTATTGATTGTTTCTTGATGAGGGGAGAAAAAAAAAGAAATGTAAAGATTTTAGCACAAGGCTGCAACTTAACATAATGTGTTCAAAGTGAAGGTGGTCTGAATTCTTCCTGAAGGCGCCGTATCAATTCACAGCGTGTTCAGCCAGCTCGCTTCTCCAGGGCCGTGTTTGCTTTCTATTTTTCTCTTACTCCACCTGCACACCTGACAAAATTCTCCCAAAGCTGTAATAAAATTAATGTTCAGAGTCTTCTTCACGGTTCACAGCTTGAAATTGACCTTTTGTTGGATAATTTTGTGGTTTGCGCAAAGATGCAAATGACACACTTTAATGCAAATGACGGCGTCATTGTCTTTTTGCACCTGTCTCTGCTGACTTGAAAATGTTTGAAAACCTTTTCACCCGATGCGTTTGATCGGTCGGATTCCAAATTAGCTGAAGTGACTGAAAAATGAGGCTCTCTGTTTGAAAATAATTCTCCAGATTATGAAAACAACCGAAAAAAAACAATGGCTGAGCCCCCCTGGCTGCTTTGAAAACTAACCAAGGATCACTTAGTACACTTAAACAGGTTCGCCTCGCACCAGAAAATGTACAACATCAGTTTTATTCCTGCAAGTCCAACTAATATAATGTGGCAGGTTTTTGCCCTCCTGCTCTCGAACCCAAGTATGACCCCGAGATTTCATGCCAAGTGGTGGAGCAGAATTTCAAACGACTTGACTGGCTGAGCTAAGCTGAGCGGAAGGTCGAAAATGTGTCTTGATATTGTGACGTCTTGTAATTAAAGTTTAGGGTGACAACTATCCGCGGTATTCCACTTCTTAGGAGGGCCTCTGGGTTGCTTAATGACTGCACAATATAAATTTGTGAGGCTTGATGGGTGATTCTGTGGGACAGCGAGTGACTCTGTGACATGCTACGTTGTATTCTGCCTTGTGCCTGATGCTGTTGGAACAGACCGTGGCCCACTGCCACTTAAGCCGATGTCACATTATGTAACTTTTAGTTGTTGGGTATGTCAGACTTGCTGAATGAATATCTCTGGGCATGTCAAATCTAATGACAGCTGGCCGACTTTCTAGCTCACCCCTTATTCTGAGGTGCTGCCTGAGGCTGCCGCTATTAGAAGGGTGAACAGGTACAGTGAATTCAATCATTATCTCGTCCCTTTCTTTTTTTTTTGTAGTTTTTCATTGTTTTGCGGTGTGTAAAACATGAAACATCAAACCAATGAGCTTCTCTTCTGTTCGTGGGCTCCAAAACACCTGCATTCCTCATTCTTCATTACTGCATTCGGTGCCTTACACTACCAGATGGGCATTCAGTGGTTGTCAGCTCTCAAGTACACAGAGCCCATCCTATGACTGAAGACAAACTCAAACCTGTTTTGTCTGGCGTAGTCGGCAGGATACTTTGAGTCTCATGTGAGCAGCCTTTCTACCGTCATGCAGAATAACGTCACCAATACATAAACCAGGTACATGATGGGTGCATTACTGAGGCAATGGGTGACGCTTGTTACCAAAGCAAGATGACACTGAAAAGAACATTAATACATTAACAGTGAGGAATATGGCCGGCAGCTTATCCTGGCCAATACACCCAAGCCGCCAGATGGAGCCATCCCTGCAACATGGAGGGGCCCTGAATTCCAGCAGGGCATCATGGACATTGGAGCCATTCTTCAAAGCCGTGCTGGATAACGTGGGGACAGCCAGGGGACGCTGCAGGGAGGCCCAGGGACTTCTGTTTTCCCTATAGCACAGAAGTACTTCCAAGTCGAGAGGATGGAAAGAATGACGTACTTCCGGGCTGAAGAAAAGGAGTTTTCATCCGACCCGGAAGTGTTATAAAGTCACATGGACTGAGGGACAGAAACACTTCCGGGTCAAAAACTTTAAAAGGACCGTGGGAGATCCCAGAAGTGGGCCGAGTTGGGAGGAAGGGTGACTGAGCTGCTGGGAGGTGTGGAGGAATTATTGATTGTGTATTATTGTGTTTATTATTAAGTGGAGGTGAAGGTGTTTTGTGCACTTATTTGTATTAATAAAGTCATTATATGGACTTTTATCTGGTGTCTGGCGTCTGAGGGTCTGAGGATTCAAGTTGGACAGCAGCGCCCCCTATCTGTTACAACAGCTATTAAGTAATAGCTACAAATGGAAAAACAAATGTCAAATTGGATTATCTGGTTAAAAAACATACACATTGCATGGTGCACTGCAGACGTTACCACTGAGGTCTACGTTGATTATATAGATTTCAACCCATCTCTGATGGGCAGCACAACTAGTCTATATATATATAAATATCAAAGGTAAGTCAATCTGTTACGTGATTAATCAAAAATGTCTTGGTCTTAATGGAAAGCATATGACCCAATATGTTCTGTAAATTCAAAAAAGCTTTACGAGCAGCAACCTGGCGGCCATAAACAGTTACAAAATGACCAGTGGTTAGGTGTTTAAAGAAAAGTGATAAAAAAAAAAAAACAAGCGGGAGCAGTGACATCTGCCGAGAAAATTGCCAAACGTGATTAAGTGAGGAGAGGCTTCTGTCTGGCCACCTTGTCATAAAGCCCCAGGTGTTGAAGTGTTGCGGAGATGGTTGTCCTTCTGGAAGTTTCTTCAGTCTCCGCTGGAGCTTAGCCAGAGTGACCATTGGGTTCTTGGCCACCCCCCTTACCAAGACCCATCTCCCTTGATTGCTCTAGGAAGACACGGTTGATGGAGATCAACATCGACAAGCAAGAAGTATTCCTGAACATTGTCATGAACTAGGGGTCCCAAAGCATGAAAGTCCCAAAAGCACTTCAGGAAATGCTCACTAGAGGGAGAAGTCCTGTGAAAAACCCAGGCTAGGCACAAAAAAGGGCTTCATAAATTTCTTATTTATTCTTAATGAAAAAGCTATCAATAACAACGACGCTACGTAGAGCACAAAGATGCAAAATCAGGTTGCCTAAACCTTTAATTTAATCTGAGTGGCTGAAATTTAAGCGATGATCAGTTATAGCCAAGAGCAAAACACGATTAGAGAAATGATTAATCATGAAGTTAAAGGAATTACACTAAATAAGTCAAAATCAAAAAATCTCATAAACCTCAAAAAAAGGCTTCACTTAATGATCCAAATGACGCCTAGAAACACAATAAACCCTGCCGCAAATGCAAGAATAGGCACAGGCCGTAAAGGGCATAAGCCTTCCAAGCTCAACAAAGAGAGGGGAACACATAAAACCCCTGGCTGCAATGACAAAAACAAAGTTATTTTTATGGTACTGGGATGAACTATTGGGACAGCCAGAAGGACTGAATGGTCTCCTCTCATTTGTCAAATTTTGGAATGAAATCTTGAAATGAAAGAAAGCCTACAACATGGTACCCTGGTGATCCCTAGGAATCATTCCATAGTGATAGGCCTTGAAGTGCATCTAGATAGATCTCTTATTTGTCAATTTTTTTATGTTCTAAAATGGCAGTGAAGCGGTGAGATGATGTGAAAAATAAATAAAGAGAAAGATGAGTATGAAAATTGTCAAAGTTAATCACAAGGAATATTCATCACACTTTAGAGAGACCTTCGCTGCCTAGCTGGGATCATATTGGAAAGAAGGACTTTGCAGCGAGGACGGTGATTTTAACACCGATTTCGTCAGATTTTTTGTTAAGGCCTTTTTGTTTATGTATTGAGCATCAGCGTTTTGTATACTAAATAAGTGTCAGTGGTTGCCACGGTTATCCATCCCAACAGCCCTCAGGAGTGCGTGGCGTGTGACGTCATTCAGTGCACCGGCATAAAGCTCGGCTCAAAGGTGTCCTAAATGTCCAATATTAGCGTCCGCTATTTGATTTCACATAACCGTTTCCTCTGATGGCTTTTTTTAACAAAACACATTTTTTTCTGTCCTTAGAATTTGATTTTTTGGGGGTTACGCTCAGTCGACAGTCCTCCATGGTAATTACCTCCGCCCGCTTTCTGACCACGTCTTTTCTCCCTGTCTCGTCTACTGCGGGTTCTGCAGAAATACTTGATACATTCAAATGCAGCAGCCAAAGCTACATTTTTCTACAAGGGTATTGGAAACAAACGTCAGCTTTAACTGGAAGGAACGCAAGGATAGAGAGAGAATCCTGGAAGAAACGTGAATGGGAGAGAAAGTGGCAGTCATGGAGATGCCAGAGAGGGTGTGCCGATGCAGGACTCCTTCTGGAGAGGAGTGTGTGTGTCAGCCAGGATACCGCAGACAATGATTGTTTACTTAGGGGCCCTGCAGGCGAACTTCGAGGAGGGAGGGAAGCCTCAAGAGGAGGCTACTGTGTGCGCCTAGCAACATTGATAATTAAAAGGAGAATTACTGACTCACCATGCATCTCTGGGCCCTTATACTGTACTAGCAAATCATGCCTGTGAAAAGTTTGCAAAGGATAAAAGCGTTCATGAAATGATGATGAGGGATAGAAGAACATCACACGTTAGAGTAAAAAAGCAGATTATTTTAATAAGTAGTGACTTGTGAGAGGACTCAATATTACGACAGTCACATGATTAGCGTGCGATGTTCTCATAGTCACTTACAACAGCAGGCATATTTACAATAGAAAGTGTAACGTGAACAGGTCAACACAACAGACTGGATAAGAAGGGAAATGCAGGGCATATCTAAGTCAGTATTTGTGAAGTGCGGCCGTCAGGTAATGTAGTATAACGACGTCTATAATAATTTTCGCAAAATACAATTTGTTGCATAAACGTTATTGTCAGCGAAAATATTCCCTTGTGTTTAACCTGTAAGTAGCTGTAGGTTTAACCTGGGTTTTCGATGTAACTCTGGAAACTCTGGAAAATAAACTCTGACGTGATTAAACGTTTGTCGTTGTGACTTGGTGATAGTCATACAATATGCTAAACAAACGGGGAATTGCCTACGCCAGTGGTTCTCAAACTGTGGGGCGGGCCCCCCTAGGGGGGCGCGAAGTAACAAAAAGGGGGGGCGCAAAGATGTGAAAAAAAGAGAACAAGAATTGAAAATATGAAAAACACATCTATTGAAACCAAAACAAATTAACTTAAACTACATTCTGATACTAGAAAAATAAATATTGAGTTAGATAAATGTCGATAAAAGTTAAGTAGGTGTAATAAAATATGCATTGTCAGGGATGCCAGGGGCGACGACCCGGCCGGGACGCCTGGAGGGACCGGAAGTGGGCGTGCGCCCATCTGGGATCACGTGGGGGCCGCCACCCTGGTTGCTTTGGGGGCCACGGGTAGAGGGCTTGGAAGCCTAACCCTGTAGGGGCCCGTGGTCACCGCCAGGGGGCGCCCCGATGCCTTGGGGACCCTGGACCTCAGCACTTCCGCCACACCAGGAAGTGCTGGGGGGAAGAGAGGCAGGGACACCCGGAGAGCTTCCGGGAGAACAGCCGGCACTTCCGCCACACTGGGGCGTGTCAGCGGGAGATTGCCGAGGAGCTCCTGGAGCTCATCCGGGTGCGGATAAAAGGGGCCGCCTCCCCTCATTCAGGGCCGGAGTTGGGTGGAAGAAGGACGAGGCACGAGAGAGAGTGTGGAGGCGGCCCGAAGAAAGGCATTGTGAGGCCAGGACTGTGTGTTGGGGTTTGTTCACTGGACTTTATATTTGTACAAATTGTAAATAATATGGTGAAAAACAACATGTCCGCCTGTCTGTGTTCGGGTCAGCTCCACAGTATCTATGATATATCATTAATTAAAAAAGAACAAATTGGTATTAGCGGGCTCCTTTCAAAAAAAACGTTATGGGGGTGAGATTAAAACTGTTATTAAAACTTGGGTCGCAAATACGTAAAGGTTGAGAAACGCTGGCCTATGCCGTAATATAAAGGGTTTTGAGTTGTCAGTGTTAGGGAATCCCTGTAGGTTTTTCTGTCGTAATGTTTCTTCTTGTCTGGCAGTTCGGAAAAGTTGTGTGTGTAATTCGTTTTTTGTTCACTGTCCAGGTGCAAAACTTGCTGCCGCTGATCTTCGGAAAATGTCGCTCTGTGGTTTGTTGTATGTGGTCTTTGTTGTTCTAAGGCCTGTGCTGGTTGGTCTGGCGTGATGTCAATGTTTTCACTTCTGTGCTGGTTGGTCTGGCATGACTCTGGCTGGAGAGACTGTTTCTGTTGGTTGCCACTAGGCTGTATGTGCCTTTTCATTTTATCGGGAGTCTTACGTTGAAATGAAGGAAAAAGGAGGTATAAAATGGTAGTGTGATAATACAGTTTCGGTCAGTAATGAAGTATGCACTAAATAAACAAATACCACAATCGATAATCGGGCACATTGAAGAATTGAAGACTTGAAGATAAGCCGAGGACCAAAACTCTGGCAGGAGCGTGGATTCCTCGCTATCGTTGTGGAGAGGATATAGTAATTGTGGCAACCATTGTTTATATCGAGCACAGGCAGACACAAGCGAAATAATCTAAGGATGTGTGTGTGTGTGTGTGTGAAATGCTGTGAACGGCAGCCCAGCTAGAAAGGGGTCGCCAAATTTAACAGACTAGTCGGGAGGCAGGACAGGCGCGGGTTCAGCGTCACCCATTCTGGTAACCAGAATGCACCCCCAAGTGCAAGAATAAGAAATAAGACAACACCCGGAGTGATTTTTGGTGTCCTGTTAGTGATGAGAAAGTATTCAGACCCCTTTACTTTTTCACATTTGGCAATCTTGTGCTAAAAATTGTTGAAAATTCAACTTTTCCCCTCGCCAAATAGCACTCAATTCTTCGGGATGACAAATCGAAAACAGGATTCTAGAATTTTGAACAAATTTAATAGAAAGTTTAACTCAGGGTCATCATAAGAAATGTAATGAGTTACTTCATGAAGTAAAAGTACATAAAACATAAGAATAGCTGCATCATATGTTTGAAATATTAAAATGCTTGCTTCCATTTAAGTGTCGAAAGTCTAAACATTCTCGGTAGAAATGTGTAATTTGTTTTCACTCTCTGATTGAAGATCATAGAGGGGTTAACCACAAGGGCGGCTCCACCGAGCCCCAAACCTCAGACGCTGTTCGACACAACACAGTCCTGGGTTCAAATAAGGGATCTTTATTGATCACCAACACTTTTTAACAAAGTGAACACAGCCAAATATATACAATTAACGATCTCTCCTTCCTGTCCTCCAAGTGAATGTCACCTGCTGTCTCCCAACTCAGACTCCCCGAGGTCCTTAATCTCAAACCTGGGAATACATCCAGTGTTTGGACGTGGCAGAAGTCCCACGAAGCAGGGATTGTAAACTCCTGTAGCATCTCCTGCTGGCACCCAGGGAACCCAAAAGGGCTGTACACTGGGACTCCAATTCCCAGCATGCCCTGTGGGGTATTTAAGATTTTATCAAAGCTCAGGAACACTGCCAAGTAGCGTATTGGGGGAGAAAATATTCACCAGTCGTCATCAGGCCCCAGTCCTTCCATTGTACTCTCCTCCCGACCAGGTAAGGGTCATCTGTTCAGTCGTGGCCAGGATGCCAGCCCATGTGTGCCTTCTATTACAAGGGCTAGACTCCTATCAAAGGATCAAAAATAACAAAATAATGATAATCATGGACCTTGAAGTTGTCTAAAATGATATCCCACATGCTTATCTTTGAAATTTATCATTTGTAACCTTCCAGGAGTGGCTCTTAGGGGGGCTAAGACCACCGGTAAAGAATCAAACATCAAACGTATTATCATATTCATAGTGCCCTGCTCAGAATTGCATGGGCTTAGAAAATGTTAAAGCATATTTGTGAAGAGCGACCTCATCAATAGCATAAAACGACCCTCCAAATGGCGATATTACCAATCCCCATTTTTTGAAGTTTTGTGAAGAGGAATAACTTTGACCCCTCGTACCCCATCAGGGGGTGAACCCCTGGGCTCGACTAGTGCGATATGCACAACATCAAGCTGGAGACACCTACTGGTTTACTCCTCATCATAAGGGTGACAGACTGCTCCAAATGGGGTCCACAAATGGCCTAACAATGAGGAAGTTTCAGGTCACCTGACACTCCAAATAGTAACCATAGATCTTCAAATGAGGGTCCGCTTAGAATTCCAAAAGATAAACTTAAAAGAAGTGGTGAGGCGGCCAGTTGCTGTTATGCACCTAAAATCTGGGATCGCTTACCAATAGAAATCCGCCAGGCTAATACGGTGGAGCTCTTTAAAAACTGCTAAAAGCTCATTATTGTAACATGCCTTTCTCATAGCTTCATCTTAGTATAACCCTGATATTCTGCAAATGCATATAATTATTATTTTCTTGGCTCAGCACTCTGTACTAACCCCTACTTTCTCTGCTGTTCTTCTGTTCCAGTTTTCTGTGGTGCCCATCTGTGCCACCATCACCTGATCAGGGCACCATGCAGTCCCTCCATTTCATGCTCATGTGACCAGCATCATCTAATTCTAAACCCATGAGGACTGATTGAGATCTTTTATGTTAGGGGGGCTGGGTGGTCTTGTGGCCTTGGAACCCCCTGCAGATTTTGTTTTTGTTTTTGATTTTTTTCTCCAGCCATCTGGAGTTGTTTTTTTCTTTGGTTTTTTTTCTGTCCTCCTGGCCATCGGACCTTACTTTATTCTTTATTACTTAGTATTGCCTAATCTTATTTTTATTTTTTATAAACTTTTCATTCTTCATCAAGTAAAACACTTGGAGCTACATCAGTTGTATGAAAGCGTACTACAGAAATAAATGCTATTGTTGTTATTGTCTAGTGGTCCAAAAATGGTGTTTTGTCTTATAAAGCTTGACGTCTTGCACAAGGGGACATCAAGACGAGTCTTATGGTGCATCATATACGGGGGTGTTCTTATACTGGTGAGTCAGACCCACAAACATAAAAATAAATAAAAAACAGAAGTGATTTCAAAGCATTCAGAAGTAATTCTTAGGAACACAAGACCCCCACGGACCCCTTCAAAGCCCCGCCACCCCCCATCTCACCATACCAACCCCCAGACACACACATATATATATACTAATGAATTATGATCATCACACGTGTTACTAATAAATCACGTACAGGTATTGAAGTTGAAAAAAAAACAAAACTCCAGAACTTTCTATCGGGTCGACTTTGCCGTCTTTTTTTGTGTATTTGTGTATCCCAGTGGAGGTGATGATCTGATTGATGAGCACAACATCACATCTGCGGGAAATCAGCTTTCTTTTGACAGCGCAGCTAACAACCATCCATTAAACATTTTTGGAATGTCTATACCACTTTATGGAAAAATGATGGCGCGTTTTGAATTTGAACGCTTGCCACGGTCTTGCTGTCAACCACGCTGTCTTTGTTATCAGAGCGCACGTTGCTGCTAAAGCTACTAGGTAAGTTTGGTCTCATTAGCCTGAACAGCGGTATGTACTGCTTGTCCAAATCATCATTTATTGCTTTTACGCTTTTTTTGGTTAAAGCCACAGATGTGAAAGTAGAATTTTTGGCAGAACAACATCTTTTCGTTTCATTTTTCCTCCCGCTGCACCAGTGGGCTCAGGCTTTGAATAAGCCACCTGTTCTGTCTTGTTCTCTTCTGCGACACAGTAACACGTATGTGACGTGAAGGTGACACACCAGACACATGCCTCGTCCAGTCTGCCCTCTTCTCTCAAGACGGTCACCAACTCCTTTCCATGAAATGTTCAGTTTTTTGACAGTCCATCACGTGGACTAACCTTCGCTCTGCATAAAAACAACAGACTGACATGTTTCATGAAGCGGCTGTTTTTTATTTTGGCCATTTTAGAAACCCAGAATGACCAACATGAGTGCCCCCCAGGGATGTGTGCTCTGCCAACTGCTCTTCTCCCTCTATAGCAGGGGTGTCGAACTCCAGGCCTGGAGGGCCGCAGTGGCTACAGGTTTTCATTCTAACCCGTTTCCTAATCAGTCACCAGTTTTCTTTGCTAATTAACTCCTTTTCCCTTCATTTAAATAGTCCTATTTTTAAGGATTCAGTCCTCTAAATTCATTACTTTCTTCATTAAATGACAGCCAAACAGAAATGAGATGTGAAACGAGATAACAGATGACCAGCTAAATTGGGATTTCAAACTCCAACCAATTTCACTCCAGCCAATCTCTTAATGAGAAGCTGATTCTTGCTGTTAATTAAACCCGTTATTTAATTCCATGGCTTGTTGCTGCTCTCATTCTGCAACAGCAGACATTTACAAAACAGTTGAGTTTCCTGTTTTTTCTAAGAACATTGTGAAAATGTTTTGGTGACCTGAGAGATCAACCTTATTGAGACCTTCACCTTTCTTGATTTTCAGATATTGTCTGATGGGCACAGGTTAGCTGGTCATATGGTGGCTTGTTTGATGTCTCATTATTGCTTGGCTACTAATTAAGGAAAAAGAGACAACTAAGGGGCCTGAGTGAAGTTAATTAGCAGCAAAAACTTGTCACTAATGAAGAAGATGGTTAAAATGAAAACCTGCAGCCACTGCGGCCCTCCAGGACTGGAGTTCGACACCTGTGCTCTATACTAATGACAGCACCTCCAAGGACCCCTCTGTCAAACTTGCCAAATATGCGGATGACACAACCAGCACCGGGCTCATCAGGAGTGGTGACGAGTCTGCATACAGGTGGGAAGTTGAGCAGCTGGCCCTTTGGTGACGTCAGAACATTCTGGAGCTAAACACTCTAAAAACTGTGATGATGACAGTGGATATTTTCCCCCCTCTCCATAATTAACGCTGCTGTGAAAGTTGTGGAAACCTTCGTGTTTCTGGGATCCATAATCTCCCGGGACTTGAATTGCGAGAGCAATGTAGGATCCATCATAAAAAGGGCCTCCTGTGACAGCTGATTAAGGTCCACCTTCCACCGGAGCCGCTGATTCAGTTTTACACAGCAGTCATCGAGTCTGCTCTCAGCTCAACCATTACAGTGTGGTTCGCGGATCAGTGACTAAATATGACTAAAAAAAAGGATACAGTCTGCCGAAAATATCTTTGGTGCCCACCTTACATGACCTGCACTCTTCAAGAGTCGTTCAAACGGGCAGGGAAAGTCATGAGCGACCCACCACACCCAGGCCACAACCTTTTTGAACTTCATCCATTGACCAGGCGTTATAAATTAATCTTACGCCAAAACAAACATATTTAAGAACAGATTTTTCCCCGCAGGCCATCAGGCTCACAAATGATTAGTTTCATCCCCCCAGACCTTCCAGGGTCTTGCAATGCTGTTCACATATTCTTAATACATTTCTTGCTAAATATATATGCACTTTATCTTGTAAAAGCTAGCCCGGCCACAGACAGTCACGACGCCACAATGTCCAAACACACACACGTTTATTACACTATTTACAGTTTTCACTGTCAGCCCTTGGTCCTTCGGGCCGCCTCCACTCCTCTCTCGCAAGCTCTGTCCACTTCCACCCGACTCCGGCCCCTGAGTGATGATCTCTGGCTCCCTTTTATTAGGTACCCGGATTGGTGACATCCTAGGTAAGTTGAAACCAGTGCCCAAAAGGGGCCAGCAGCTCCTGCTGCAGCACCCCCTGGTGGCACCTGAGGAACCCCACAGAGCTGCACAGAACTGCAACCCCCATGAAGCCCTGGGGAAGTCCAAGGCACCGCTGCAACCCAGGGATGCTGCCATCTAGCATCCAGGAGAAGATACTGGGCTTCCCACCCTTGTCCCCCTGGTAGATGTGGTGAAGGGGCGTCCTGGCCAGGCATGGACCCTGGCCATCTGTCACAATCTGTGTATAAATATTGTAAAATGAACACTCTCGACACACTTAAAAAGGTTTGGGGCAGCAACCCGTATATTATTCCTGGCTGCAAAAGGCTTTTAAATAGCACAGAGATGTTCTCAGTACGGAGTCCAAAAAGAGTACTGCTGAGGGTTTGCAAAGATGGCGGCTTTAAGGGATCAGACAGGAAGTAATAATAATAATAATAACTCTTTGCATTTATATAGCGCCTTTCTCACTACTCAAAGTGCTTAGCAATTGCAGGTTAAGGGCTTTGCTCAAGGGCACAACAGAGCAGAGTCCCTTTTTGGCATTTACGGGATTCGAACCAGCAACCTTCCGATTGCCAGTACAGATCCCTAGCCTCAGAGCCACCACTCTGCCCTAAAGAAATGACGTAAGGGAACCGGAAGTGATGTTCTTCTGATGTCAGATTGTGTGCCGGAAGTAACATTCTTCTGGGCGCCGGAACTGGAAGTGACGTCATCTGCTCTGAATCAGACAGGTTTTAGTGCACCCTCGTACCCCCTGGCCTGGCGTGGAATTACCTTTGCTTGGTCCATACAATGTCCTCCTTGTCACACATTTGTGACAATATACTGTATATATATATATATATATATATATATATATATATATATATATATATCGAGGGGAAGTCAAAAAGTAAAGGAACATTTGAGAAAAGGGGCATTTATTCTAATGATAGAAATGTGAAACATACCTTATTTTTCTACATAACCTCCCTGGACTCCAATGCACTTTTCCCAACGTTTCGCAAGTTTTTTGATTCCGTCGGAAAAAAAGTTTTTCGGTTGCCTCTGCAACCAATTTTGCACCGCATCAAACGACTATCACATTGTCCTCAGTGGTTGACGTTGATGGCCTGCCCGATCTTTCTTCGTCACATAAAGAAGTTCATCCCTGTTTGAAGCGCTCTATCCATTCGTAGATCTTGCTTCGCGATAAACAGTTGTCACCATACTGTGCTTGCATTCGACGAATAATGTCCGCAGGTTTAACACCTTCCGCAAACAAAAAGCGAATCACTGCCCTCATTTCCTCCTTGGTGCAGATCGACAATGGAGCGGTCATGTTTAACGGTCTGCTACACTCCAACGAATAATGCGGGAATAAGAGTTACACGTTGTATAGAAGTGTTGGCGACTACACTCATTCAGCGCTGGATATGAGCAGTGTTACCAAACTCTGAAAAGAGAAATTAAAAAAATCCCTTTACTTTTTGACTTCCCCTCGTGTATATATATATATATATATATATATATATATATATACTCAGCAAAAAAGAAACGTCCCCTGACTTTCAACTGTTTTTACTTTCAGTAGACTTAATGTGTAAATATTTGTATGAACACTAAAAGAGTCAACACCATAAGACATAAACTAAAAATGTTTCACAATGTGTCCCTGAATGAAGGGAGGCTCAAAATCAAAAGTACCAGTCAGTATCTGGTGTGGCCACCAGCTGCTTGAAGTACTGCAGTGCATCTCCTCCTCATGGACTGGACCAGATTTGTCAGTTCTTGCTGTGAGATGTTACCCCACTCTTCCACCAAGGCACCTGCAAGTTCCTGGACATTTCTGGGGGGAATGGCCCTAGCCCTCACCCTGCGATCCAACAGGTCCCAGACGTGCTCAATGGGATTGAGATCTGGGCTCTTCGCTGGCCATGGCAGAACACTGACATTGCTGTCATGCAGAAACTCACGCACTTTTTGCCACTCCTGTCTGGTCCAGCGAAGGTGGGTTTGTGCCCATAGGCGGCGTTGTTGCTGGTGATGTCTGGTAAGGACCTGCCTTACAACAGGCCTGCAAGCCCTCAGTCCAGCCTCTCTCAGCCTATTGCG
Organism: Polypterus bichir lapradei; assembly: GCA_026402145.1. NCBI lineage: Eukaryota > Metazoa > Chordata > Cladistia > Polypteriformes > Polypteridae > Polypterus > Polypterus bichir. The sequence goes on along the minus strand of JANRMT010062845.1, from coordinate 8,144,251 downwards.
GACAGTCTGAGCACTGATGGAGGGATTGTGTGTTCCTGGTGTGACTCGGGCAGTTGTTGTGGCCATCCTGTACCTGTCACGCAGGTGTGATATTCGGATGTACCGATCCTGTGCAGGTGTTGTTACACGTGGTCTTCCACTGCGAGGATGATCAGCTGTCCTTCCTGTCTCCCTGTAGCGCTGTCTTAGGCGTCTCACAGTGCGGACATGGCAATTTATTGCCCTAGCCACATCAGCAGTCCTCATGCCTCCCTGCAGCATGCCTAATGCACGTTCACGCAGATGAGCAGGGACCCTGGGCATCTTTCTTTGGGTGTTTTTCACAGTCGGTAGACAAGTCTCTTTAGTGTCCTGCGTTTTTAGAACTGTGACCTTAAATGCCTACTTTCTGTAAGCTGTTAAGGTCTTAACGACCATTCCACAGGTGCATGTTAATTAATTGATTATGGTTAATTGAACATGCATGGAAAACATTGTTTAAACAATTTACAATGAAGATCTGTAAAGTTATTTGGATTTTTAAAACATTATTGTTGAAATACACAGTCCTGAAAAAGGGATGTTTCTTTTTTTGCTGAGTATATATATATATATATATATATATATATATATATATATATATTTGTTTCAATTGCGTTGTCAATTTACTAGCATGTGTTTACCGGATATGCTAGCTTTAACATCCCTCTTTCGTTATGTGTCTTGTTGCTTTTGTTCATTGAACATCGTCACCCGCTTGTGGTTGAATCGCAGACGACAGACACTGCATGCCAAACATTTTATCGCTTTACAGATAGGTAGATAGACAGGCATTAACTTGGTGTCCACTTTCTGAGGTCCACCTGTCTTGTATGCAGATGGCACTCGTTTTTCTTCTTTATGGTTTTAGGAAGGAGCAGATGACATTCCATCAGGATTTTTCCTCCATGCTAACTATAGCGTCATGCACTTCCTGCAAAGTTTTCCAGCTCCTATTCACCTCCAAGTCCAGGGCAATCCAGGCGACTGAGTCGTGGTGACCACGCTAGCCATTGGAGTAAACTGAACTCCCATGTTGAGGTGACACGTGTTTAGTGGCATGGCATAATATCCATTTGGAAAAGGACAGGCTGTGGATATGAACCCCGGCCTGCTCGTCCCAACACTGCACTCTTAGTGGGGCACTAATGCTGCACTAAAGCTCCAAATAAATAATAATTACAACATATGGCAGCGGTTCTCAAACTTTTGTATTTCGCACCCCCCCCTTTTCTACCTGGAATAATTCTGCGCCCTCTGCATAATATAAGATAGATAAGAATAACCCCTGATACAACTAACAAAGGTATGCTACTCGTGCGGTGTCGCGGTATCCTATCATTTTTACAACAATAAGATTTGAATGTGTTCGGCTAACTTCGATGAAATATTTGCTATTTATTTTTTTTAAAGTGCTTTAGTAACTGTTAAAATGCCTTGTGTGGTCTTTGGTAGTAATTCTAATCCCAAAAACAAAGAATGAATTATTTATTCTTATTTAATTATTTTTTTATGTAAAGAAACGATTAAATATGTTGTAATTTTTAAAAATCTCGTAAACGAGGACACCGATAAAGTCAATCTGCTGGAGACAGACATACTTTCACCTGACAAATAGTATACCGCCGTTCATCATGAAAATCATCCAATACGCAGTAAATTATTTAACTCAATTTGGCAATATTGGTTACGCTGCCAATGTGGTGCAGTCGCGCCGCATTATCACCTGATCTACTGTTACCCGAATGTTCGCGACAGATACCGATACGTCTCGAACTTTCTGGATTGAAAATACGCGACTATAAAAGCAGCAGCAGCGGCGCCGCTCGTCATAGAAACAAACTTCAAATAGAAAAGGAGCTCAGAGTGTCTCGATATCTCGAGTATCAAACCTGGACAGGCTGCTTACTTTAAGGCAGGCACATATTAGTCATTAGATCTATGCCTTAGAAATGTTTTATTTTAATTTTAGTTATAATGCATTCGTTGTGATTATATGCTTGTAAATTTAAATTTGAAATAAAAATGTAAAAAATTAATTTTGATGTCTTGTTCATTTATTCGACTCCCTCCTTGTACAGCTTCAGTGCCCACCCCCCCCAGGGGGGAGCGCACCCCACAGTTTGAGAACCGCTGACATACGGTAAGACGCATGTGTGCATTTATTGCTGTTGTTGTCTTTTTTTTTTTTTAATATGATCTTTTAAAATTGAGATAAATTAAAAGGAAAATGAAGCTGCACCACCCTTCTGCTCTGCATGTTGGTATATAACAGGGGTGTCCAACTCAGGGCTGTCTTAATGCATGGGTATGCTGGGCAGTTGCCCAGGGGTCCCACAAGCAGGGGGGCCCCATGCTAATCTATGTATGTTGTGACTTGCTGAGTGGTTATGTAGGTAGGGGCCCCAGTGCACTGCTTTTAATGCTGTTAAGACGGCTCTGGTCCAACTCCAGACCTGGTGGGCCTGGTGGCTGCAGGTTTTCCTTCTAACCTTTTTCTTAATTAGTGACCACTTTCTGCTGCTAATTAACTTTTTTTGCCTTATTTGTAATTGACTTGCTATTTGACTTGCTGAGTGGTGGCTCTGAGGCTCTGCTTGGGTATCCAGAAGGCTGCCAGTTTAAATTCCGTTACTGCCAGGGGGGATTCTACTCTGTTGAGCCCTTGAGTGAGTCAACTAACCTGCAACTGCTACAGGAGTGCTTGCCCTTCGCTCTGACCCCCAAGGGGTATGTGATAATTACATTTTGTTGTGGGTGTCTAACTCCGGTGGGCCGCAGTGGCTGCAGGTTTTCATTCCAACCCTTTTCCTAATCAGTCACCAGTTTTTGCTGCTAATTAACTCCTTTTCCCTTCATTTTAGTAGCCCTGTCTTGAAGGATTCAGTCCTCTGAAATGATTTGTTTCTTCATTAAATGGCAGCCAAGCAGAAACGAGACGTGAAACGAGCCAACAGATGACCAGCTAAACTGGAACGTCAAACTCCAGCCAATTTCACTCCAACCCAGGGGTCCTCAATCACGGTCCTGGAGGTCCACAGTGGCTGCAGGTTTTTGCTCCAACCCAATGGCTCAATAAGAAGCACTTATTGCTCAAGTAACACTTCTGCTTCACTTTAGTTGTCTCGTTCGTTACGATTTTGAACCCGTATTGCTTATTTTAGTCTTAAACAGTTGTATTCTTGGTTTTTAATTGCTCCTAACTAGCAATGACATGCAAATGACAAAAGAGAGCAGCATTTCTCCATTTAGCTTGTTACCATTTACACCTCTGTGTGTATGTATCATGCACTATTGGGTTTAATTAAATACTTGAAAGGAAAGTGAAGGACTGAGAATTACTCCTCCATTTTAGCCTTCAAATCCTTAGAAAGGGGAAGAAAATCTAGGATATGAGAATGACCTGACATAGCAGAGTTAAAGCACTAATAAGCCATGAAATTAAATCATTGGAAAGAATTGCTTTCTAATTAAGCAGCCGGGTGAGAACAAAAACCTGCAGCCACTGCGGCCCTCCAGGACTGTGATTGAGGACCCAAACTCCTACCAGTTTCTTAATGAGATGCCAGTTCTTGCTGCTAGTTATTGGATATCAGGACTTGTGGCTGCTCTCGTTCCACCACAGCAGAATGTTGATTTTTCTTGACCACCGTCAAGATGTTTTGGTGACCTGAGCAGACCAACATGATCAAGACTCTTCACCTTTCTTTATTTTCAGGTTAGCTGTTAGTTGTTTTGTGTCTCATTATGGTTTGGCTGCTCATTAAGGAAAAGGAAACAACTAAGGCACAGATGTCAAACTCCAGGGGCCTCATGTATAAACGGTGCGTACGCACAAAAATGTTGCGTACAAACATTTCCACGCTCAAATCGCGATGTATAAAACCTAATCCTGGCGTAAAGCCACGCACATTTCCACGGTAGCTCATACCCTGGCGTACGCAAGTTCTTGGCTCGGTTTTGCAGACTGGCCGCACCAAGCGTCAAAGCAGTGCTACTGTTCCAGTGTGGTTACCCTTTCTTTTTTTAGATCCACATCCCTGATGCGGCTTTATAAATACACTGAAATTAACCGCATATTGTTTATTAGTTTAATGCATTTGATTGTAATTAACCTGTAACAATATAATGGTCCACAGAATTATCAAACTATTCTAAATGCCATAACTGCTTTAGCGTTGTTACTCTCACTGCACCTTCTTCTTTCAGCTGCTCCCGTTAGGGGTTGCCACATCGGATCATCTTTTTCCATGTTACTCTCACTGCACCACTCGGAGTATTTATATCACTGTATCTGAGTGTGGATCACAAATCTACAGCAGCTGATCGGAAAGAGAATTATCGGTATACAGCATCAAGCACACGCTGCCTCAGCTATGCTGTCTATTTGAACTGCTCCCATACGGCCAACGCTTCAAAGCCTTTCCTGTACGGACCTCGCGGTTCAGAAACAGTTTCATCACAAAAACTAAATGCACTCAATCAGGCCATCAAGTGCTCCTTGTAGAACTGTTTGTACTTATTAGTACAATCACCTCACTGTAAACTTGCACTACAGTTATAATATTGCACAACCTGAGCTACTTTATAAAGTGCACATTTACATATGATGACGATATCATTTTTAAGATGAAATGCAGCAAAACATGTTTATTATACAGATAAACCTTTAACTTCATTTAACTAATCTATATTGTTAATAATTAAACATGTGAGGACACGGTGTCGCTGCTCCGTTCACGGATTGTTCCTACCTCGTGCAGGTAAATAATTAAACACGTACTATGAAGATATTTCAATGTTCCTTAAACATTTTGAAGAATCGTTGTTCTAAGCTTACAGATGACTTAACGTCTATTACAGAGCTGATTGTGTGACGATTGGGTATTTGGAGAAAAAAAGTAAGGACAGGAATTGGAGGTAAGTACGTTTGAAAGAGACAGTACTGCTGCAATAAATTATTTCATCAAAGGTCACGCTCAGCGCAGGAAGCATCTTGAGTGAGACATGAACAACCACTGCGCCATCGTGTTCCCATGTTTAATAACATGATTTAATTCCTATCATCATGAAAATGATATCACGTATACATCTCAGTATTTTAATTATTCAGAGAGCTGTAATATCAAGAATGTAATGGATTCTGTGTCCTGTCGGAGGAAGAGAAAGCCCGGACGCACATAGTGATTCACACACATAAAAGATCAAATACAATACAAAGCATTTAACATGCTACTTTAGTTACGACGGGATTTGAGAAACTAGTACATTATACAATTTTAAGATGAACTTTATGATGTTCTACTTTAATGACAAAATAATCTACGTGATTAAAGTGGAAATTTCGAGATTAAAGTTGACATTTTGTGCTTTTTCCCCACTGTGTGCCTATTTTTTTTTTTTCTCTGTACCCTAATAAGCTTTCATATGACACTCAGATGGTGGGCTACGACTCGCCTTTTCACGGCGACTTTGATTTGTGACAACTTCTTTTTTATTTCAGGCACTGTGTGACTTTGTGAACGTGAGCTTTCGAGTTTCTCCGACACTCTCTGTCACTCGATCAACTTCCTTTTGTTGTTTATATCACTTTTTAAACCAACAAATAATACGTTTTTCTTTGCCTCCACTTGGTATAACCATGCTTTTGCCATTGTCTTTTCACAGAATGCTGAGCTTAAGGGTTATTTATATTGATTTGCATATTCAAAGAGGCGTAATTCTGGGAGGAGTTGGGTTAGGACAGTAGGCGTGTCCACGTGCGTTACTTTTCACGCTGACCAGGATTTATGTAGCAGAAGAACGTGGAAGTTGGCGTTCGCACAGATTTATGCATCTGGATTTTTTTGTGCGCACGCACATTTCCACTTTTGTCCATACGCCATGTTAACGCGTGAATTCTACACACGCCGTTACGCATGAGGCCCCAGGCTTGGTGGACTGCAGTGGCTGCAGGTTTTCATTCTAACCCTTTTCCTAATCCCTGACCAGTTTTCACTTCTAATTAACTCCTTTGCCCTTCATTTTAATAGCTCTAGTTTTTAATGATTCAGTCCTCTGAATTGACTCTTTTCATCATTTAATGGCACCCAAACAGAAATGAGATGTGAAACGAGCCGACAGATGACCAGCTAAACTGAGGCTTCAGGCTCCAGCCAGTTTCACTCCAACCAGTCTCTTAATGAGAAGCCGATTATAGCTGTTAATTAAACCCGTTATTTAATTCCATGGCCTGTTGCTGCTCTCATTCTGCCATAGCACACATTTTCAAACCTGTCGATTTTCTGTTTTTTCTAAAATCGTCTTCAAAATGTTTTGGTGACCTGCGAGATCAGCCTTTCTGAGACCTTCACCTTTCTTCATTTCCAAATATTGTGTGATGGACACAGGTGAGCTGGTCATGTGGCGGCTCGTTTCGTGCCTCATTATTGTTTGGCTGCTAAATAAGGAAAAAGAAACAACTAAGGGGTCTGAGTCACGTCAATTAAAACGAAGACAAAAAAAAGTGAATTGGCAGCCAAAAGTGGCCACTAATGAAGAAGATGGTTAGAATGAAAACCGGCAGCCACTGCAGCCCACCAGGACCGGAGTTGGACACCGCTGGTGTATAAGGTGCAGGTCCAGCTCTCCCTGACCGGGTCCTAAATTTGAGGCTCCCCTGCCACGCCTCTGCTGCTTTACTGGTCACAAAGTCCCGACAGACTTTTTGCAGTCCGTCTGCCTGATAAGAAAGTGAAAACTTTCAAAATGTTAAAAACAAAAGGGCTTCTCCCCTGCAGGTTTCAATCCATTGCCTTCCCTGAAATTGCATGCCACACATACCTGGAAGATTTATGATTGAGCAATAAAAGCGCTTACATCCTTTTTGTCAAAAATAGTCATTATGATTCATATGTTTGACACAAGGCGTGTAGCAGACTCTATGAAAAACATGGCATTTGTTTGATAACTGACATTTCATAAAGGCCCCAGAAGCCACACAAACCAACAACTAATTGCACCCCTGCACACCCCCAATTTTCTTTCTATTCAGGTAGTGAAAATAGAATTTATGACAAATACAAACGTTTGATGTTTTGCCTCCAGCCTTTGGCTGCGATCCACTAGGAGTAACAACAGGAGCAAATAGTGAAGGTCTGTCTGTTTTTTATATGGATGGAGAACAATGAAGGCTAAGAAATAAGTACAAGATCTGAAAATTCTAAATGGGCCTCCCATCACCTCCCACGAACTGTTAAATTGGTGGTCTTCCAGTAGAAGTCCTATGAAACAATATTGCTAACCCACTGCCCCCCTAAGATTAACTTCGAGGGCAGGTGGCCCGACACCAGGGTTCAGAGGAAGGGGATACAGGAGAACTCAGGAGGTCACAGGAGTCTGTCTGCTTCCTCCATGGCTCTGTAATGTGCTGGGTGGGTGAAGACGACCAACCCCACCCCTGACTCCGCCCATCTCTCCACCCACAGGAACTCCAGCATTAAGAGACGGCCGATGACAGCTCGCCAGGTCTCTGAAAACCGTTTGAGATGTTGACCCTCTTACAGTATCTGGTGTTGTGTGCTGTGGCTTTTCTCTAATTTCTATGCCCATCATCTGATATTCTTCAGAATTCATAATAACCCAAGGCTGGACCAAAAAGAAAAAAAGTTTTAAGATGACAGTCATTTCAGGAACATAAAAACTAATGGAGACCTCAATGCCATGGAGACAGAGAGAATACAAAAAGTGACCCACGATGACGTGTCCTGCACACAGCTGTAATCGGATACCCCTGTCTTAAAGTCCAATAATACTTGAGGTGCTTACTGAACATCTATGCCCTTTAGGTCACCTCTCACTTACCATTTGTCACAAATGTCAGGCTGCAGTGGTGAGGACCACTTTGCCTATTAATTAGGGACAATTGTAATCACACACACTTATCACTCTGGCACCGACTCAGGCCTCTAATTGTTCTTTTCTTCCACGTTTCACGCCCAGGCTCTTAGTTGCTCATTTAATTATAATGTTTACGTTGATCACAGTTCTTGGTTTTGCCTTCATCAGACCACCAGTCTTGTTTAGCTTGTTCTACACTTAAACTGTTGTCATCTGACGATGTCCTCACCTGCTCTGTCACTCCAATTTATCCATTGTTGGCTTACTGAGCTCCTGCATCTTTAATGGAAATGTGAGGCACCATAAGATGAACAGACATATAGATATGAAAGGCACTATATGAAAGATAGATAGATAGATCCTAATTTTAGTATAGCTAGATAGATAGATAGATAGATAGATAGATAGATAGATAGATAGATAGATCCTAATTTTAGTATAGTGGGCAGGATAGATAGATAGATAGATAGATAGATAGATAGATAGATAGATAGATCCTAATTTTAGTATAGTATGCAGGATAGATAGATAGATAGATAGATAGATAGATAGATAGATAGATAGATAGATCCTAATTTTAGTATAGATAGATAGATAGATAGATAGATAGACCTGTAGGGGGCGTAGCACAGACACAACTACACAGACCCAAGTCCTGGATGCATGTAAATGATTTATTGCACAAGTACCTTTCAAAGCCGACTTCTCTGTTGAATACACTGCACAATAATTGCTTATCTTCTCTTTCCCTTTTCTTTTCTTGCCTCCACTCCTCCTGTTTGAGCTCTGTCCTTTTCCACCTGACCCAGACTCACCAGGTGAAGAGGAGTAACTTTCTTAATACCAGACCTGTGAGTACTTCTGCTGCTACCACACTGCATCCAGGAAGCACTTACAGGTCAGACGGAACCTCCGTAAAATAAGGAAACCTTCTCCTCACCGCTCCCTCTGGTGGCTCCTCTAAAATACAGTGGAGCTGACCAATGGAACTACAATTCCCATACAGCACTGCAGGTGTATGTATGGAGGACCCACCAGAGAGCTGCTACTGCTGTCAGCTGTCATACCGGGGGATATCATGGCTCCTGGAAGGTGGTCTCCTTCCATCCTTCCATTATCAAGTCTTGCTGGCTAGGTAAAGAAATATCTATTCTGTCTGGGATACCAGCCATCCCCTTTTTTCTATGATGATAGATAGATAGATAGATGAAAAATTGGCTGATGTTAAGAGTGGTGTCCAGCAGGGGGCACTGCTATTTGTAATAAATATAATGGATAGGAATAGAAGCAACAAGCTAGTTAAGTTTGCAGATGATACCAAGACAGATGGATTAGCAGATAATTGAGAATCCATTGAATCACCACAAAGGGACTTGGACAGCAGACAGGCTTGGGCAGTATTGTGGCAGATGAAATTAATGTCAGTAAGTATAAAGTATTACACGTAGGAAGTAAAAATGTAAGGTCTGAATACAGAATGGGCGGTCAGAAAATTGAAATTCTACCTTATGAGAAGGAGTTAGGAGTCGTAGTGGACTCTAAGCTATCGACTTCCCGTCAGTGTTCAGAAGCCATTAAGAAGGCTAACAGAATGTCAGGTTATATAGCGCCTTGATGTGTGGAGTACAAGTCCAAGGAGGTTCTGCCCCAGCTTTATAACGCACTGGTGAGGCCTCATCTGGAGTCCTGTGTGCAGTTTTGGTCTCCAGGTTACAAAAAACAACATAGCAGCACTGGAAAAAGTCCAGAGAAGAGCAACTAGGATGATTCAGGGCTACTGGGGATGAGTTATGATGAAAGATTACGAGTAAAAGAGCTGAGCCTTTACAGTTTAAGCAAAAGAAAATTAAGAGGAGACCTGACTGAAGTGTTTAAAATGATGAAGGGAATTAGTCCAGTGGATCGAGACAGTGACTTTAAAATTAGTTCATCAAGAACACGGGGACAAAGTTAGAAACTTGTTAAGAGAAAATTTCACACAAACATTAAGAAGAACCACAGGCATGTGGAAGAAGTGACCAAGGAGTGTGGTGGACAGGAGGACTTTAGGGACCTTCAGAACTCGACTTGATGTTATTTTAGAAGAATCCAGTGGACAGGACTGGTGAGCTTTGTTGGGCGCTATATAATAGACAGACAGACAAATAGTTTTTGTTAGCTTACATCTATCTAAGTAAAAAAAAAAAAATCTTTTTTAATCCTATAAATCCAGCTAAATCAACATTCTCACAAACTTGGCCTAAAATCACCGCAAACACAAGTGAAAATGCTGCTGCTCACGTCCATTTTTCAGCAGGAGTTTTTATCGCATAATTGGGGGATCCGGGAGGAGGACTGGGAGGGCCCTTTCTCATTTTACTTTCCTTTCCTGTCTCTTCAATGCTTTCCTTTTTTCTCCTGTGAAATGACGGAATCCCCAGTCTGTTTCCTGGTGTTTAATGCCGTTGCCTGGACCACCGTGGCTGCTCTCCAGCTCCGAGGGAGTTTTCTAATGCAGCAATTCCCCAAAGTCACACGGCGCTGGCCTCCTCTCTGCCTCTCGCCAGCGCAGCTCCAGATGTTGTTGTTATTCGGGCCAATAGATTCTGACACACCAATTAACCTTCTTTTTTATTTTTACATTTTTTATCTTTTTTTTTTTTTTGTTGTTGTTATTTTTTTGTTATTTTAGCGAATGTGTCAGCGCAGCAATAACGCCTCTCCCGTCTTGATTAGGGCTTTGGGTGGAAGAATAATAAAAGAAAAAAAAACACTCAGGTTTTACAGTTAAAATAACCCGTACTTAGGCTGTTTTTTAAAATGAAAAAATGTGATACACCCAAATCTAAGGAAACTACTGAATTTTGTACTTGCCAGACTTTTTTGTAACTTAAAATACACAGCCTTTGAATCACGCTCTATATTTGGATGTCCTTTGTACATTGTCTGAATTGTTTTTTTTTTTTTTGCTAGAAATAAGGAATGAATAAAAGGTCCGTTTGTCGTCGGGTTGACTGCGAACTTGCACTTCGCATTCTGTTCTCTTTCTTTCTTTCTTTCTTTCTCTCCCTCCCTCTAGGACACATTCCCTGGGATACCTAAACCTGCGGCGTGGCTCACCTCTCCAGGTGGCTCAGGGATGCCGAGGCGGATTGTTTGTTTTCTTGTGCGGTCCCTCAGAGATCCTCCTTTCCCACCCCCTCAGTCGTATCTCCCCCCCTCTGTGTGGTCCTTGCCTTCCCTTGAGCTGCGCTCTCACTGATTCGTGCCGTCTGATGTCTGTCACCTGCTCTGCTAACCTGACAAAGCCGTACGATCCTCGTGACTCATTCACATCATCAGGAGTGGCTTTGTATAAAGTCTACACATGGAGCTCGATTCACTCCTGAAGGAGACTTGTGTTTGTATGAAGTGTTTCAATAACGTTTCTGTCTCTGTAATCTCCTGTGTGTTTCTGTGCAACTCTGTGGCCCGAGTGCGACAAGTGGTACCCGAAGTGGTTACACAGGTGGATCCTGAGGAACTGTTTCATCCATTATCCAACCCGCTATATCCTAACTACAGGGTCATGGGGGTCTGCTGGAGCCAATCCCAGCCAGCACACGGTGCAAGGCAGGAAACAAGCCCTGGGCAGGGCACCAGCCCACCGCAGGGTGCGCACACACACACACACCAAGCACACACTAGGGACAATTTAGAATCACCAATGCACCTAACCTGCATGTCTTTGGACCGTGGGAGGAAACCAGAGCACCGTAGTGAAGGTAGATAGCAAATATTTTATTAATGCTCTGGGACAGGTCATGCGACTAATAATAAATGGTCTGTGGGAGGAAACCAGAGTTCCCCCACGGGGAGAACATGCAAACTCCACACAATGAGGGCCCGGGTAGCGAACCCAGGTCTCCTAACTGTGAGGCAGCAGTGCTACCACTGTGCCACAGTGCCACTCGAAAGTGTTTCAATTTGCTCAAAATGTTCCGCTTCCTCCCGAACCAGATGATCCGCCACCTATTCCTTCCTAAGGATCTGCTGACGAAGATGGGTCCTATAGATCACCCAGAGATGCTCCTTTTAGCTTTTGAACACGTGGTGGCGACTTTGATGCGCTGGGACAGACAAAACTGGGCTGTGGATGCGCTCCGTTATTATTTATGGGGGTCGTAATTTTACATTGGCGACTGATCACGCTACTCTTCAATGGCTATACCGTCAGAAGGATACAAACTCTCGTCTCATGAGATGCTTCTTGAGCTTGCAACCGTATAGTTTTACTGTCAGACATCGACCCGGCTTTGCGCACGTTAATGCAGATGTCCTGTCGCACCTGTCTGAAACTGGTTTGGAGAGTCGCTTAATTCATGAAGATGTGAATAAAGCTGAGGAAGGGTTGTGAAGAGGGGGGCTGAACGCACCCCTAGAAGATGCGGTTGCTCCTCCGAAACCCCCTTTTAAACAGAGATACAATGGGAAACAGATACAGTTTTTTACCTCCTCTTTGCTCGATCAGCTGCTGTCTTGCTGCTGCTGATGATGATGAGGATGATGAGGATGATGATGATCTCGCGTGGCACTTTGAATGTTTAAAAGCCTGTACAGCAGCTGTCCTTTTGTCTCACTGCCTTGTCTCTCTTCTCCCCCAGACATCTTCTGCTCCTTTTGGGGGTCTTCCTCCTGAGGCACGCCCCTATGAAGAAGAAGATTTTCTATTCTTTTAATTGAGAGACGACTACACATGGAACTCGATTCACTCCAGAAAGAGACTTATGTTTGTTGGAAGTGTTAGAATAACGCTTCTGTCTCTATAATCTCCTGTGTGTTTCTGTGCAACTCTGTCACCCAAGCGTGACAATATATATATTTATACATATTTTTATACACACTGGTCTGAACACACTCTGGAATCACTAAAAAGGATGAAGACATCTGACATGGAAGTCACAGTCCCAACAAGGCTTAATGCAAAGATATTACCTTTTAGTATAAAGGAGCCCCCCGTAGTTTCTTGATCCACTTCTGCTGAATGATTCATTGGCTGAACATCCTCAGTGTTGGTGATCAAGGGTAAGGAGTTCTCAATAAATGTGAAATTGGAAGAAGTTTGGAACCAGCAGGCACATGTGGTCCTCCAGCCCCTTCAATTCCCAATAGAAGAGAACTTTTAGAGTGTGAGAAACAAGAGTCTCTGGTCTGATGAAACAAACATTGAGCTGTTTGGCATCAGTTCTAAGCGTCACATCTGGAGGAAGCCACTGTGGTGGACGGCTGGGGGTGGTACCCAGCTGGGACGCCCAGGAGGACCGGAGGAGGGCTTATGCCTCCTCCAGACCACGAGGGGGCGACTGCCCTGGTTGCACTGGGGGCCACGGGTGCAGAGCTTGGAAGCTCAACCCTGTAGGGGTCCATGGTCACCGCCAGGGGGCGCCCCGGTGCCTGAAGAGCCCTGGACTTCAGCACTTCTGCCACACCAGGAAGTGCTGGGGGGAAGAAGACTGGGGACACCCGACACTTCCGCCACACAGGGGAGTGTCCGCGGAGGAGTGTCGGAGAGCAGCAGGAGCCCATCCGGGTTGGTATAAAAGGGGCCACCTCCCTTCATTCGGAGTTGAGTCGGGTGGAAGAGGACTGGAGTCCGGAGAGAGAGGAGTGGAGGCGGCCAGAAGGAAGGCACTGGAGAGTGAGGCCTGGACTTTGGGGGATCGGTGCTGGAGGCACTGGGTTGTGCACTAACTTGAACTGTAAATATTATAAATAAAACGTGTGTGTTGGGTGACATAATGATGTCCGTCTGTCTGTGTCCGGGTCACACTCCACACCAGGCAATACTGTTCCATTGTTCTTGGGCTATATCAGCCATCTTTTAAGCCGTGCACCCGTTATTCCATTTTTCAATATTAAAAGGATTGTTACCCAGTTAATGACCCGGCCATCATCAAGGTGGTCTGCCTGGTTTATCGCCGGTCAGAATCTCCACTTCAAAAGCCTTGATCCAACACTGAAAGCTTCTAACTTGTGTTAAAGAAATGTTTTTAATGAAATGTTAGGTACAGGTGCTCAAATGATGCAAATATACTGGGCCATAAGTTTCCATACATATGTTTTTTAACATTTTATTTTTTATATTTCAGATACCCTGAAAATTTTGCTTAAATAAAGAGCAAGGAATTTAAACTATACTGATGGCCGGGTCAGGAAGCAGTCACATGGTTGCAATCGAATTTAACAGAAAACATGGAATGAACATCACACATGACAATGTGGAAAAACTTATTAGAAAGTTTCAAAACACTGGAAGTGTTACAGATCAACTGAGATGTGGTCGAAGACGTACAGCCACCGATGAAGGTACAAGAGGTACGATACTCTCAGTGCTTACATGGAGTCCCACAAAAAAGTACACAACAACAGGACTTATTCCTATAGCACATTTTCATACAAATTATGCAGCTCAAAGTGCTTTACATGATGAAGAAACAGAAAATAGACAAAAAAATAAAAATTAGAATTAGGGAACACTAATTAACATAGAATAAGAGTAAGGTCCTATGGCCAGGGAGGACAGAAAAAACAAAAAAAAAACTCCAGACGGCTGGAGAAACAAAATAAAATCTGCAGGGGTTCCAAGGCCATGAGACCACCTGACCAGCCCCCTCTCGGCATTCTACCTAACATAAATGACCTCAATCAGTCCTCATGGTATTCAGGGCTCTCATGGAAGAACTTGATAATGATGGTCATGTGGACTTCTGGCCTTTAATCCATCAAAGTAGGGACATCACGGTGCTTTGATCAGGTGGTGGTGGCGCAGTTTGCCACCCCAGAAAACCAGAAAAGGAACAGAAGAGAAAGTAGGGGTTAGTACGGATTTTGGAGCCACCATGAATAATCATGATAATTAATTGAATATACAGAGCATCAGGGTTAAACTAAGATGAAGCGATGAGAAAGCCATGTTAAAGTAATGTGTTTCCACCGTATCAGCCTGGCGAATTCCTATTGGCAAGCTGTTCCAGATTTTAGGCATAACAGCAGAAGGCCGCCCGCCTCACCACTTCTTTTAAGTTTAGCTCTTGGAATTCTAAGCAGACACTCATTTGTGGATCTAAGGTTACGATTTGGAGTGTAAGGTGAGAGGCATTCTGAAATATAAAATGGAGTGAGATTATTTAAGGCTTTGTAAACTATAAGCAGGATTTTAAAGTCAATTCTGAATGACACAGGTAACCAGTGTAGTGGCATCAAAACTGAAGAGATACCCTCGGATTTTCTTTTCCTAGTTAAGATTCTGGCAGCTCCATTCTGCACTAGTTGCAATCGATTTATGTCTTTTTTGGGTAGACCTGAGAGAAGAGCGTTACAGTAATCTCGTTGACTGAAAACAGATTTCTCAGCATCTTGCAGTGTTATAAGGGGTCTAACTTTTGCTATATTTCTTAAGTGGAAAAATGCTGTCCTTGTAATCTGATTAATATGTGATTTAAAATTCAGGTCACAGTAAACAGTTACCCCTAAATTCCTTACCTCCATTTTGACTTTTAATCCTAATGCATCAAGTTTATTTCTAATAACCTTACTATTATATCCATTATTTCCAATCACTAAAATTTGTGTTTTCTTTTTATTTAGTTTGAGAAAATTACTACTCATCCATTCAGAAACACAAGTAAGACATTGTGTCAGTGAATCAAGAGAGTCGGGGTCATCAGGTGCTATTGATAAATAAAGCTGTGTGTCATCAGCATAGCTATGGTACCTTATTTTATGTCCCGAGATAATCTGACCTAACGGAAGCATGTAAATTAAAAAGAGCAGCGGACCCAGGAAAGAGCCTTGTGAAACACCATATAGAATATCTTGTGTCTTTGAAGTATAATTACCACAACTTACAAAGAATTTTCTACCTGCCAGGTAGGATTCAGACCCATTTAAGACACTGCAAGAGAGGCCCACCCATTGACTAAGGCGATTTCTAAGAATATTGTGATCAATGGTATCGAATGCGGCACTCAGATCTAAGACGTTATCTGCAGAAAGCGGTGTCAGCAGATCGAGTATCAGGCACATTTTGAAAGCAAATAAATGTCATCTATACAAATTGCATATGGCACAGCATATGAGTGAAGATGACCCGGATAGACGGATGGAATTCTGTGAATGGGCATTAAGCAAATTGAACGAGGATGCAAACATTTCAACCAAGATCTTGTTTACTGATGAAGCAAATTTTTACGTCAATTTAATCTGCAAAACGTACATGATTGGAGTAATGATTAACCTCACTGGATGAGTCCGACGAAGATGCAAGGTGCCGGTAAATTGATGGTGTAGGCCGGGATATGGGGTGACAGAATTATTGGACCAATTTTTGTCGATGGAAATCTTAATGCCAAAAAGTATCTTAATTTGTTGCAAGAAGAGATTTTTCCATCCCTGCTAAACGAGGTTGGTAACTTCCCAGTTTACTTATAAACAAGATGGTGCTCCATCTCATTATGGTATTCACATGCGTCAATGGTTAGATCAGCAATTTCCGGATTCTTGGATTGGTCGCCGTGGTCCTGTGGAGTGGCCACCCAGATCCCCAGATCTCACCCCACTTAATTTTTATCTTTGGGGGCAGTTGAAGGCCCTGGTGTATCAGGAAAAGATACGAAACATAAATCATCTTAGTGAACATATCACCAACGCCATTACAAGTACAACTCCAGCTGTGCTAATACGTGTTCATCAGTAGTGGCGGACACGTATTGAAATGTGTTTTCAAAACAATGGCAGTCATGTGGAGCATATTATATAAATAAAAATGTTTTTTCATAATAAAATGTTTGTTTTTCCTATGTATGGAAACTTATGGCCCACCCTGTATTGACCAATGTACAGATGTGAAAAGATCCAAATCCCGAGCGCATTCCTTTATGAACCCTTTGCTAAGGGCATGAATGTCTGTCACCCTTCAGCCTGTACTGCTGCCATATTTGTGAAAAGGCATCCGATTTCTGCTTTGTTGGTTGGTAACTCGTGCCCAGAGCAGCGCATACATGGAGGAATTAGGGTAGGATTTCCGCTCCGAGGTTACCCAAGCCAGTTCAACTTCTTACTTTTTTTCCTAAAGTCTGAATGCACAAAAAAAAAAAAGAAAAAAATCTCTGAAAAGCGACCACACATGTCAGTTAAAATCTTTGCATTCCAACTTTGTGGTTTTCACAAGCATAACCTGCTATAAACGCCGTCGGTCGGTGAACTGACAGTACCGTGCAAAACGAAAATGTGTAATGTACTTAGAAAAGTGTTTATTGGCTGGAAGAGATCGTAAATTAAAGTCTTAGCATTAAATTTGGCACATTAAAGGGGTGACAGCAATTACATTGGAAAAACAAAATAATGCAATAACTTCTTATTTTAAGGTGTTTGTCATGTGTCTAATGTGCTATTCCCACTTACTCTATAATAATTAACATTTTAAATTTACATTTAATGGTGGTGAACAGCTGAGCAGAGCCGACTGGACCTTAAGGTCCGCACTCCTCCATTTCCTTTATCAAGCCCTGCCTTCTGCCCTCGAACACTTCCCATTGGATTGCCCCCGGCACATCACCCAAAGAGGATTCCAGACATATCTGACCACAAGGGGCTCGTCTCACCCCAGAGCAGCCATAGTGTACTGTCAGCGCATTGACACGAGAAACTGTGGTCCGAAACTCAGGGAGATGCATGATATGAAACAGAACGGGGAGATCTAAAGAATAAGTCAGCCAGAACTCAAGGCAAAATCGATGTCGGGAGACAAAGCAAGAGGTCAGTACGAATAAAAGAAAAGAAAAAGAAAACAAAAACAACAAGAAAGAAGTGTATACCTACAGCCAACTCTGAACAGATTGCGCCGATCACCAACGAATCTCGATAACTTGGGATGCGGACTAAGAAACGGGATAGAAATAACAGCAGTTATCACAGGAATCTTAAATGATGGCCAAAATGGACCAAAAAACTAAATCTGTAACTCTTTAACTATTTCAAGAATCGAAGAATAAATTCTTGAAATGAAAATGAAAAGCAACAAGGCAATCCCAAGCCAACAAAGTCCCAAAACAGGAAATCCAACATGAAGTCAAACTCCATTAATTACGATAAGCACAGAAAATCTCAGTAACTCACCAAAACCGCCGAGCACAATCAAAATGAACCACCAGGAATGGTGGGAGATCCTCCGTGTTTACAGGGTGGAAGGGAAATTCCTGGTGGCCCCACCCCCTGGGGGACCATCCACAAAATACATGAAACATAACACGGGCATAGAGAAAAAAGCACATAATAAGTGAAGGTAACATTAACATAAACCATTACCCAAACGAGAACAAAAAGAAAAAATACATAAAGCAAGTGCGGTGGACGGTCAGGGGCCCGGACTATGGAAGGACTGGGGGACTGGGGAAGAGAGTACTTCCAGGACAGTTTCTCCCCTTGACTGACAGAGGGCAGCCCCCTCAGTTTCCATCGGGGCCACTGGTCATGAGCCTAGAAGCTTAACCCTGTTGGGGCCCGTGGCCACCACCAGGGGGCACGTGGACATTTGCGGGGCCCTATTTGTCAGCACTTCTGCCACACCTGGAGGTGCTGCCAGAAGAAGCTTGTTTGGCACTCCTTCCGGGTACCCTATAAAAAGGGGCCAGCTGCCAGCATCCAGTGGTCATAGTCGGGAGGAAGAGGACAAAGCCTGTCTGGAGGACTGGAGATGGCGGCAAAGGGACTGTGTTGATGTTTTACCTTGGTGCTGTAAAGTGCACTTGTAAATAAACCGTGAGCTGTGTGGACTAAAATCTGTGTCCTGTCTGTCTGTGTCGGGGTTAGGGCAGCTGTATGCACCTAGGACTTCACACAAGGAAATGAACCCCAGTCATGGGAGGAACCGTCGCTGAAATATAAAAATTTGAATACAAGTTAAAGTCAATGTACTGTGACCACAAGGGGCTGCCAGCGAGCTCCCAGACCTCAGATGCAATAGTACTCCACACACTCCCACGTTCAACTAAACTGTTTCATTGCAAATAATTCACCCAATGTGCAGTATGACCAACCACAATTAACATCAAAACTAGTGTCTCTCTCTTTTCTCTCTCTCTCTCTGCTACTCCTTTGAGTTACACCTGCTGCCTCCTGACTCCCAAAAGTGAAGTGGTGGGCTCCATTTCAAGCCAGACCCTGGAATACTTCCAGTGCCATAGCATATCCACTTGGAAACATTTCTGGGCCGTATGGAAATTACAGAGGTCTTCTTCCGACAGCACCCTCTACTGGCACCCAGGGACTAAGACAGGGTTGCACTTCTGGACTCCAACTCCCAAGCACCCCTGTGGGTATCCTAACTGGGCCACCACAAGGGGACCACTGCCACCTGCCGTATGGCAAATGGAGCTGCTCCCAAATTCTGGCTTCCGCTGGTCCACCCATCATAGTACTCTGGGTGGGCACAGAGTTGTTTCTTTATCCTGCTGGCCAACCCATCTGTCCTTCCACTTTAAAATGGGATAATAGTATGTTTTCAGTTAGTTATGAATATGACTGCAATTGAATTTATTGTACTTTAGGAAATATTGTTTTTTTATGTTATACTAGGGGGCTTCACCCCCTGCTCGCTTTGCTCGCCAACCCCCGAGCATGTGCTACGCACCAGCCACTTCGCGTCTCTGACGCTCGCGTATGTGGATTTCACTTTCACCAAACAACAAATCTTTTAATTCTCGCGGATACGCCTCTTCATTGGGAAGAAACACTACTTTTCCCTGATGGCAACACGAATTAGACGAACTACAAGTCTCCGAATTAAAGTTTAAAGCCAAACAATATATTCGATCTGTTTTCGTTGTTCTGTTATTTCACAGAGTAATAATTTCTGTTTGTTTCCGCTAATGCAATCTTTACTATCATGATTTTGAGACTTTCAAATTTTAGTACTTTCAATATCTCTAACCTACTCTGCATGTGTATCGCGCCAACGTTTTGGAACCTCTTTACGGCGTTCTACTTTGTCATCTACTCGCAGGACATGAAAGTATCTCTCTGAGAAAATCATGTCTCGTCCCTGGCTAAAAAGTCTCGTCTCATCCCAGGATTTTTTTATTATACTAGAGAGACTTCTCATTATACATGTTTTGGGTTGCTGAATGCATTTTTAGTGTTCTTTCGGTTACTACATTTTAATCTAGTAGAATTTTTTTTTTTTTTCTTAACGCAATTTTGTTTTGTTATGGGTGCCGCCATTATTGACAGCTTTAGCACAGCAGTTTCTGTGCGTTTACTAAGGAATGACGTTTGGGGTCGTGCCCTGTGTGACATCACGGGTCATAGGCTCCTGCGACTTCTGGATTATCTGAATTTGTGGAAACCTAAAGGAACTTAAATGTGATTTTAAAGAAAAATTTTCTTGACTAAACACAAGGTTCAGAATTTCAACTTCGAGTTAGGATTCATTTTTCGCATTAACTTTTGGTTTAAGAGTCTTCACGATTATGACCATTTGCTTTGATCTCGACTCCCATCTATGTCTCAGTTCTATTTGACTTCGTGTTGTCAATTAATCTTCGTTGCAAAAATCATTTTATAACCAAAATTATGATTTCCTTGCTTTTCATGAAATAAATTAAGAACGCAGGTAACCAATTCCCTGAATACACCGTACATACATTTTCTTACTTTTTAAATTCTTATAAATCACAGAGTCAAGAAATCTTAAGGTGCCAGAACTGACCCCATCTTGCTTTCAAGCTTGAGCTTATGAAGTGTACTTTGAGTCTCATCCTAGTACCTTGGCCCCCCAATTACACAACAGAGACCCTACAGTTGGGCCGCGTGGCAGTGCCATCATCGGTGCTGCTGACCCACAGATCCAGAATCTGCTCCGGGTCACTTTGTGAAGTTTGCTTACTCTCCACACATCTGGGTGGGTTTTTCCTCCCAGGTCTCTAAAGACGTGCAGGTTAACTTCACTTGCTATTCTGATTGTGAATCATACAATTATACAATACTAGCAAAATACCCGCGCTTCGCAGCGGAGAAGTAGTGTGTTAAAGAAGTTATGAAAAAGAAAAGGAAACATTTTAAAAATAACGTAACATGATTGTCAATGTAATTGTTTTGTCACTGTTATGAGTGTTGCTGTCATCAAGGATTTGATTATCATTATTTCTTTCAATCAGGTTCGTATTTGGAGGATGTGTTGTGTTCAAGTTACATTCCGTGTTTGTCAACCGTTGTAAAGATAACAGGTTTCATTCATCGAAGTGTTTACTACCCAAATCGGTACTCGTGAATCTAAGATGTTTAACAGGCAATCCCGGTATTAAGTTGTGGATTTGCCTGCGAATATTTAGCGGTAGCGTGTCTATGAACTTAATTTAAACTTACGCTTTACACCTTGCTTTCCTATTGATATGTCTACAAAGGCTTGTTCAGATTCAGAGGGCTGTTCCTCTCTTACTGCATCAATAAACAGCTCGTCTTCCTTCTTTATCTGAGACATCACACACTGCATGCATGGGTTTACCTTTCCCAGTCCTGCAAACTTTAGCGAAGTGGTTCAATTTACCACATTTTTTACATTGTCTTCCTTTAGCTGGATATTGACTTTTTCCACCGTGTGCTTTGTTTCCGCAGTAGCTGCACTTATGAATATGCTTGTATGCGTCACACGCTTCATATTCTTTTGCTGCCTTATCAATTGTTTAATGCGTTTATTGTTCAGCGCTCTTTGGAGCTCTTGCTTTTTGTGTGCGTACTGCATTCACAGTCCGTTCACGTGAGCCGCTCGGAGTACATGCATCAAAGGTTCTCAGCTGTACTTGTGCTATATCGTGCGATCTTGCGATGTCCACGGCTTTATTTAATGTTAGCTCAGACCCGGCACTTAAAGTTTCTCTCGCACTTTCGCTGAGTTTGTGCCAAACACTATTCTATCCCTGACCATCTCATCTTCGTTTGCATAAGCACAGTCCTTCGCCAGCAATTTTAACTCCGTTACAAAGTGATCAAAAATCTCGTTTATACCCTGCGTCTTCTCATTAAACTTGTATCTCGCGAATATCGTATTCGTCTAAGGCATGACAAACGCCAGCGGCAGCCTGTCTATGAACTTAATTTAAACTTAAGGTTTACACCGTGCTTTGTTTTCACAGTAGCTGCACTTATGAATATGCTTGTATGCGTTACTCGCTTCATATTCTTTTGCTGCCTTCTCAATTGTGTAATGCATTTTTTGTTCAACGCTCTTTGGAGCTCTTGCTTGTTCTCTGCGTACTGCGTTCACAGACATTTCACGTGAGCCATTCAGAGTACATGCATCGAAGGTTCTCAGCTGTGCTTGTGCTATCTCATGCGATCTTGCGATGTCCACGGCTTTATTTAATGTTAGCTAAGACCCGGCACTTAAAAGTTTCTTTCACACTTTTGCTGAGTTTGTGCCGAACACTAGTCTATCCCTGACCATCTCATCTTCGTTTGCATTAGCACAGTCCTTCACCCGCGAATATTTAGAGGCAGTGTGTCTATTGGATTGCTGCCGACGGACGGCCTTATATGGGCAGGCAGTCAATTACGTGGAAGGCGTGACGATGAGGGACGCAACTCCGCCTCACACGGCGACCGAGCTACAGGCTATGGCCGTATATATATATGTACGTAAGTAGGTTCCAGTTATGACCGTTATGCACAGAATATCGAAATTAAACCTGCCTAACTTTTGTAAGTAAGCTGTAAGGAATGAGCCTGCCAAATTTCAGCCTTCTACCTACACGGAAAGTTGGAGAATTAGTGATTAGTCAGTGAGTGAGTGAGTGAGTGAGTGAGTGAGTGAGGGCTTTGCCTTTTATTAGTATAGATAATACAATACAATTTATTTCTATTTAGCACAAAATCATACAAGAAGTGCCGCTATGGGCTTTAACAGGCCCTGCCTTTTGACATCCCCCCAGCCTTGACTCTTTAAGAAGACAAGGAAAACTCCCAAAAAAACCTCGGTAAAGGCAATTCAAAGAGAGAACCCTTTCCAGGTAAGCTGGGCGTGCAGTGGGTGTCAAAAAGAAGGGGATCAACACAATATAATACACAGACCAGAAAAGAAGTAATCCTCAGTACAGTATAACAGTAAAATAAAAATATTACAAGTGCAGAGCAGAATTCAACAGTAGATGATATCCCATAATACAATTTGGATTTGTCTACAGTTCTGGAGACCACAACAATCAAGCTGCCTCCCCCTATTGGCCATTCCACAGCTGGGCCAGCCAATCCAATGAAAGGACCCCTCTACCCAATGATTCCTGCGATCCTCCATCAGGGATGACTTTACCTTAGGCAGGCAGAACAACTTGGCAGGTGGGCCGTGGCACCAAGTGCCATATTTGAGTACCGAGAAGAGAAACAGAATAGGTGAGGGTGAGTAACAAATTATAACGATCATATTGCTTATGTTTTAGTGCTAATGACTAACAACAGAGGTGCAGTCTGTACAGCTAATCAGCAGCTCTAGTCAGGGTGTGCTAAACTGAAGTAGTGAGTCTTCAGCCGGCATTTGAAAGCTGAGACTGAAGGGGCATCTCTTATAGTTGCTTCGGACTGGGTTATCATTTTTATTCAGACGATACTCAACTCTATTTCAATGTTAAAAGTGAAACTTCATCAGAGCTCTCTCAGCTCACAACCTGCCTTAGTGAAATTAATACCTGGATGGAGCAGAACTCTTTAAAATTAAATTGCAACAAAACTAAAGGACTAAAGTGCAACTTAATAAAATGAGCTCCTTCCCAGTCCATCTTGGCGGTGATGTACCTCTACTGCAAAGAATCTTGGTGTCATTTTTGATTCCTCCCTTTCTTATTCCGCCCACATAAATCACATTAAGAAACTTTCTTACTTTCATCTCCATAACATATCATGTGTTTGCTGCTTCTTCTCCTTTTCTAATGTTGAAAAACTTGTCCGTGCTTTTATCACATTGCGCATTAATTATTGTAATTCCCTACTGGCAGGTGCCCCTTCTAATCGTATATCAAAGCTCCAGCTTATTCAAAACTTGGCTGCAAGAATCCTTACACGGACCAGCAGCAGCGAGCACATGACACCCATCCTGCTCCACCTTCACTGGCTCCCCGTGTCTTACAGAATCGAATATAAAATTCTACTAATAACCTACAAAGCCTTAAACCACCTTGCGCAAAACTACATCAGTGACCTTCTCCATCACTATGTGCCTGTCCGCCCACTAAGGTCCTCTGATTATGGCAATCTTGTTGTGCCCCACACTAATCTACACTACATGGGTGACAGCAGGGCCTTCAGCTGTATAGCGCCCAGACTCTGGAATGACCTACCGAAATTAATCAGGTCAGCTGACTCCATGAATTCTTGTAGATAGATAGATAGATAGATTCTAATCAAAGGTAATGTATGCAGTAATAAACTGCATTTCATTTTTCATTTCAACAGATGGCGCATCACAATCATTTGACAAATGCAATGCATTTTTATAATTACAAATGTTTGGGATGTGCCATCTGTAGGAATAACAAATACAATGCATTTTATTACTACATTCCAACAAATGGCACATCACAGACATTAACAATACTTTTACAAATCCCATTCCAAATGGCATATAACAGAGACCCATGAACTGCATGCGTCGTTCCAACAGATAGATAGATAGATAGATGTGAAAGGCACTATATAATAGATAGATAGATAGATAGATAGATAGATAGATAGATAGATACTTTATTAATCCCAATGGGAAATTCACATACTCCAGCAGCAGCATAATGATAAAGAACAATATTAAATTAAAGAGTGATAAAAATGCAGGTATAACAGACAATAACTTTTGTCACACACGTGCGCATGGGAACCAGCTGAAGGGCCTAAACACTAGTAATTCTATGCCAGGCCAGGGGGTGGCGGAGTGTACTGACTATCTCTCTCAGTCCCTTGCAGACCTTTTCCGGGAAATCCCACCTGTTGCCGGCCCCAAGGATAACGTCACTTCCGGGCACAAGGACACCACTCCCAGTTCCGGCATAGATGACGTCACTTCCCTTCCAGCCCTTTAAAACTGCCATCTTGCCTCAGTACAGGCAGTTCTGTTCTGGACTCCGAACTAAGCACATCGTGCTATTTACAACTACTTTTGCAGCCGATTCAATTATACGGGTGGTTGCCCCAAATCTTTATGATGTCTCCGAATCATTCTTATCACACTTTGTATAATGTTAACGTTTACCTCCTCGGGTGGAATTGAAGAGTCGCATAGTGTGGGGTCTCCTCTGTCTGTCAGTGGAGCAGGATGGTGACAGCAGTCTGTCGCTGAAGCTGCTCCTCTGTCTGGAGATGATCCTGTTCAGTGGATGCAGTGGATTCTCCATGATTGACAGGAGCCTGCTCAGCGCCCGTCGCTCTGCCACGGATGTCAAACTGTCCAGCTCCGTGCCTACAATAGAGCCTGCCTTCCTCACCAGTTTGTCCAGGCGTGAGGCGTCCCTCTTCTTTATGCTGCCTCCCCAGCACACCACCGCGTAGAAGAGGGCACTCGCCACAACCGTCTGATAGAACATCTGCAGCGTCTTATTGCAGATGTTGAAGGACGCCAGTCTTCTAATGAAGTATAGTCAGCTCTGTCCTCTCTTGCACAGAGCATCAGTATTGGCAGTCCAGTCCAGTTTATCATCCAGCTGCTCTCCCAGGTATTTATAGGTCTGCACCCTCTGTACAGTCACCTCTGATAATAATAATAATAATAATAATAATAATAATAATAATAATAATAATTTTAAAAAACAACTCAAAACTCATCTGGTCAGGAAGGCTTTTAGCTCTACTTGACTTTATCACCCTTCTCTCAGTTTACCTCTCTGTCAAGGTGCTCATGTAACCTGTGTGTGTGTGCTAGACCATCAATCATGTTGTCTGTTAGACTTTTTCTCTGAATTTACTGTCTTAATCTTCTTTATTTATTTATCTGGTTTGTACAATGCTATATACTGTATACCCTGCCGTTCTTTCTTAAATTCTGTGAAGTGCCTTGAGCATGGGAAAGGCGCTATATAAATAAAATGAATTATTATTATTAGTATTAGTAGTAGCAGGCAGACCACCCCCCAGTTTTGGGGCGCTGTAACTAAAAGGAAATCATAATCAAGACGCGGCTCCACTTAACCTCCACACTCGAGCATCCGTCACCGAGTTCACGTGAGCTCCTCTAAGCTGTGTACAGATAAAGGAACAGTGCAGCTATGCTTTCCAGCTGGGCAACGTTTTATCACCACAGTCTGGCAAACAGGTGTCTCTCTTTTCATTCTTTTTCACCACAGGGGTCTTTCTTTGATTATTTTCCGTGCCGGTGTGTGGTAGGTCTTTTCTCATTCATGTCCTCACTTGTGACGTCGATTCACAAATCTTGATTTTTTTCACTGAATTCATTTCAGCCGCGTTTGTGCAGAGCTCCAATTGTATCATGAAGCAAGAAAGCCAATCTAATGGTGCCTACACCATTCTAAGAGGAAGACCTGGCCTTTAGTTGGCACAAGATGAGGGTGGGCCCTTCACTGGCCTGAGAAAGTGAAACTCTTAGTGGAAGACAGGCGGTTCATTGGTAGGCCACCAGAAGGCAGTCTACCACACCACTGGGAATGCTTTCTTGTATAAATACTGTAACTAGCAGGAAAGTAATGGCTGTCTTCTAAAACACCCAATTGGGCAAAGGGCATAACGGGATTAATGGAAGGACTTACTAAGGAAAAGACAGAGCAACACATGGCAAGAAGAGGAGTTTGACTGATCAACCGTCAATGGGTTCAGAAGAGGGAGGTCGTGTTTTATTAACATGCTGGAATTCTGTGAGGAAGCAACAGAGGGATACGATCAAAGTGGAGCGGATGAGATTATTTATCTTGACTTTTAGGAATAAGGTGCCACATGAGAGGGTGGGCATCAAACTAAAAGTAGTGGGAGATCAGAGTATGGGGTGTAAACGAGGGCAGAATTGGTTCAGACACAGGAATCGGAGAGTGATGGTGTGAGGAGCCTCATCAGAATTGGCCGATGTTAAGAGTGGTGACCAGCAGGGGGCTGTGCTGGGGCCGCTGCTATTTTTAATAAATAGAAATGATTTAGATAGGAATATAAGTAACAAGCTGGTTAAGTTTGCAGATGATACCAAGTGAGGTGGATCTGCAGATAATCGAGAATCTGTGGAATCATCACAGAGGGACTTGGACAGCAGACAGGCTTGGGCAGATTTGTGGACGATGAAGTTTAATGTCAGTAAATGTAAAGTGTTACATACAGGAATTCAAAATGTGAGGTTTCAATACACAATGGGAGGTCACTATAAACTACCAGACAGTGTTCACTCTCCATTAAGAAGGCTAACAGAATGGCAGGTTATATAGCGCCCTGATGTGTGGAGTACAAGTCACAGGAGGTTCTGCTCAACCTTTATAATGCACTGGTGAGGCCTCATCTGGAGTTCTGTGTGCAGTTTTGGTCTCCAGGCTACAAAATGGACAGAGCAGCACAACAAAAGGTCCAGAGAAGAGCGACTAGGGTGACTCCGGGGCTACAGGGGATGAGTTCTGAGGAAAGATTAAAAGAGCTGAGCCTTTACAGATTAATCAAAAGAAGACTAAGAGGTGACATGAGTGAAGTGTTTAAAATTATAAAGGGAATTAGTCCTGCGGATCAAGGCTATGACTTCAACAAGAACACAGGGACACAGCTAGAGACTTGTTAAGAGTACATTTCTTTACACAGAGATCCATAGACAAATGGAATAAGTGACCAAGGAGTGTGGTAGACAGGAAGATTTTAGGGACCTTCAAAACTCAACTTGATATTACTTTTAAAGAACTCAGTGGATAGGACTGGCGAGCTTTATTGGTTTGCTTTCCTCTAGATTGTTCTAATGTTCTAATTGTACCTGCTATCTTATTACCTTTCATGAAGACGGCTTTGTCGTGGAATCACAACACAATCAGCCCCAGTTTGGACATTTGCACTGCACTAATAACGACCTGTGGCCAGCTAAACTGGGACAGATCTGAAAAACAACACACCTAAATGAAGGCTCGCCTGACCCTCTGAAAAAGAGTAAGAAAGACCATGCCGGGCTTGGGCACCAAGAAAATAAATGTCTCTTATAGACAGGTGGGACACAGTTTAGGTGTCATTGTGTTGTGTATGGTATATCACCTTTATCTGTAGGCACTGTTTGAATGAAGATCTCATGTTTGCCTGTTCAAATATTTTGAAAGATCAACAATTCCATGGGATGTACTTACTTTTCCACATAACTGTAGATAGATAGATAGATAGATAGATAGATAGATAGATAGATAGATAGATAGATAGAT
>JANRMT010062845.1:8099623-8115175 GCA_026402145.1 Polypterus bichir lapradei | reverse complement strand
AGATCTTAATTTTAGTATAGTAGGCAGGATAGATAGATAGATAGATATATCATAATTTTAGTATAGTAGGCAGGATAGACAGATAGATATGAAAGGCACTATATAAGAGATTACATAGATAGATTCTTGGGCTACTTTCGCTGTCTGTGTGTGAAATGGGTTACATATATTATTTAAATGAATAAACAGAAAATGAAGAAGTGAATTCTTACATGTTTCATGTAAACTTTGCACATTGTAGAATACTCAAAATCTTTAATTTATCTTCACAAATGTTAACCTTAATTAAGCTTTATAGAAACTGAATAGCCAGCAGAATTTTCAGATGGGACAAAAAAACACGTGAAGGTTTCCAAGGTTGGTTCAAATTATTTCTGACATGGTAGGCCTAACAATTTTCAGCATTTAAAAAAAAAAGTCAGATGTGAAAGCATTTCTCTTATTGTCTTCCTCCAACTTCTCAACAGATTTGCAGGGATCAAATTCAGCTGGAGCAAACAAAACAGGAGGAGGAGGAGGAGAAGGCGACTTGTTGCCAAAAAGCAAATGAGTAACTAAGCCTACTGCTCGCTCCTGTACAAGGGCTGCATGTGGTGCTCCCCACTGGTGCTCTCATTTTACTGAATGGAAGCGTTTTCCACTGAATGTATCGCTTCCTCTCTGGAAATCCAATTTGAGGAGGGCTGCATGCACTGCACTAGCGCTAGAGAGCCAGTTTCGCATAATCAAGAATGGAAGGAGACGTGCAGCCCAGGCGCAAGAAAGTCGCTGCCACCCTGCTGTTGTTGGCCTAGGCCAATTAGGATAGGCCAATAAGGAAGGCTAGTTTTCTTATTTTTAGACCCTTATTTAGTATTTTTTTGATAGATAGAACTTTATTTGTCCCCAGAGGGAAATTTGGAATTAGGATAGCTGAATTTTGTTTGTTTACTAGCATTTTTATTATCATTTTTGATTTTTTTAAGTCTTCTTCTATATGTGTTGCCTGTTTTCACAGTTTTTCCTCCTAACCCTAGCCGCCAGACAGACACTTGTCCCTTTATTAACGGTGATAAGCCGATTTCTGTCCGTTTGCCAGTTACGGTTCTGCCGAAGCTGAATGATTGTAATTTTGGGATCAGAAGATGAAATGAGAATAAAATGGAGTAACCGACCGGGTCAAAACCAATGAGGCAAACCAGCCTTCTGAGTAGGAAATCCAACTTGTGGGAGCATTCCAGGTGAAAATTCCAACTAGAAACTTGGAAATTCCGACTTCCCAGTTCAAAGCCCCTAATAAGCGTTGAGGATATCAACCACCTGCAGTGGGCTGGCGTCCTGCCCGGGGTTTGTTTTCTGCCTTGCGCCCTGTGTTGGCTGGGATTGGCTCCAGCAGACCCCCATGACCCTATAGTTAGGATATAGCGGGTTGGATAATGGATGGATGGATGGATGGATATCAACCATCAAACACCTAAGAGAGCCTGTAGGGTTTGCTCAAAATGAGTGCCAGCTCTGGTGTAGACATCTCACTCACTTAACTTGCAGTTATTAATTGCGGGTGTGCTACAAAATATCACGTTAGGGGATTCCATTAAGTTAGTCATGCAATTTTCATTTGTTTTTTTTTTTGTTTTGTTTTTTTATATAATATGTTGATTCTTAAATCAAAAGCAAAGGCTCTGCAGTGAGAAATATGGAATAAAGAATCTTCTACTTTTTCTTTTCTCACTTCCATGTGGAGGTCCATGTGCTTGATCAGCTTTCTCCATAGAGCTCGGCCCTGCACTTCCTCGCCAGTCACACCCTTGTCCCTCAGTCAGATCTTCTTTTACTTTGTCCATCCACCTCTGCTTTGGCCTCCCTGACATTTATCTTCCCCCGGACTTCCATGTCCATCACACATCTTCATTGTCAATCACGTCTCCACCACTTCAACCTCCTTTACTGTACTGCTTGTACCTCTGATTATCTCATTTCTAATTCTGTCCTTTTTATAACTCTACACGTCCTCCTCCACATTCTCATTTCTGCCATGTCCAACTTCTTCTCCTGCTGTGCTCTCTTTACTGTCCACGCCTCAACTCCATACGTCATTGCAGGTCTTAAAACTGTCTTAAAAACCTGACCTTTAACCTTCACCTTAATTTTTCAATCACATGACAGTCCTGATGCCTTCTTCCAATTGTCCAATCCACACTGTACTCTGTGGGTTACCTCTGCATCTAATTCTCCATCTTGGCTTCCCACAGATCCTCAATGTTTAAACTTCTCCACTCTTTTCAACAGCTCTCCTTACAGGCTAACTTATGAATTCTGATCATCATGAAACCTTATATCTTCTGTCTTCTTCCTATTTATCTTCTGTTCTCTATCTTCCAAAGCCCTTCTCCATTCTTCCATCTTCTTCTCCACTTCCTCTGATCTGATGCTACACAACACAATGCCATCAGCAACAAGCCTGCACCAGGGGGACTGTCTATTATCCATTGACTCAATTGAATTCTGTAAGGAATAGTCGGAAACCCTTGGAACTGGTGACGACTCCTCCTTGTTTTAAAACCAGACTCATAATCACTTTGTTAGCTCCAGGGTTTAAATAATAAGAGGAACTGGAATTTTTTTTCTGCGCTCCCTTTACTGTCCATGTCTCAATGTCCACACATCATTGCTGGTCTTACCACTGTTGTCCAAACCTCATTTTTAACCTTCTTCTAAATTCTTCAATCACACAACACTCCTGATACTATTGCCTGATTGTCCCATCCACACTGCACTCTGTGGGTTAGCTCTATGTACATCTAAATCACTATCTTGGGTTACCACTGATCCTCAATGTATAAACTTCTCCACTCTTTTCAACAGCTCTCCTTACAGGCTAACTTATGAATTCTGATCATCATGAAACCTTATATCTTCTGTCTTCTTCCTATTTATCGTCAATCCTCTATCTTCCAAAGCCCTTCTCCATTCTTCCATCTTTCCATCTTCCTCTCCACTTCATCAATTCTGATGCTACACAACACAACATCATCAGCAACAGGCCTGCACCCATGAGACCTGACTCAAATGAATTCTGTAAGGAACGGTCTGAAACCCTTGGAACTGGTGACTACTCTTCCTTGTTGTAACAACAGCCTCATAATCACTTTGTTAGCTCCAGGGTTTAAATAATGAGAGGAACTGGCACTTTTTCCTGCACTTCCTTTTCCGTCCATGTCTCAGGTCCACACATCATTGCTGGTCTTACAACTGTCTTCCAAACCTCACCTTTAACCTTCTCCTAAATTCTTTGATCATACAACACTCCTGATACTTTCACCCAATTGTCCCATCCACACTGCACTCTGTGGGTTATCTCTGTATCTAAATCTCCATCTTGGGCCTCCACTGATCCTCGATGTTTAAACTTCTCCACTCATTTTAATAGAACCTCCCTGCAGGCTAATTTCTGAATCCTGATCCTCATTACACCTCATAGATTCTGTCATCTTCTTCCTCCTATATATCTTCAATCCTCCATCTTCCAAAGCTCTCCTCTGTTCTCCCAGCTTCCTCTCCACTTTCGACTTTTCTGGTGCTACACAATATGGAAGAATTAATGATGGATGCCAATTACTTTTGTCATTTTCAACTTCTTTCATGGAAAACTGGGAGTTTTGTTTTAATAGTGGAAGGGTACCAACACTTTTGGCTGCGTCGGTAAAATGCGCTGTCCGTTGAGGCCAAATTGAGATTCTTTTTCGAGAAGTGGAAAGGTCCGCCAAAAGTGAATAAAGTATGCCATTTTGTTACTTCATTATGACAATTAACAAATTAAATTCTTGCTGCCATTTTCATTTCATTGGAGTGCATTGTTACAATGGCACTAAGTAAACTGGAACACCAAAGTGTAAAATGGGAATCATTTTAATAAAAAAAAAGTCTCAAAAGTGGAGCTTTTTAGCATCCCGGCTTAGTCACTGACAAGTCTGATTCTCTGCGCTGGAAGGCCTGAGTCACCTGCGTCTTACACACATGGATTTTATGATGCAGCCAAACCACATGGAGAAGTCCCAACATTTCTCTCGCTCCGAGTTCCTTGCCCACTCTGCTTTCACGTTCACCACTTCAAACCCCGCACACGTCCTTCTCTAGCGGGTTGACGGGAGCCTTGAAGGGTAACACGTGAGGAGACCTGCGGTGGTGCTGCCGATTTGGAGAACCTCCTCTAGCCCACAGACCACATGTATGACACATAGTGCGGCTGAGTAAGACGAGTCGAGACAAAGGCTATTAGGAGAACAGCAGAATATAGAAAGACAACGTTGAAAAAGGAGGGGAAATCCAAAACGGCGGCCTTGCAAGTCGAGGAGCGCTGGGCTGCTTTTTACATATGCCTTGGCGGGCTGCCATTGTGGCCTCTTGCTTTTCATGGCTCTTAAATTTTCTGTTTCCAATATTGAGAAGAATGCATCAGAAACAGAAGTAATTCATTTTAGGTTATGTGCATTGTTGAAAGTAGAAATTGAAAATAATAAATGACACACGATGAAGGTCTGTTAGAACATAAAAAAATCTGAAAGATGAGAGAAGACCATTCAGCCCATCAGGCTCGTTTGTTTTGCTGACAGCTGAGCTGTGCCAACGTCTCCTCCAGATCCTTCTGACAGGTCCTCAAGGTCTCAGATTCAACTCCACATCTCAGTAGTTTGCTGTTGATATCTCACAAGTGTTTGAGTAAAGAGGAGCTCCCTGGCTCAAGTCCGTCGTCCTCTGTGGTGATTGATGGGCCGTACCTCAGATGGGTTTTAGACCAAAGTTCTCCTTGGCAGACCTTGCTATACACTGCAGCTCAGGGTGTCTCTTTTGTAGATTCATTTCAACCACCCACCTGCTTTGGTAGAGCATGCTAGACCATGACTGGGCATGTTCAGCACTGACTAAACAATGCCAGTCCATCATGGAGCATGCTCAACACTGACGAAATGATGCCAGTCCATCATAGGGAACGCTCAACACCGATAAAACACTGCCAGCCTATCTGACCTTATGTCTTCATAACAGGGGTGTCCAAACTGTCAAGGCTGGACAACATGACACAGTTTTAGAATAAAGGACGAGGAAATAATACGTAGTCAAAAACAAGGTCAATAAAATCTGAAATACTGAAAAACCAAAACCAATGTATAAATCGTAGCATGAAGACAAATCAGGTAGATTGGAAACCAGAAAATGAATTGCCAAAAGCACACACAAGAAGGTTCTGTTTCAATCTCCAATCTTCAGCCTCCAAGAAGCACATGACGATGACTGTTATAGCCAGTGCTGGTCAAAGCCCCTAGCTAGATGCCCCCCCCCTCAGTATTCATAGCCCCTCTGGAGTTTGTAATATTAGACTTAGTAGTACGTGTCCCTTCACCAACATGAATGGTACCCCCCCTCTGTGAACATTTCACGGAATTTACAGATCGCATGCCCCTTTGCTTTTATGAACAGCAGGCAGACATTACTATCAGACTATGATGACCAGGGAAAGGCCCCCCTCAGTGTCAGGAGCCCCTTCAGTTACATAAACGGCACCCCCTCTGTGTACATACCATGCATGTTACGGTGCGCGTGCCCTATAACTTACCTAATTTGTTTTTGGTTCGGACACCCCATGCTACCCTGGATGGCTGCCCTTGTCACCCATAACAAAATCCGCTTCTCTTTATGCCAATGTGACGGTGACATAAGTGTCAAATGTTATAAATTGGGATCATTATTCACTTTTTGTGTGCGTTTCTACATCAATTTATGAGACTGAGCGCTCATTTTGAGTGATCTTGAGCACTAAATTCTGAATCTTCATTTCGATTTTTTGATTTAAGATGTACCTTCGTTTTCATATTTTGTATTGTTTTCGCCACCATATTGGTTGTTTGCAATTTCTGTTATTTTGCCTTCCCGTCGTTAGGGCAGCTCCTGTGTTGTTAGGGGTGTGTCCTCAGAGATCATGTTAATGACGCGATTTGTTTAAGAGATCACTTCCCTATTCAAGTTTACGGATCCCAAAATCCCTTTCTCGATGGTCCAGTTTGTGATTTGCAAAGGGCATGTCAAATCAGACAACTTTTCCAGCAATTTTTTTGTTATAGCCATTATTTATATAAACCTATCGAGTCAGGACAGTTGGTGTCGTACTCCCACGAAGGCCAGTTGCATACTCAGTGACTCGGACCAACGGGTTCCCGACTCGTTAGAACGTTGTGAGCATACGTCTGGACAGCTTGACATGTGGATTTTGTGACACCAGCAACGAGATTTTTTCATTCTTCATGAAAACGTGAGATTAAATTTTTTTCTCAACCATTGCTACAAGCTACGTGGGGTAAGTAACACAGCATTTCTCAACCTTTAAGTATTTGTGACCTGAGTTATCATAACAGTTTTAATCGCGCCCCCCTTAACATTTTTTTGAAATGTAGATGCATATTTTATTATACCTACTTAACTTTTATCGACATTTATCTAACTCTATATTTATTGTTCTAGTATCAGAATGTAGTTAAGTTAATTTGTTTTGGTTTCAACAGATTTTTTTTCATATTTTTGATTCTTGTTTTCTTTTTTTCACATCTTCGCGCCCCCCTTTTTGTTACTTTGCACCCCCCCTATGGGGGCCCGGCCCACAGGTTGAGAACCACTGAAGTAACATATTCAAAAAAGTATCATTTTTGAGTTGAGGTATTCCTTAGATCTTTATCTTGTGTTTTGCTTTCAGTTCCGGGTTTTTATTTATCAGAATTTGATTTTAATAATTATTTTTACCGCTGGTATTGTTTTGAAGGTATCAGAACATTTGTCGCATCTAACTTCCGCATCTTGTTTGTTTTTTGGATGCTGGCTCATCATTTACAGTTGCTACTGTGTTGTCTTTGTACAGATAGCAAGGTAGCAGTGAGGGGATTTTTTTAGTAGAAAAACTCGGTGGGGAGGGATAGTCAGGGAAAAAAAATGATTAAAACCTGTAAGATCTACCACACAGAGTCAAAGCCAACGAGAAGCAAAAATCGAAGTCAAAAAACCCCAAGTAATAATCAATACAAAAAAGAAATTAAGCAGAGAGAATAATTTGGCTGAATCTCCTCCATACTAGTGTGCCAGAGAGAGGATATCACTAAGATTACAAAAATGAAGGATATGACTGAAAATCGCTGGACTAGGCTCCTGACGTGACATCGGGTTTAGTTGTCACTAGTTAAACATTGACACTGATGAAGCTTATTTCGAACAGACCCATGACGACACTTAAGTAATTTCCTTCGGGATTAATAAAGTTTTCTGATTCTGATTCTGATATGCAATTTTGTTCATAATGGCCATCAGTTTTGTCTCCTCCACTACTACCTCCAGCGGGTCCAAAAGGCGTCCCATAACTGCATTTGCCTTCTTAATCAGCTTGCCCATATCTGTGGGCCTCTCCTGAAGTGATGCTACTGGAACAGCACATCAAAGCACATCAGCACATCAAAGTGTAGAAAATGATAAACCACCGGGGAAAGCCTCCAAAATAAAAAGAAAGAGATTGAACTGGTACAGATAGAACAATTAAAACATGTATGGCGCAAGCAGCTTTTGGTTGTGGGTTACATCAGATTCACTTGATCTTGATCTTGACCATGTCAATTTACACAACTGAAAAATTGCCGCCCATATCTACTTTACAGATGGAGTGCTGATCTTCCAGAGCAGTCGCGTTTGCCCCTTTTTCATGACAGCCAATAGTGTGCTGCCTGACAGAGTTGGGGCCGTACGAAAGGTTAACACCTTAAATGCTGCGGTGAGATCAGCTGTAGTCTCGGCCCTTTATTCCTTTTTTCCATTCTGTTTTAATATGTAAAACCCCAGACATCAGAACGACGAGCCTCTCTTCTGTTTCCTTATCACTGCATTATACGCATTCTACTTCAGCTTGAATATATATGGGTTGTCAGGTCTCGTGCTCACACGATTAAAGACAAAATCAAACCTCTTTGATGTATTTGGAGCGACTCACTAGTTAGACTGTTGTTGTGTACGTCACATTATCCGACTGCCTTCGACTCGCTAAGATTACGTAAATGAAGGATACGACTGAAAATCGCTGAACAAGGCTCCTAATGCGACATCGGGTTTAGTTGTCACTAGTTAAACATTGACACTGATGAAGCTTATTTCAAACAGACCCATGGCAAGACTTGTGGAGAGAACTTCTTTAGGCTGAAATGTGAAAGAATCCCGTTAACAAAAGTACATGGAGGACCAAAGACCAAAGAGGCTCCGTAACTTCAAGTTACAAATACAAGTAAAAAAAAAAAGGGGTCTGTTCAATCGCTGCACTTTTATTCTTTGCTCCACATTTGTTGTCATTTTTTTTTTCCAAATAACATGGAAAATGAGTCAATCATGTCAATGCTTTATTTTAAAATTGTGGTTATAAAATGACACCTTACTCTAAATGGGAAGTTTGCTCCTTCTTAAAAATGTCCTGATCGTATTTGCGGCTTTCATCTGCTGATTAAAGGGTACCTTCTGGCCTCTCCACCCACCATAAAGCCACGGCGCAAGGAATATAAAAAGGCCCGTGTTTATTCTAAAAAGAGATGTTATTTACTTTTGGGGAGGGGAACACAAAGAAAGACGTCAAAGTGCAAAAGAACGGCCGGACAAGAACGTCCCCCTTACTCCTTGAGTGTTACCCCTCTTCAGTGTGGCTCCCTCACTTGCCCACCTCGCAGGTTTTATTAACCTCCTTAACAATACATGTAAAAAGCATTGCATTTTTTGCCTCAAAAAAATGATGATGTTTCTATTAAATCTTATCGTTTTACTGTAAAACATACAAAACACTAAAACTAGAAAGTCAGAACTGAAAAAAGTATAATAATGATAAAATAATAATAACATGAAATGAAAAATAATATTGATGATGATGCTAATATCAGATATTATCTGCAGCTACCAGTTCCCACGTGCTTAGGTGTACGGCCATTTACACGACACTGTTCAGCATAACGGTTCGTCTCAACAACAATCCTTTCAATCACATTGTCATCATCATCATCATCAAGTGATAACTTCAAGTAAGTAAGTGGATCTTGGCCGTCAATTTTCATTTTTATTCCTCACTGCCCCCCAAAATCAAAATGAGGTGGTGCTGGTTTACTCAAAGCAGGGTCAACAGAGACCCAAATGCGATTGAGCGTCAGTTTCAGATTCACTGCTTGTGTCACGGTCAAGAACGTGCAACAACAGGACTGCTGAAAAACGTTTCTTTAGAGACGCCATTACGAGGCTACGAGAAAACGTGTCTACACCGTTACTCAGGTCACACTCGGGCCGTTTCACTGTCTGAAACACCTCAACTGCTGAAAAACAACATTTCTTATGAGACGCCATTACGAAGCTAGAAAAAGACGTGTCTACACCAGTACTCAGGTCACACTCGGGCCGCTTCACTGTTTAGAGTGTGAAACACCTGGACTGCTGAAAAACAATGTTTCTTACGAGACGCCATTACGAGGCTACGAGAAGACGTGTCTACACCGTTGCTCATGTTACATTCGGGCCGTTTCAATGTCTAGAGTGTGAAACACCTGGACTGCTGAAAAACAACGTTTCTTATGAGACGCCATTACGAGGCTACGAGAAGACGTGTCTACACCGTTACTCAGGTCACACTCGGGCCGTTTCACTGTCTGAAACACCTCAACTGCTGAAAAACAACGTTTCTTATGAGACGCCATTACGAGGCTACGAGAAGACGTGTCTACACCGTTACTCAGGTCACACTCGGGCCGCTTCACTGTCTAAAGTGTGAAACACCTGGACTGCTGAAAAACAATGTTTCTTACGAGACGCCATTACGAGGCTACGAGAAGACGTGTCTACACCGTTGCTCATGTTACATTCGGGCCGTTTCAATGTCTAGAACATGCAACACCTGGACTGCTGAAAGACGTTTCTTACAAGACACCATTATGAGGCTAGGAGAAGTCGCATGTACACCATTGCTCAGATTACGCTTGGGACACCCCTATACCGTTGCCCAAGTAACACTCGGAACTAAAGCTGTTAGCATTTTTACAGCCCAAGTAATCCTCGGTTCTAATGCTCACGCGAGACTCGCCTATACAGTTGCCCGAGTGATGCGCGCATCTAACACTAAGGAGGTTAAAGCAGTCCCTCCTCATGTTCTGAACTGGAGACTCCCCACCAGCCACCAGTGGTCAGGGACGGCTCCTTTCAGGCTACAGAGTCCTTCCTCTACCAGCCCCTGAGCCCTAAGCAGCGCACACAGAGGATTCAGAACGTCTTCAGGCCTTTCACTTTGTGCACGTTCTTGTGTTGTACGTCTAATTTTAAATGATCAGTTAGCCATTTTTGCCCATCTGCCTTCACTCGATAACCCATAATGAGAAAGTGAGAATATGTTTTCAGAACGGTGTTCAGATTTGTTAAAAACCAAAAACTGAAATCTCGCCTTCATAGGCGTATTCAGAGCCTTTGCTGCAGCACACCAAACTGTCGTCAGTTGCCTTCTGTTTGCTATAATTCTCCTTGAGGTGTTTCTAGAACTCGATTGGAGTTCACCTCTGGACCTCTGAATTGATTGGACATCACTGAGAAAAGCACACGTGGACCTGCGTACAGAAAGTCCCACAATTCACACTTCATGTCAAGATGACAACCAATCCATTAAGTTCAAGGAACTCCCTGTAGATCTCCGTAATCAGATTGTGGTGAGGTGTAGATCAGGGAGATGAGGTCAAACCATTTGTAAAGTTTTGATTGTTCCAAGAAACAAAGTGGCTTCAATCATTGTGAAATGGAAGACGTTTGGAATCACCAAGACACTACCTAGAGTTGGCAATCCAGCCAAACTGAGAAACCAGACAAGAAGGGCCTTGGTCAGGGAGGTGATGAAGAACCTCCTAGTTCCTCTAACAGAGCTTCGGAAGTCCTCTGCTGAGATGGGAAAACCTGTGAGATGGAAAACTTCATCAATTATGTGTTAATGGTGGAGTGGTTAGACGGAAATAGTATGGGATAGTCTGCTTGGAGTTTTCCAGATGGCATTCCAAGAACTTTGGTCTGATGGATCAAAAATGTAACTCTTTGGACCAAACACTAAACACTGTATCCGGAGAAGATCAGACATTGGTCATCACCTACCTCACAGAGCTTGAGAACTCTTCTGGTGGGACAGGAAAACATTTTGAAAGGACGACCAACTCAGCAGCACGCTATCAATCGGGCGTTTATGGTAGGGTGTCCAGTCCTGTTGGAGACTGGCAAACAGTATGTGAAAGAGTCTGAGAAGATGAGGGGCCTCCTGTTTGCACTCATTCACCTTGAATTGTTTCTAGAACTTGACTGGGGTCCACTTGTGGCACATTGAATTCATGGGACATTGTTTAGAAAAAGGTATAGAAGGTCCCACAATTCACACCTCATGTCAGGACAAAAAGCAATCCAAGAAGTCCAAGGAACTCTCTGTAGACCACTGAAAATCAAATTGTGGTGAGACACAGATCAGGGTCAAGAGGGAATCAAACCATTTCTGAAGCTTTGAGTGTTCCCAGGAGCACATTGGCCTCAATAGACGAAGTTTGGAACCAACTGGACTCTGGTGAAAATGAGTATCTGGATGAGAAGGTACCTCAATAGTCAGTCTAACAGAGCTTCAGGAGTCCTCTGCCGAGATGGATTCCATCTCCATCAATCATGTGTTTGTGGCAGAGTTTGCCAAATGGCACTTAAAGGACTCTGAGTGTGACAATAGAGAGATTCTCAGGTTGGATGGATCAAAAATTGAACTCTTTGGGCAGAACTCCAAGTGTGTTGTCTGGTGAAGACCGGGAACTACTTACCACTTTCCTTCATGCCACCCCTATGGTGAAGCATGTTGGTGGGCTGCAGGGACAGACAGAATGGTCAGAACTGAGGTAAAGGATGAATGTAGCCAAATATAGAGAGGTCCTTGAAGGCAACCTGCTCCAGCGGGCAAATGACCTCAGGCTGGGGGGACATGACAGTGACATAGCATACAGCCAAGACAATGCTGGGGTGGCTTGGGCACAAGTCCTTGAGTGGCCCAGCCAAAGCCCAGAGTTAAACCCCATAGAACAGGGGTGTCAATTAAACAGAAACTCACTGAAGGGTCTTCAAACGCTTCTTAAACACATTGAGGGAGTGAGAAGTTTGAATGGAGATGAGCAGCTCGTTCCACCAGCTAGCAGCTACACATGAAAAGAGCCTGAATTGAGATCTGAGGTGGCATCACCAGGCATTGTTCATCAGCAGACCCCTGAGTGGTCGAGAAGGAACTCAGGAATCCATAAGTGTCTCCCTTGTCCTCTCCACTCGGTAGGATTTGAACTCACTACAGGGAGTCACTGTAGCAGATATTGTCACAGGGTCACGAGGGCCAAAGTCTATCCCAGCAGCACACTCTGCACACTCAGTATGTGTGGCTAACTGGAGATTCCAAATTGTCCCCCAGGTGTGTGGGTGTGCCCCAACCGGGCACTGATGCCCCATGTTGTGCCCAGTCTTTCACCTGTTCTGTTTGGGAGGGTCTGCCTGACTCCACACAACTTAGAAAAAGAAAAAGGGAGCTTAGGAAACTGTTGGACAGAAGGATGGAAGGATGTTATGAGTAAAATGTGACTAAGTGAGCAAGCAGTTTTTGTGGACTAAAATAAATAAGATTTTAGTCATTCAATCAACGCAGATGGCATGACTAAAATATGACTAAAATGAAAATGCATGTTAGTCTAAAAATTTAAACCATCCCTGATACTCCTTACTGCGGTGGGCTGGTGCCCTGCCCGGGGTTTGTTTCCTGCATTGCGCCCTGTGTTGGCTGGGATTGGCTCCAGCAGACCCCTGTGACCCTGTAGTTAGGATATAGCGGGTTGGATAATGGATGGATGGATGGATGGATGATACTCCTTAATAAAAGCAAGGTCCCCTGAGTACCCAGGCACCCTGTGGCACAAGCTGGTCTTGTCAGGTGGGTGGGTAACTGGGGGGCTTTTGACCTTTTGCATTTGAACCTTGACTACGAATCATTCCTCTTTTAGCCGTGACATTTCATTTCTTAGGTGAAGAATGTTTGCCTGTTTCAGTTTTAACAAGTAATCTTCTGGTTCCTTATCCCTAAAGCCTTCTGTGTGTTTGTGGGTCTGTGTGTCGCCCAGTTGCTACATCTGTCATTCCAAATGATGGCGCATCACAAACATCTGTAGTAATTTATTTTATTACAACAAATGTTTTTCATGCACCGTCTGTTGGATTGAAAAATTTAATGCATTTTATTACTGCATGCATTAGAAAATGCATTCTAATAGATGTTAATGCATGAAGTTATGAGTTTCATTTTTCATTCCAACAGATGGCTCTTCACAAACATTTGCCGAATGCAATGCATTTTATTACTACATTCCAACAGTTGGCACATCACAGACATTAACACTGCTTTTACAAATCCCATTCCAAATCGCATAGAACAGAGAATCATGCACTGCATTTGTCATTCCAACAGAAGGGATATCACAAAACATTTGTAATAAGGCATTCTCTTACTAGAAATGTTTGTGTTGTTGCCATCTGCTCTAATAAAACATGAAAAGTATTTTGTTATTATATTCATTACAAAATACATTCTAATCAAAGGTAATGTATGCACTAATAAAATGCATTTCATTTTTCATTTCAACAGATGGCACATCACAATCATTTGACAAATGCAATGCATTTTATTATTACAAATGTTTGGGATGTGCCATCTGTAAGAATGACAAATACATTGCATTTTATTACTACAATCCAACAAATGGCACATCACAGACATTAACACTACTTTTACAAATCCCAGTCCAAATGGCATATAACAGAGACCCATGAACTGCATGTGTCATTCCAACAGATGGCATATCACAAACATTTGCAGTAATGCATTTTATTACTACAAATGTTTGTGGTGCACCATCTGTTGGAATGACAAATGCAAAGCATTTCATTACTATATGCACTACAAAATACATTTCAACAGCTGGTGCACAGCAATTGTTAACATTGGGGTCTGATGATACCTTAGATTTCAACCAATCTTAGACGTGTAACACAGTTTGTAATAATAATACAATTGGATTGCAGGGTTCCTGGAGCCTATCCCAGCATCATCAGGCTGCAAAGATACACACCTAGACAGTATAACACGGCATGGCCTGATATAATATAATGGACTATAATTAAATAAAACATCATTTAACATAGGTGGTATGGTAATTGACTTTTACTCCACCAAAAGAGCTTCTATGCCCTGTCACTATTCATGGAGTGGAACTGGAGGTGGTGCACTGTTACAAGTACTTGGGGGTCCACATCAATGATTCAGAGAAGCAGGGACACAGCAGACTGCTTTTTATTTTCTTTGGAGACTAGCAGTGACATCCTTTACATGTTCTACCACTCTGTGATGGCTAGTTGGTTGTGCTGGGCTGGTAACTTAAAGAGGCATCACCCCCAAAATTAGACCAACTGAGGGCTAAAGACAAACAGCAAGTGTTGCCTTGCAAATCTTAAACAGAGTTGTGGACTGCACAATAGATAGATAGATAGATAATGAAAAACACTATATTAATACTGTATGATAGATAGATAGATAGATAGATAGATAGATAGATAGATAGATAGATAGATAGATAGATAGATAGATAGATATGTGAAAGGCACCATATTAATACTGTATGATAGATAGATAGATAG
The DNA here is from genome assembly GCA_026402145.1 of Polypterus bichir lapradei. Classification (NCBI taxonomy): domain Eukaryota; kingdom Metazoa; phylum Chordata; class Cladistia; order Polypteriformes; family Polypteridae; genus Polypterus; species Polypterus bichir. The sequence goes on along the minus strand of JANRMT010062845.1, from coordinate 8,100,418 downwards.
ATAGATAGATAGATAGATAGATAGATAGATAGATAGATAGATATGTGAAAGGCACTATATGAAAAAAAGTTCATCATGTAAAGCACTTTGAGCTACATTATTTGTATGAAAATGTGCTATATAAATAAATGTTGTTGTTGTTGTTGTTGTAACTTCACTTCAAGAGAGGCCCACCAGATCATCAAAACAAGGCAGGATTAGTTATGGGGAGCCCTCTGGACCTGTTGAAGGTAGTAGTGGAAGAGAGAATGAATATGAAACTTCTGGCCATTATGAAGAGATGGATTGCTCCCTTGGCAAAAATAAAGCTCTCTCTCTCTCTCTCTCTCTCTCTGTTTCTCTACCTTTTATATAGTGCCTTTAATATATATCTATCATATTGCACCATTCATATCTATCTCTCTATCTATCTATCTATCTATCTATCTAATGGTGCATTTCATTATCTATCTATCTATCTATCTATCATATAGCACTATTTATATCTATGTTTTATAGTTTGACTTTAATATCTATCTTCCTACCCTTATATAGTGCTTTTCATATCTATGTATCAATATTTTATATAGTGCCTTTCATATCCATCTATTATATAGCACCTTTCAAATCTACATTATCTATTTAACCATGTTATATAGTGTCTTCCATATCTGTTGATCTATCTATCTATCTATCATATAGTGCCCTTCATATCTACCAATCATATAGTGCCTTTCATATCTATCTATCTATTATATAGTGCCTTTCATATCTATCTATCTATCTATCTATTATATAGTGCCTTTCATATCTATC
>JANRMT010062845.1:8058025-8092406 GCA_026402145.1 Polypterus bichir lapradei | reverse complement strand
ACACATGAGGGTAATAAGGAGAGGAGTAGGAGGACCACTGAGGGTACATGTAGATAACAAAGGTTAAGACACATGAGGGTAATAAGGAGAAGTGCAGATCCATGAGGAGACCAAGGAAAGGAATAGGAGGACCTCTGGGGGTACTTGTAGACAACAGAGGTTGAGACACATGAGGGAAACAAAGAGAGGAGAAACATTGAGGGGACACGCAGGGCAAGAGACATTGAGACACACAAGGGTAACAAGGAGAAGATTAGGAGGACCTCTGGGGGGAAAAACTGGGTAAGAGATGTTGAGACACATGAGGGTAATAAGGAGAGGAGTAGGAGGACCACTGAGGGTACTCGTAGACAACAAAGATTGAGACGCACGAGGATAACAAGGAGAGGAGGACCACTAAGGGGACACACAGTGAAAGAGACATTGAGACACACGAAGGTACCAAGGAGAGGTGCAGATGCACAAGGAGACCAAAGAGAGAAGACACACAGGGCAAGAGACGTTGAGACACACAAGAGACACTGCCCTGTGAGGGTAACACGGAGAGGTGCAGGAGGGCCACTGTGGGGACAGGCAGTGAACAAAGGTTGAGATGCACAAAGATACTGAGAAGAGATGTCCGAGGGGACACGTAGGCAACAGAGGTTGAGACACATGAAGGTGCCAAGGAGAGGCGTAGGACAAACAGCATTTTTAAATTTCTTCTATTGCTCGTCTCTGACAGGTAAGCATAGCTAATGTGCAAACAAAAGCATAAAACTGCCAGGAGACGCAACCTCAGTGTGACGACCCCCTCACAGAAGTCACGCAGATATTAATGCGAGTAATCAGATCATTAGAGACGGGGAAATGATGTTATGAATTCCAAAAGAGAAAGTCCAGAATCATCATCATCATCATGGAGAGTTGGTGCGGTGGGCCACGGGCGGCCCTGACAGCAGACTGGTGTGACCCTGCGGGGGGCTTGGCTCCTGTGCTGGTCAAGCGACAGCTTCATCTTCAGATGGTGTCATTCATATTACAGAACAAAAAAACCAGAAGAGGCAGATGTGGAGACAGGCCTGGACACTCCGGATGTCCTTGGATTGGCGGAGATCACCTTACACAGGGTGGAAGGCGAGGACAGGAGACTCTAGCGGGGCTCGTAGAGCAGGCCTGTGCGTGTGACGATGTGCGCAAGTCGACTTTTTACAATTAGATCAACGAAAACGAGTAGCTGGACTTTTTTCTTTCAAGAATTCATGAAAAGTGACTAGCTGGACCTTTTTTATGAAAGATTCTGAAAAAGGACTAGGTGGGCCATGAAAGATCATAAAAAATGTCTCGTTGGACCATTTTATGAGAAAACGTTAAGAAAAAAACCAACCAGCTGGACCTTTTTATGAAAAATTGTGAAAAATGACTAAGCAAACCATTTTGTGAAAGATCATGAAAAATAACTAGCTGGACCATTTTATAAAAGATTGTGAAAATTGACTAAGTAGGCCATTTGGTGAAAGGTCTTAAAAAACGAATAGCTGGACCTTCTTACGAAATCGTCCGCAGAACGGACATGCACGATGAATTCCTGCGACTCGTGCGCATGCTCAGAGTTGCGACTGTGCACAGTGCCAGAAAAAGTTGCCCAGAATTCCTGTGCGAAGCGGCGACTTTCATTCTATAAACTCCGAATTCAAAATTAGGAACCCGCATCTGAAGCGTCTGCTCTAAATGTGGCATTTGATGGCCGAAGGTTTATGTAACCAATCAAAGCACAGCACTCGCTCGGGCCCGCCTGACCAGCGCTGTACTTTGACGTCATACCGAATTCGGCACTGGAATTTTGTTCCTTTGAATTTTTATTTCAAAATGCTGAATTTCGATTTTTTATTATGATATTGTTTTATGCTACAACACAATTTAATGAAGAAGAAGATAAAAAATACATATAAAATAAAAGTAAATCTTCCGATATTGGTGGAAAACGAAACCCATGCAGTCAGGATTTTAATTGCTTGATGGATCCGATCAGACTGCACTCGGCACTGGCGGCTTCTTCTCCGACCCTGCGACTGAACGCAGCAGCCGCACAGGCTAACAGTGACATCTGGTGGCCAAACGTGGAAATGCCGCGTGTCCCAAAAGATTCGATAAATCACCGCGGAGAGTTGGCTCCAAACGGAAATTTCAAGCAGTTAAGACTTTAAACTACGAGAGAAAGCACTAGAGCCAGCGGATCTGTAAACGGAGAACCCGTTATCATAAAAATGGATGACTGGGTTGTTACTGGCCCCAGATAAATAGCTGGCGTCGAGCAAGGCGTCACAATGCGAAGGTCTGCTATTGGGCCCCCTAACACTTCTTAGGTTATTTAAACACGTGATTTCGCGTGTGCCCCAGTTTTGTGACAAGAAGGATTCATTTATTAACCCGCAGTTCAGTCTTGTCCGGGCCAACGCGATTTGACCCTTTGTGCCACAGAGCGTTGCCAGTCAATTTGACCCAGGAACCCGTGTTGAGCCTGGCATAACTCAACTGCAATTTAACAAAGATTCTGAAAATGAAAGTGGGCCGACAGGATGTTACTCGTTTGTACCTCTGATGGCCCAAAACGTGGAACGCTTATTTTACAAACATTTTATCAAGTTTAATAACGCAAATGAATACGTCAGTTGTTGAATATTCGGCGGAGTGGTGGCACTGAGGCTGGCAATCGGAAGGTTGCCGGTTCGAATCCCGTAAATGCCAAAAGGGACTCTGCTCTGTTGGGCCCTTAATCTAGTAGTGAGAAAAGCGCTATATAAATGCAAAGAATTATTAATATTCAGTCTTGCTAACGTGTAATAAGTAATTGGAGCGTGTGAAGAAGCAGTCGCCATACAGATAAGCAGCTCGTAAACCGGAGTATCGGGCGCAAAGCGGAAACCGAGCCAGGACGGGACACCAGTTCTCCACAGTCGCTCAAACTGGGAGAATTCAGAGCCGCTAACCATCATGTCATTAAGGGGTGTGGGCAGAAAACTCTCCAAAAGTGCTGGGGGACAACGGGAAAGGGTTACGAATCCCGGCTGTGTAACCAGTAATGCGTTTTATTTTAGGAGATAACTGGTCACCCATATAGGGCACCAGCAATAAAGTTAATTATAGAAGAGAAGGGGACACACATGCAGGGCACCAGTAATAAAGTTTATTATATAGGAGAAAAGGAGTCACCGAATTTTGGGGATCCAGTAAGTGAGATGACAGTCGTTGTGATTAAGGCTTTGGACTTCATACCCCGAGGTTGTGGGTTCAAATCCACTGACTGGCACTGTGTGACCATAAGAAAGTCATTTCAGCTGCCTGTACTCCAAATGGAAAGAAAAAAAAATCCAACTAATTGCATCTCTAATTTTGTTAAGTCTCCATGGATAAAAAGGTCAGCCAAGTATTAATAAAATAGTAGTACGGAAGAAATAACGGAACACAATAACTCGTGCGTTGTCTGAAGGGCAATAAATGTATAGGGTGGTCCAGATCTAATTATGCAATTTTCATTACGCTATAACTTATTAAGTTTATTACATAGAAAATCACCCGAAAAATCCCGAACCATCGAGAAGTGTGCGAACTGACGGCATGAAGAATCGTCTTCACGCCGAACTGGAATCGTCCCCGCATAAATCAAAGTCATCCAGACGATCTGGATCTGCATAATTAGATCTGGACCACCCTGTATTCACCATGTGGTCTCTGCGCTCACCATTTTTGATTCCGATAAAAGATTTATTTATCTTTGAAATTGCATTGAAACTTTGGACAAGAAGACAAAAAGAAAGAAAAGCAACAAGATGGCCCAAGTATCTCAAGCAGATCTGAAGTTTTGCGTCCCGCACGCCTGCCGCGCTCCGCGCTCCGCGCTCCCCGCTCTACTCTGTTGGCGCCTGTCGTCGGTAGTGCGAGGTGCAAGGGCACCACCTGCTGGTCATACGCCACTACTGCACGCAGACGATTGGACGGAGGATGGCAGCTGCTCTTGATGTTTCACTTAATTTGTACCAAAATGAATTTAAATTGTGCTGACAGCTCGTTACAGTTATTCACTATGTAGACTCGCATGCCAAGCCAAAAACATATATTCTTGATTTAAAGCGTTTGATTACTAAAGCGCATCTTTGGAGCCCCATGGACTGGCGATCCTGACAGATTTTTCTGTCCTTCCGTTCTTTTTTTTTGACCAGACAAGGACAGCAGAAGTGATCCCTGGCCATCTTCAGCTTTAAAGCATTCAGCGTGTCCCAGTCACTGCAGCAGGAGGAGCGGGGGATGTGGTCCACCCTCCCTTAATTGACCCCCTGCTGACATCACACGAGCGCGTGTCCGCCGCTAGATCGGCATTCCGTCCAGGACAACCATCAGGACAAAATAATGGGTGGAAACAAAAGCAGAAGGGCGGATGTCGACACGGCTATCCATAAATATTTTTTTGTCATCCAGCTTGCATCCATCCATAGTTGGGCGCGGGGAGGCCAGTAAACTCAAAGGTTCAAAAACAGCAACGCGGAATCACCACACCGCTTAAAGGATTTGCGGAGACCTTTCACGTGCGGCCGTGGCAGGTTTTCTCTAGCGATGCCATACACCCGCCTACAACAAGTGGCACAAAGCAGGTGGAACGGAGACCAGTCCACAGTGTGCGCCCACCCTGGATACACGTTCACATGAACATGTCGAGAACGCGCACGCAGCCGACAGAAGGCTCTGTAGCTGGAAAGCGAGTAAGGCGCCCTCTGCTGGTGCATTAAAGGAAATCAGGAACAGAGAAACCGTAGAAGCCGATGGAGGAAGTTTTCGGACAAAATAAATAAGCAAACAATATATTGTGAAACGTGAGGATAACAATTAAAAACAATGATATCTGAGCATAAAGAATTAAATATGTCAAGAAACAGGCTTTTATTTCTTTTTTCTTTATTAATTATGAATGCTTTATTTCAGTGACATCGCAAATTGGAGCACCCTGGGGGGACACGAGGACAGCAGGCAAACTCCATGCAGGGAGCACCCAGGAAGTGACCCCCAGTCTCTCTGTGATGCAGCAGCGCCACCACTATGCCACTGTAATGCCCAAATATACGACATGTCATATCTAAATTTATTTAATATAGCACCTTTCATACCCATCCATCGATCCAGTTCCTAACCCGCTTCACCCTGAGCCTGCGGTGTGTCACTAGAGGTAGCACTTATTAGGGGGTGTCCGGGACCCCTTGAATCACACACTCAGGGAGTGGTGGAGAGATTTCACAGGAGTTGTCCATGTATTTCAGAACACAGAGCAGGAGGAAGAGGGGATGGGCTCTTGAAAATCAGGGGCTACATGCCTGATATCTTGGGACGTGGTGGGGTGTCACGAAGATTAGGGGCTAAAGCCCCAGAAGCCCCCCCACCCCAACATGCCTCTGCAGTCATCTATCATATAGTGCCTTTCTTGTCTCGTTTTATAGATGGCCCAAACTACCCAAGTGCCTTTTCTATCAGTTCATCCATCAAGTGCAACAACTTTCAAATCAACCAATTGATCTGCCAAATATGTTTAGCTAGTGCCTTTAAATCATCTTGTGTCTTTCCTATCTTATAGAATGATTTTTTAATCTAATATATATATTATCTTTCCTATCATACAGTGTCTTTTATATTTACTATTGAACCTTATAGAATACATTTCTTATCTATCTACACTAAGATTTCCTTTTGCATCTATTCGTTATATAGTGCCCTTCATATCAATCTATCGATCTGTCTTTAATATATTCCCTTTAATTACTGTTTCTTATATAGTGCTTTTCAAAGTTTCTTTCATATCTATTACAGTATACACATATAGTGCCTTTCACGTCTGTTAACTACATTATACAATGTGCCTTTCACATCCATCATATAGTTCCTTTCACTTCTATTAATTACATTATATATAGTGCCTTTCCTTTTATTAACTACATTATATATAAAGCCTGAGACATCTATTAATAATGTTATATAAAATGCTTTTTACAACTATCATATAGTGCCTTTCACTTCTTTTTTTCTATGAAATTACACATAGATAGATATGAAAGCCACTATCTATCTATCAAATAGGCCCTTTAATAAAGTGTATGTTAATTGAATATATTAGTTTTGTATTTTTATTACTAAATAAAGCACGGACATATCTTTCTATTCATCCATCCATTATCCAACCCGCTATATCCTAACTACAGGGTCACAGGGGTCTGCTGGAGCCAATCCCAGCCAACACAGGTAGCAAGGCAGGAAACAAACCCCGGGCAGGGTGCCAGCCCAGCGCAGGGCACTCACACACAAACACACCAAGCACACATTAGGGACAATTTAGGATGGCAAATGCACCTAACCTGCATCTCTTTGGACTGTGGGAGGAAACCCACGCAGACACAGGGAGAACATGCAAACTCCACGCAGGGAGGACCCGGGAAGCGAACCCAGACGGGTCTCCTAACTGCGAGGTAGCAGCGCTACCCACTGCGCCACCGTGCCGCCCTCTTTCTATTCATCCGTCCATTAATTATACAAGTCCTTTCATATCCATCTGTCTGTCTATCATAAAGGTCCTTTCATATCCATCTATCTACAAATCAGTATATTACACAGGCCATTTCATATCTAGCTATATATATACTGAGTATATGTTAATTGAATATATTAAAGCTTTGTATTTTTTCTTATTTTTTATTAAAAGTTACTTTGAAAAAAATATACATTCATCCAACACACTTGAGTATCTATTTCTCATATAATGCTGTGTATCTGTCTATCTATCTTGCCTACTATACTAATATTGGTATCTCTTTATCTGTCTATTATATAGTGCCTTTCACATCTATCTATCTATCTGTGGGCTTTTTAAATCTACCCTGGTCCTTTGTGTATCTTCCTATCTATCGAGTATGGCACCTTTCACATTTACCTGTCTGAGCTACGCAGTGATGGCCAGAGGACTCTCACTCCTCATTTGTCAAATGCCAACCCAAGATCTCCGCCTTGATGGTTTGGGTTGCCCAGATGCTCAGATGCCCAGCTCCAGTACACTTGGACTTCAAACTTCCTACAAGGACCCAGGTGCTGTAGTAGTTTTAGTTTCTGTGAATTGTACCAATACTAAATGTGCTGTTGTCTTCATCTGTTAAACACATTCTGCTTATGACATTTGTCATTTTGAACTTGTGCATTTCAGGTAATGTGTAGAGAGTGGAGGAGGTTCTGTCAAAATGAGACGACCATGTCCATTCTGCACCGGGCTCCAGTAAATGAAGTCGAGTGACTGAACGGCGGCACTCACCTTCTGCCACGTACAATGGGGGCACTTCTTTCCAAATGAGTTGAAATGGTGAAAACGTTGCGCACTGATACAGACACACAGTCTTAAATTTTACTATAGCCACTTAAGAGGTGACAATTTTAAAACATACAATGTTTAAACTTTTTTTTTGAAGGCTGTCAAAGCAATTAAAAATCAACCAAGTCAACTAAGATGGCAAGTGGCACACCCAAGTGTAGGCCAGTAAAAGCTTAGCCACCATTTCTGGGGAGCACACAGTACTCCAGGCTGAAGCAGAGAGCCAAAGGTCCAGTGTCTTTAAGCAGGTGACCCAGTCCATGCTGTCAGTGTCGTCACCATTTGACAGCCGGATTAAGAACTCATTACACTGGACAACACATTTCTTTCCAAAGTCTTGCCTCCTGAAAAATGTTTGGTGATTCTCATAGACAGCTTCAAACTTTACACAAACCGAACTTCCGATCGTTGGCCTCACAAAGGAATTTGAAAAAACCTAAAATGCACTTTTACTGGCTGTAGTGGGTTTACTCGCTTAATGATGCTGACACATTACGTTCGTTCAAATGAACTACAAATGTTTAACTGCTGATTTTCATTTCTACTCCAAACCTGATGTTTCTCGTTTCAGTGTCCACCAATAGTCGACCAGCATCAATAGATTCCACTTGTCTCTGATCCCGTTTATCCATCAGTCCTGTAATTTCTAGTCGGGAAATAAAAAGCTTTTAAAGAAATTCACAGTACAAATTTTTGGACACTTTTGAACTTCACCTGTTTTAGGGCGGATGTCGATTTTTGTCAACACGAGGGGTTGAGAGCAGATATAAACTACTGTAAAGTCAGCATTCAGGGGCAGAAGGCGAAAAAATCTGTCAACGTCGATAAAACTCAGCGTTATATTATAGGTAGACTCTCTTTGCTAGGAAGACTGTTAGACTCATTGACTTAACGTTAAATCTCTGCGTGTGTTTGAGTAGCATAGAGTTAAAAAAGTTTTATAATGGTACCGACATCGGCCAAGAGAGCAAAGTGAATGTGCAAAGGAAAACACATGCATGTTAGTTATTGTGTATTACTGCCGAATCAGACTCTGGCTTATTGAAACTTGATTTTGATACAAAAGTGAAAGCCGGGTACCTGCATCAGCTAATCGACCCCAACTGATGTGCCTACACATAGGACTACACAGACACTCCTCGACCTTCGATTTTTTAATTCACACGAGTTGGAAATCGAAAAACGAAAGACAGGTACCTGCATCAGCTGATCGAAGTGCAGAACACGCTCGAGCCAGACGTACTACGGCAGTGTTCGCCCTGGGAGAACTACACAGACATACAGGACAGGCGTGGAAGGCAAGTTGGCAGCTGGACTGCAAACCCCACGTGATGCTAGAGGACTCTACGGATTACCAGCCACTCAACTCCTTCAAGCTGCTTTTTTCCAGAAAGTGCCTTTCAGCTTATGAGTGATGAGACAAACAGGTACATAATAAGTATGTGAATTTGCCTACTGTTAGAGGCTCATGGAACATAACGCAGAGTGACATTTGTCACAAAGAAGTATAGGGTGATCCAGATCTTCATTACGCTATAACTTATTAAGTTTATTACATAGAAAATCACCAGAAAAATACCGGACCATAGAGAAGTGTGCAAACTGACGACATTAAGAATCGTCTTCACGCCGGACTGGAATCATCCCCGCGTAAATCAAAGTCATCCAGACGATCTGGATCTGCATAATTAGATCTGGACCACCCTGTATGTTATGTTGATTTATGTATGAAACCATTGCTTTGTGTGCTCCTTAGAAAACTGAGTTGTTATGGAAAAATATTGAGCCCTGAGACAAACGGGAAACAAAATAATTAGCCCTATTTAAGAGTTAAGTAAATACTTAAAATTGTAATATAAGGTGTAGGTGCTCTTCTGGGGATTGCTATTTCTGTCTCTGTGATGACAGGCCAAATGAGCCGTTCTCCTTACACACATACAGAGGGGAAAATAAGTATTGAACGCGTCAACATTTTTATCAGTAAATATATTTCTAATGGGGCTATTGACATGAAATTTATAGCAGATGTTGGTGTAAGAGACATTTCCTAGTTACATAAGAATCATAAATGTTTTATTAAATGACAACGCATAAGCTACGGGAGGTTCCAATAACCCACATAAGTAGAACTGAATTGGTATATTCTAGCCATTTCTAACAGCTCTGACTAAACATTATTCTCAGTTAGTGATCAGCCTTGCCATGTGTAAGGTGTAGAGGGCACATGGTTTTAAACCGGGCCTATGGGCCTTTTGTGCGTGTTAAGTAACATGTAAGACAAAAGCACTTAATTTAGGTGTTTTGCCGTACGCTTAAAGCGTAGCGCACAGAAGAACAAGTTAAGAATCTTTAAGTATAGAAGAAGCAAAGAACTTTTTCAGTATATAGATAGATAGATAGATAGATAGATAGATAGATAGATAGATAACTTTATTAATCTCCAAGGGGAAATTCACATACTCCAGCAGCAGCATACATAAAGGACAATATTAAATTAAAGAGTGATAACAATGCAGGTATAACAGACAACAACTTTGTATAATGTTAACGTTTACCCCCCCGGGTGGAACTGAACAGTCGCATAGTGTGGGGGAGGAACGATCTCCTCAGTCTATCACTGAAGCTGCTCCTCTGTCTGGAGATGATCCTGTTCAGTGGATGCAGTGGATTCTCCATGATTGACAGGAGCCTGCTCAGCGCCCGTCGCTCTGCCACGGATGTCAAACTGTCCAGCTCCGTGCCTACAATAGAGCCTGCCTTCCTCACCAGTTTGTCCAGGTGTGAGGCGTCCCTCTTCTTTATGCTGCCTCCCCAGCACACCACCGCATAGAAGAGGGCACTCGCCACAACCGTCTGATAGAACATCTGCAGCATCTTAATGCAGATGTTGAAGGACGCCAGCCTTCTAAGAAAGTATAGTCGGCTCTGTCCTCTCTTGCACAGAGCATCAGTATTGGCAGTCCAGTCCAGTTTATCATCCAGCTGCACTCCCAGGTATTTATTGCCGAGATTGTGGAACGTCCTCCCGGATTACCTGAGAGCTCCACAGTCGATTGATGTTTTTAAACGAAATTTAAAAACTTATCTTTTTAGAAAGATATTTTATTATTGAAGTATTTTTTTTTTAGTTTTTTTTTATTACTTTATTTTACTCTGTAGCACTTTGAGATTGTTTATATAAAGTGCAGTATAAATAAAATTTATTATTATTATTATTATAGGTCTGTACCCTCTGCACACAGTCACCTCTGACGATCACGGGGTCCATGAGGGGCCTGGACCTCCTAAAATCCACCACCAGCTCCTCGGCTTTGCTGATGTTCAGGTGTAGGTGGTTTGAGTCGCACCATTTAACAAAGTCCTTGATTAGGTTCCTATACTCCTCCTCCTGCCCAACCCTGATGCAGCCCACAATAGCAGTGTCATCAGTGAACTTTTGCACGTGGCAGGAATCTGAGTTGTATTGGAAGTCTGATGTATGTGGGCTGAACAGGACCGGAGAAAGTACAGTCCCCTGTGGCGCTCCTGTGCTGCTGACCACAATGTCAGACCTGCAGTTCCTGAGACGCACATACTGAGGTCTGTCTTTAAGATAGTCCACGATCCATGCCACCAGGTATGAATCTACTCCCATCTCTGTCAGCTTGTCCCTAAGGAGCAGAGGTTGGATGGTGTTGAAGGCGCTAGAGAAGTCCAGAAACATAATTCTTACAGCACCACTGCCTCTGTCCAAATACAGTAACTAAAGTTTCTCAAGAAAAGCTCAAGTGTACAGAAGACATATTTTTCCTTTTTTTTCATTTTATTCTACATGTGTAACAATTTTTTCTTTATTCTTGTGTGGATTATTTGCTTTTAATTTTTACTAAAATGTTTAAAACAAACTTTTGGACTGAGAGATTTCTTTCGGCACGCCTTTTACCCGTGCTTGAACTCCCCTTATATTTCGGCGGCTACAGTCGGTAAAAACCCAAGTAATCCACACATACAAAAAAATCAAAAGAAATGAGTCCATAAATTATGTGTAATGAAGTGAAGTGAAGTGACACAGGGAAAAAGTACTGAACGCGTGAAGAAAAAGAGGTGCAAAAAGGAATGGAAAGCCAAGAAAGCTGCTGACGTCTGCCAATCCTGAGAGTCCCATATCAGTGTAAATGAATATCAGCTGCTTTAGTCCTAATTGATGGCCTGTAAAAAGGTTTTTCATTCCCAAGGTGTCGCACAAGAAGCATCTCATGGTGGGTGAAAAGCAAAGAGCTCTCTCAAGACCTTCGCAAACACACTCATGGCATTGGTGACGGACGTATTTCTAAACTTCTGAATGTTCCAGTGAGCACCGTTGGGGCCGTAATCTGGAAGTGGAAAGAATATCATGTCACCGTATTTTCCCCGTTGTACAAGCAACATGTTTATAAGTGAGCAAAAACAGAAATCAAAAAAAGAGGAGAAAAACAAACAAACAAATAAAAGAAAAACCCGTCACCCTCGGGCGAAGCTTTTATTTGGAGCGCATGTCCCTATCGTGTAGTCACCGTTTACCTCCTCAGGCTCACGTTAGGTGAACATTATTTAGAATGGCGCTTACCGTGAAAGTCGACATATACGAAGAATAAGTGAGGGAATTCTACACATTTCCATAAATGACATGGATGGATTTTTATTTTTTGAAAAAGGGACAAAAAAAAAAAAGAAAAAGAAATTTATTGCTGTTTAACCAAAAGCAGAATTCATAAATACAAAGAACAACCAGGCGCCCCCCCACCCCCCAAACCAACCAACCAACCCCTTTGTCCAAAAAAAACAAACAAAAAAACATACAACTAAATCAAGATCTTACTTCAACAAAACGAAACAGCTTCAACTGGAATGATATGATCGCCAGGAAGTCGAACACTGATGAAATGAATACCGTAAATTGCTCTCTTACTGTAGAGTCAAGCACAAGATTTGAGTTCAACTGTAAATATGGAGTGGGATTTCAATGTTGAGTAATATAAAAAAAAATAAAATAAAACTGGGAGCCTCTAGTAACTTTATGCAACCTAAAAATGCAAAGCCGTCAAGTGCTTGGTGCCCACTCTGAAACTGATGCACTCTTTAGCTTTTCTGAATTTCCTGAATAGCATTTCTGTGAAAATTACACCAAAGCTTAAGGAAGATATTTTCTACCTGAGAAATATAAGTAAAGATGAATCCAAGATATATGAGTCATTAATAATTAAAATGTCACACAGATAATAAAGCTAGCCATGCCATGGCGGGCACACACAGACACGCACTCACAAATTGCTCTCTCTATAACTAGGCTCGGGGAAACGATATTTGATTTAGAAAAGTGCACGAAAAACTGTATGCTTGGAACACAAGATATGCAAAACAAAACAGGGAATCTGTGCAAACCAGAAAAGCAAAATGTGCCTCTTCTGACTTTGTGCAACTCTGGCACATTTTCGGCTTTGTTTTTCCCTCATAAAGTTTCACAAAAGAGGAGTGCTGGAAATGTACTCAATACCGTTGTTCCCAGAACAAATAACACAGTGCTCCCATAAATCTGTACTTAATAACCATAGTGCAATATTATTAATAATTGTCGTCTTACGAGTTAAATCAGGTTAGCAGCGAAACACTTTATGGAAAAGCATTCTAAAGTCATGAGATCCTAATGTTAATGATTCCAGATATAAAAAAAGGAAAAAAAGTTGCCACTTGCAAAGTTATCTGTCTTTTATGGTAAATGAACTTGATAAATAAAAAAAAAGCATTGGCAGAGGAGTTCAATGGCTCTTAAAAAACAAAATGAAAAATAACCGAAGACGATCTAAACAGTTTAAAATGCGGATTCCAGTTGCGTTATCTTCATTTAATAAGGTCCATTCCTGCACACCGTCTTACACTCACGGGAAACCTTCTCTCCATTTTGTGCTCTGCCTGGATATACGCTTTGCCTGTCCACCCTTCTGGTATTTCACCCAATCAAAGACATTCTTGCCTTCTCGGGCACCCAGTGGCGCGTCCATGAAAAAGTGTCACAATAAGACATCCAGTCAGATTCATGAGGTAAGCTTGGAATAACTTGGCGGAGAGAACTTGCGCTTCAAGTACTTCAGGATGTAAAGAGGAAGACAGCTTACAACAGTTATCGCCGACACTTTCCATAGGAAGGTCAGGGTTGTGATGAAGGCGACATCTAGAGAAGAGCAGGAGGAAAAAGAAAAAAAAAAGAATGTTCAGCTGTGGCAAGTGTCATGTCACCCTACAAGGAGCACGCTGACATTCAATCTGGGCTGGACAAGGATGAATAGAATTTAAAAAACTGTACAAGGTACTCATCTGGCCAAACTTACACGTTTGAAAATCATCCCAGGACCAGCGCCGGGCACCCTCACCTGCACTTCCTGACCAGACACTCTCATCTCACAGCCCCCTGGATGTCTACTTTTACTTTGTTGTTAGTCAACCCCAGTGTCCCAGAGTAATGTTTCAGTTAAAACAAATAAATATATATACAATCACACAAAAAATAAAATAAAATAAAATAAGTGATCTTGTTAAAAGAAAAGTAAAAATTGTTTAGAGGAAACAAATTCTGTTTTCAAAATGTGTGCTCTTCTCTCAAACTAGGACAGTGGGCTGTTTAGGAATATGAAATGTAGATTAACTTTAAAAAAGTGTACAGATATTTATTTGCACATTGTAATAAACAAGCATCACTGTTACAGCAATTAATAATAAACTATTAAATATATAGTGCCTTTTCAGATCTATTTATCTTATATGTCCTTTCATAGCTACGTATCTATTACATAGCATCTGCCATATCTATCAAATATATAAGTTCTCTCTGATTGTATGCTAAATGAATAAATTGTCTTGTGTTTTTTATTTTTTATTAAATAAAGTAAAATTTAAGAATATACATATCTATATATTAATTATACAAGTCCTTTCATATCCATCTGTCTGTCTATCGTAAAGGTCCTTTCATATCCATCGATCTACAAATCAGTTTATTACACAGGCCCTTTCATATCTAGCTATTTATATCGAGTGCATGTTAATCGAATATATTAAAGCTTTGTATTTTTTCTTATTTTTTATTAAAATAGTTACTTTGAAAAAAATAAACATTCATCCAAAGCACTTGAGTATCTATTTACCATACAATGCCCTTTATTTGTCTATCTTATCTATCTCACTATCTATCTCTCTTTCATACAGTGCTTTTCATCTCTATCCATCTATTATATAGTGCCTTTCTTATCTATCTATCTATCTATCTATCTATCTATCTATCTATCTATCTATCTATCTATCTATCTATCTATCGGGTGGTCCAGAGCTAATTATGCAGATCCAGATCATCTGGATGACTTTGATTTATGCGGGGACGATTCCAGTTCAGCGCGAAGACGATTCTTTATGTCGTCAGTTCGCACACTTCTCGATGGTCCAGGATGTTTCAGGTGATTTTCAATGTAATAAACTTAATAAGTTACAGCGTAATGAAAATTGCATAATTAGATCTGGACCACCCTATATCTATCTATCTATCTGTTATTGGGCTTTTTAAATTTATCATAGTACTTTGTATATCTTCCTATCTATTGAATATGGCACCATGTGTCTTGTCCATCCGTCCGTCCATCTATCAATTTCATTAATAACCAAATGAATTTCCTGCTTGCTACCAATAAATATCAAAATCAGTGAAAAGGGAGACAGATGTTTGCATTTGAAATGCTTAAAATCTAAAAATAAAATCTACTGTATATCACACATTTTTTAATCTTATCAACCATCCATTTTAAATTTTATTAAACTCCATTAGAAAGATGTGAAGTGATGTTAGGTAACAGAATTGTTTTTCATGACAACTGTTAATAAATGACATTTTGTTATTATTTAATTGCAGCACATTTTACAGTAAGCTCTAAACACAATAGCATGCTGACACTGTACAATCTTTTCTGCTATTCAGCAGTTTACTCATAAGCCTGAAGAATTCGAGTTCTCCTAAAAATAAATACAGTACTTTAAAATGTATTGCTACACAGTAGTAAAGTGCATAAGGAATGGATTTCTTTAAGACGATGAAAAAAAGCATTCCTATATTGTAAAGACACCTACCTAAGAAAGCTCCAAAAGACACTCTGCCTATACCTGATGAGTGGAAAAATAGCAAGGAAAAGCAAGGAAAAGAAGAGAGACTTAAAGAGAGAATTTCAACAAGAAATCAGTCAGTCCCCATTATCCCCAAAGCCCGCTTACTCTACCCCGCTTTGTATTAAACTGAAATTTGCATTATATTAAAAAGACACTCTGTTAAATGCCATAAAGTGCTAGACATGCATATTAAAAGCAGAAGAAGAAAATCACAAACTCTCTACATGTCAAGAAGAGATATAGTATACTAACATAGCAAATAAGCAAGCAGTTTAGAACAAGAATGTTTAAAGTACTAGCAGAGACCACAGAAAAACAAATGTATAAATAAAATGCATAGCATTGAATCAAAATCTTTCTTCTGTACAAATGAACCTGTTGCAAATGATACTTTTTAAAGTAAGCTTTTAATGTGACCACAAGTTGCATGGCACTGGCTTGACGTCTTCCCTTCTCTATACACTTCTGTGCCTGCTAGAACTGAAACAGCATATGAGTGAACACTGACTGAAAGCAGACACTTTACACCATAGGTGTCAGGGTCACTTCCTGAGGATCTGTTCTACCATACTCACTTACTCAATTAGTTTAATTATTACCTGTGATTAATTCATTTTTTAAACCAACTTCCTAACACGACTCATTTTTCTGAAAACCTCATTTTTCTTGTAAAATATCGATCATGTGCCATCACTGCCATCTACTGGTAGACCGGGGTCATGCATTGGTAAAGTTTCAGATATTATGTTTCCTGCTATCTCTGCAGCAGTTAAAGACGAGCCTTTTAAGAATAAAATTATGTTAACGTATCAAGTGAACACTGAATTATGTTTCCAAAGGCAAACAGAGTCCAAATTGTCTATTTACAGAAGGGATCCTCACTCACACATCTGAAGGGCCATAGTGGCTGCAGGTTTCACTTCAACCAATTTCTTAATTAAAACATATTTTTTTTGCTGCTAAATCAATGTGTTTTTTGGAATTAATTTTAGGTAACTCACTTCATATGAATCAGAACCCTTAATTGCCTATTTTAGTTTTTAAACTCCTGAATTTAGGTTTTAATTGTGTCCTGTTTTCTTAACCAGCCACTAGGTAGTAACAAAATACTAGTAACAAAGAAAGCACCAGCTCTCCAGCTAACTGTTCTATTTACGATGGTGAATTTGCTTCATGAAGTATTTATGTTAATACAATATTTAGAAATTAATAAGCGACAAAAGGGAACGGTCGAGAAGAGGAAATCTGTTCTGGTCTGCAAAACATATGGATAATGTCCTCAGAGAAGGAAACTCTACAATATAACTAAAATTTGTCTTGGATGAAAGTAAGCACTAATAAGCCATTTAGTTAAATACCAAGTCCTGTTATCACTAAGAACTGTCTTCCAATTACGAAACTGGCTGGAATGAAAACCTGCAGCCACCGTGGCCCCCCAGGATCCTGATTTACAGTTGTGCTTGAAAGTTTGTGAACCCTTTAGAATTTTCTATATTTCAGTATAAATATGACCTAAAACATCATCAGATTTTCACTCAAGTCCTAAAAGTAGATAAAGAGAAACCAGTTAAACAAATGAGACAAAAATATTATACTTGGTCATTAATTTATTGAGGACAATGATCGAATATTACATATTTGTGAGTGGCAAAAGTATGTGAACCTCACGGATTAGCAGTTAGTTTGAAGGTGAAATTCGAGTCAGGTGTTTTCGTTCAATGGGATGACAATCAGGTGTGAGTGGGCACCCTGTGTTATTTCAAGAACAGGATCTATCAAAGTCTGCTCTTCACAACACATGTTTGTGGAAGTGTATCATGTTACGAACAAAGGAGATTTGTGAGGACCTCACAAAAAGAGTTGTTGATGCTCATCAGGCTGGAAAAGGTTACAAAACCATCTCTAAAGAGTTTGGACTCCACAGATCCACAGTCAGACAGATTGTGTACAAATGGAGGAAATTCAAGACCATTGCTACCCTCCCCAGGAGTGGTCGACCAACAAAGATCACTCCAAGAGCAAGGCGCATAATAGTTGGCAAGGTCACAAAGGACCCCAGGGTAACTTCTAAGCAACTGAAGGCCTCTCTCACGTTGGCTAATGTTCATGTTCATGAGTTCACCATCAGAAGAACACTCAACAACAATGGTGTGCATGGCAGGGTTGCAAGGAGAAAGCCACTGCTTTCCAAAAAAAACATTGCTGCTCGTCTGCAGTTTGCTAAAGATCACGTGGACAAACCAGAAGGCTATTGGAAGAATGTTTTGTGGACGGATGAGAGCAAAATAGAACTTTTTGGTTTAAATGAAAAGCGTTGTTTGGAGAAAGGAAAACGCTGCATTCCAGCATAAGAACCTTATCCCATCTGTGAAACATGGTGCTGGTAGTATCATGGTTTGGGCCTGTTTTGCTGCATCTGGGCCAGGACAGCTTGCCTTCATTGATGGAACAATGAATTCTGAATTATATCAGAGAATTGTAAAGGAAAATGTCAGGACATCTGTCCATGAACTGAATCTCAAGAGAAGGTGGGTCATGAAGCAAGACAACGACCCTAAGCACACAAGTCGTTCTTCCAAAGAATGGTTAAAGAAGAATAAAGTGAATGTTTTGGAATGGCCAAGTCAAAGTCCTGACCTTAATCCAATCGAAATGTTGTGGAAGGACCTGAAGCGAGCAGTTCATGCGAGGAAACCCACCAACATCCAAGAGCTGAAGCTGTTCTGTACGGAGGAATGGGTGAAAATTCCTCCAAGCCGGTGTGCAGGAATGATCAGAAGTTACCGGAAACGTTTAGTTGCAGTTATTGGGGGGTCACAGCAGATACTGAAAGCAAAGGTTCACATACTTTTGCCACTCACAAATATGTAATATTCAATCATTTTCCTTAATAAATAAATGACCAAGTATAATATTTTTGTCTCAATTGTTTAACTGGTTTCTCTTTATCTACTTCTAGGACTTGAGTGAAAATCTGATGATGTTTTAGGTCATATTTATGCAGAAATATAGAAAATTCTACAAGGTTCACAAACTTTCAAGCACAACAGTATGTGCTAAACTAGTTATCAATATTTTATGGACAGAAGCACCATATATTATGCAAAAACACTGTAAGAGAAGTTCATCCTAATGAGTGTAATGTAAATTCATGTCTTCTATTTGTCTGTTGATGACAAATAGGTCCACCTTTTTAAAAATCTCACAACATAAGGTTTGAGGTAGGTAGTTATATACGCTAATGATGGTGCCGGAAAGTGGTGATGTGATGCATGTTGATTAGCACATGAAGGTAAGAATGTCACTAAACTCTGTTCAAGCGACAATAATCACTAAGTAAACCTATAATTCAAAGCGTATGCTGGTTCCCGGATCGTTTACTAGCTTTCACACTAAATCGTCTTTTTTATTAAAAGCATCTGCTAAGTGAAACATAAATGTAAACCCCCGGTGTTGAATGTTCTCATT
The DNA here is from genome assembly GCA_026402145.1 of Polypterus bichir lapradei. Taxonomy (NCBI): domain Eukaryota; kingdom Metazoa; phylum Chordata; class Cladistia; order Polypteriformes; family Polypteridae; genus Polypterus; species Polypterus bichir. Next base: position 8,073,400 of record JANRMT010062845.1, on the reverse strand, counting down.
ACTGTCATTGAGGAAAACAATATCCTTTGACCTACAGTGTTCATCTGAAATGCTCAGCATCGCCGATTGCTTTACCTAATGCTTCTGTTCCAAAGGATTTCTGTGAATGAGAGTTTTATCTCTGCACAGGAAACACATTCTTACATTTTATATGCAATTTTGCCTTATAATTAGAAATTTTACCCATCCATTTTCTTAACATGCTTTTTCCATTTACTTGTACAGTAATGGGCCTGTCCCGGCAGCACTGAGTGCAAGAAAGGCACAAGTCCTGGCTATGGGATACCAGTCTGTGGGGGGCAGCGCTCACACGCGCCCACACTCTTAAGTCAATGAAAATTCAAAGATCTCACTTAACTGTAGGTAACTGAAAACAGAAATGAAAAACTTCAGTAAATTACTGTTTATAAATTCTACCGAAATGAGTTGCTTTTTCACATGTTTTCATAATTGCCATCTTGCCATGCATGGTTATGGATTCAAATGCTGGCCTGGCACTCATTACATTCATTGGCTAGCATCTCAGTGACTTGTTGGGTCAAATCTGGCTAAAGTTTCAGTAATGTGCGCTTCTCTGCTCGCTAGCATTTCAAGAGGAGCAGGGGCTAAAGTAACGACGGCATGGACATCAGAGGAAAAAAAAAAAATAAAAAATCTGGATTTGAAGGGCTGTAGTGGACAAAAGTAGCAATACCTGTACATTGACTCGAGATGCCAAGGAAAACAGAAGAGGAACTCCATAAATGTAACTGCAAAATGGAGCAGGAAGTTTAATCAAAAATAGTCCATTGAGGACATGACACAAAGGGATACTATTTTCAGAATTTGGAGCATTAACCCCTTAATAAAACAAAAACAGCACAATTGAAGATGACATGGCGTAAAGAATCCAAGCAGTAGAGAAATCATCTGGTTACAAGTATCACCTTTCACCTTGTTTTCATCCACTTAGCGGTGTGTACATTTTGATAAACTTATCATGAATGTCTGCTCCATCCCAGGGCGAACACTGGAAGCTGTTGTAGAAAAGAGGATGGTGGCAAAAACTGGATGCCATCGTGAAAAATCCCCTCCAGGAGGCGCTCTCTTTGAGCATGTGTAGCCATAGGCTCACTCTACCACGGAAGAGCCTCTGGGGGTCTTTTCTGCTCACTGCTCTCATTTCAGGCATTTCAATGCTTCCGCCCAGAGCGTTCGTAAAGTTTATTTTGAAATACCATTTTGGCATATCTGTAAAAAATGTATTTTATTTATTTTTAGATATTGTCTGATTGACTATTATTGTTTTTATATTTCTGCTGCAGTATGCATCTGAATTTCCCCTTGGGATTAATAAAGTTTACCTAATCTAATCTAAGATGTAAACCACATATACCATTTTGTTACAATTAACAGATCCCAGGCTAAAAGACTTTAGAGTTGTATCCGGGGTAGCAACAACAAACGATACATTCATGGTGTGAGATCTCTAATATACGATTCAGGACACCTGCAGAACCAATGCTAACTTACGAAGACGTTGTTTCAGTGGCATTCAGCAGACCAACACCCCATTAAGACAAATTATGAGCTAACTTTATTTTGTCAGTTACCTGTCCTTAGAGGTGAGGGGGTTAATCTTGGACACCGCAGTACAAAATTATTCATTTTGGTAAATCATTGATACACTGAGGACCAGTATCAGGATTGTTTGTGCCATTTAGAGGTATACAAATCTCTGCAACGATGACAACATGTGTACTGGACCATCTACAGGAGAGCTGAAGCAATACAGCCTTACCTTACAAAATACACCGCTTTGTCATTCTTGTAGATGGCAAAATAGCAAATATTGGTAGTGCTGAAGAGATTCATACAGGGAGAGACAAAATTATGTTAACACTAATGGATTATGTTTATCTCGACCACACCTTTCCAGGTCGACGGATAGGTTGTGGTAGAGAACTGCCATGGCCTCCATGCTCCCCTGATTTGATATCCTGTGATTTCTGGTTATGGGGTATGGGTGAAGGAGCGCGTGTATAGCAGGAAAGTTTGTGATATCAATGACATGAAGGGCAGAATAAGGATTGTGGTATCATCAATTCCTCGCAAAATGTGTGCCCGGGCTTTGAAAGTTACTGTTGCTCATTGGTTTTTGTATGTTGAACATAATGGCGAACAGGCGAGACTTTCCTGTAAATCATTTTGCACATATGAAGTATGTTTTGTGAATAAATTGTTTCTGCCATTTAAATGTTAACATAATTTTGACTCACCCTGTATACCAAATATACCAAATGCTTGGTCCAGGTTAAAGTCTAGCCTTTGGGTTAGTTTTAGCTTTCACCATGTTATGGAGAGGTAAATAAACTATGCAAGGTCTGGTAAATTATAATCAAGTACCCTAGCTTACTGAAGGCAAGGAGTATTTCTCTGCCTCCAGCTGATAAAGGTGCGCCAACCACGACTTAGACTGCACTTAAAATTCTGTTGTAAGCAAAGAAAAAAAACAAAACAAAACAAAAGAAGATAGAATCCTCAGTTGGAATCGCTCCTCATCAGTGTTTGCAGATTCTGCTTCTCCGGTCCTAACTGACCAGCATTCATCTCTGTGTGAGATGTTACAAAGTTCCATGAACGAAAGAAAATTGGCCTACTGTGCTTATAAAAAAAAAATACTAAAGTGAACGCAAAGCATTACAAGATGCTCTCCTCTGTATTTGAGGACATGTTCTGTTTCTGTGTGACAGTCTAATAATCATTGTGAAAATAGCACATACTGTAAACGTTTTTCAAGTAACTCATAGCAACGTATAGTATATTTAAGTTGATCAAATAATTTGAATGCATATTTTTTATATTTTAAACATGAGTTCTTCTAATCTTAATTATTGGTTGAAATGCATACTGAAAACTTAAAGGCTTTCAGTCTTAGTAAATTCCCACCAGTAACTGATTATTTGTTAGGTTGATTTGGAGATTCCTTGTTTATATTAGTTATTTACAGCTTATGTTAACTGTCGAAGACAAGTAATATAAAAAATTTTAAATATTCCATATTTGGTATCTCTTGCCTTATGTGTACCCTCAGCGTTCTGCCTACGCGTATCCTTGGTTATCCTCATGTGTCTCAACCTCTGTTGCCAGATGCTTCCTCTCTCGATCGTTTCCATATAGCCTGCTTTTCAGACTTTTGTCATTTTGGTTCGGTGGCAACTGGGCGACAGTCAACTCGGTGAAAAGACAATTCCGCGAAAGACAACCTGGCGAAAAGACAAGTCAGCGAAAAGACAAGTCGGCAAAGAAACAACTTGGCGACATCCTTTACCAGTTAGGTAATAGGTTCAAAGAGATTTTTTAATTATATTTAAATAACAATGTCATTTAAAATGTTGAAAATAAATGTATATAATTGACAAACAAACTTTATTCTGCAGATGTAACAAACTCTACCTTACATTATCTTATGCAACCAAAATTGCCAATCCTTTATATAAATTGTATCGATTGTAAATCGTATGCTAACGTTATTTAGAATACAAAAGGTGACCTGCGAGTACGGCTTAAGGAATATCTTTACTCTCAACGTATTGGGACTCTCATAAAGCAGGTGATTCTGTGGATTTTCTCTTTGAACCTAACTATTACCTAACTGGTAAAGGATGTCGCCGAGTTGTCTTTTCGCCGAGCTGACGTCACCCAGTTGTCCCTGAACGTGTCATTTCAAGGTTCCCTGCTTGCCTCCAGTCCACTTTTCGACTATAACCAGTGGTACAGTATATGGACCACCATTATCCGCTGTGAAAACATCATTCATATTCTTACGAATGCCTCCCATTTTTGAAGGTGACACTGGTTGAGTCTTGTTAGTATTTAGCTTATTACGTTACTTGCTTTACTGTGGGTGAAATGCCTCATTTTAACTCTTTTGTTGAACTGAACTATCACATCAAAGTGAAACCGACTAATCAGATTGGTCAGAGGGACTAGACAGGGACGTCTTAAGGCATGCTGGGCAGCTGCCCCACGCTAATCTATGTATGTTATGACTTGCTGTCAATAAATAAATACTATACTATACTAAACTATAAATATTTGTTATTGTGTTACAAGTGGACATTGGCATTCGCCTCTGATTTAATATCACGGTCCCTCTGCAAACTCACGTGCCTGTATGTGTACGGATCTCACACACTACATAACGTAAAGGCGTATATTTTAATGTCACTTCAACTCAATTCTCTGCCAAGAAATTTCGCAAATGTCTGTGTTGAACACTTGATTAATAATAAATAATTCATAGTAATTTCATACTGTGCCATCTCCGTCTGTATGGTTTACCAATTGAGTATCATTTGTATGTTGAAATGTTTGTGTTTTTCATGTTATATTGTTTAAACGGTTGTGTTGACTAATCTTTGCTTTACTGCATGTTTTTTAATATTAAAACACTGATTTTGTTGGAATACCAATACAATAATTATATGTTTAATTTTATCGACCATTTATATTTTTATCCCTGTGAGTGGTTGTGTAGGTTGGGACCCCAGTGCACTGCTTTGCCTGGGAGCCTATAATGCTGTTAAGATGGCCCAGGGACTGAACACACACAAACACACTCACACACACACAGTCAGAAGCATTGAATTAAATAGTAAATCCTGTTTTTATTATAATTACTTTTACGTTTAATTGTAAATAATGTACTTCTCATTAGTTTTTCCTATAAAGTTGAAACATGCATTTCACATAAAGCTTACAAACATTGCACTGATTTAAATGCAACCAAAGCAAAACGGCCAACAAGATTTTCTACAGTACTTCAAAAAAAGTAACTTGAATGTGTTTAGATGCCCTACCACATTATACTTTATAGGAGTTTAGAGGTTTATTCCAACACGTTTGATAATGAAAAGCAAATTCAAAGCTACAACTTTATGAAAACATGTAATGTAATTTAGCGCATACTGTGTTATATTTTACAGACAGCTGAATTCATTCACCAAGAGTAGACACAGGGAAGGAAACATTTCTGATGGCATGTGAAATGAAGACATTTCAGGGATGCAAACTTAAATCAAAGCAGTAGAAAGTGGCCTAAAATGGAACAGAAAGGAGAGGCTTTGAAACTTCAAATTTAACTACAGTATGTGATTAGATTCTCTCATGTGAAATACAGTGGCATTTTTGCTGTCGGGGAAAAAAGAAAAATTCATATTTCTTTTTCAAAGCAAAAGCCCAAAAATCTAAGGCAAAACACTAATATTAATTACATGTTAGATACCAATAATGATTAATGAAAAAAAAGCATAAACTTATTTTACTGAAGTAAAGCATCAGGTGAATTAAACAATGATTTAAAAAAGAAAAAAAAAATGAAATAAATAATTAAAAAAAAAATTAAACTAATAAAATTAATGGATTTAAGACATTTTTACATGTGGCTTAGAGCTTTACCATTAGCCTTAATTATACATCTAACCAGATTAAATAAATTAGAAAATTACACAGCAAGAGCCCTATGGCAAAAGAGAAAAGGAAAATTAAAAATGAATACTGCAGACATACCAAAATACTCATTTAGGAAGGCAAGTGAGGCCACATAGCAGCCAAGACTGAGGAATTCACCAACCACCATTAACCAGTGCCATGTTCTGATCGTCAATGCCACCATAAGTAGCTCTGTTAGGATCAGGGCAGTAAAAGAAATGGCCACAACATGCACAAACTCGGACTCGAAAAGCAGCAGTGCTCCATACATTAATATTGCTCCTGCAATTGAAACAAAAAGAGAACTGCTTTCAAAAACATTAAGACATTTTCACTTTGTCATTAAGGGTGATTGAGTACAGATTGCGATGCAAAAACGGCAAATGTTAGAATTTAAAAATAAATCTACAACACTAGAAAGTGTGCAGAAAGCGAAGGGGTCTGAAGACTTTCTGAATCCTCTGTATATGAAAAACCTGCAGGATTTAATGAGGGCCAAAATCCCCAAACAATGTTTCCAGCACCTTGTTGTATTCAGGCCTTGAAGAATTCGATAGATGCCCTTACTGGGTAAAAGATAAGGATGCATAATACAGTGGGCAGTGACTGCATTAACATGTGAACAAAATAAAATAAATATTTGTTCAGCAAAAAATGCACTACATAAAACAGAAGTTAGAAGTGTTTGGGGCAGCACGGTGGCGCAGTGGTAGCGCTGCTGCCTCGCAGTAAAGAGACCTGGGTTCACTTCCCAGGTCCTACCCATGCGGAGATTGCAAGTTCTCCCCATGTCTGCGTGAGATTCCTCCCACAGTCCAAAGACATGTAGGTTAGGTGAATTGGTGATCCTAACTTGTCCCTGGTGTGTGTGCCCTGTGGTGGGCTGGCGCCCTGCCTGGGATTTGTTCCTGCCTTGCGCCCTGTGCTGGCTGGGATTGGCTCCAGCAGACCACCGTGACCCTGTAGTTAGGATATAGCAGGTTGGAAAATAACTGACTGACTGACTAAAAGTGTTTATATACTTAGTATACAAATCTAAATTGATTAAACACACAAGAAAACAAAAACACTTCTCTACTTAAACCTACGAAAAAGTTGAGGTTCATAAAATATTTCATGCACTGATTTCATCATGTATAATACATTAAAAAGTATTGTGTAAAAAAAAAAAAAAAAAAAAAAAAGTAAATGTAACAAACACAGGAGCTGTGTCCCATTAATAAGAGAAAAAAAAAAGTTTCCAAAAATTATTTTCTACTGATGAAGAATTAAAATGTTGTATTAATAATTAGCAGCCTGTGTCAAAAACTGCCATTTGCAGGGTTGTAAATGAATACTTAGGTTACGGTGCAATCTATTAAAAATAAATGGCAGAAGTCACATGGTCACAACTGCGTGTGTTCTGGACATGTGACCTGTTATGTGTGGCTCCAAGGACGTTAAAGGCCACACATTATTTAACAATGTATTAAATTATACTGAAGTACACGTTCTGTAACAGAAGCAAACTTCAAACTCGACTACAAGCGAATTCAAGGGGTCACCAGTCCGCACGGATATTTACTACCTTTGAAGCTGGCAGTAAGCACCAGGACACAGGAAATTTGGGAAATGTGAGCACAGCAATTACAGAGTTTTGTGAAAAAATGTTGCCCTCGAGCTTTCCACTCAGTGCATCTGGGTATGATGTTTACTGTATTTTGATAGTCTTTCACTTATTTATAACATTGCATAAATTGTGCTTAATGGCCTCTAACTGATCACATAATTGCATTTTCTAACATTGTGCACATTCCACAGAGGCAAACACTGTGTAATAAATGAAACTTGATAGTGAAGCAGTTTAAAATTTTGCTCATTTTTTGGTATTAACCTTTAATTAAAACCAGAACTGTTGAGATGTCACGCATCAATAAAACTACCAATCCTTAGTGCTCGTCACACAAGTCTACTCGCTTACTGAAATATCCATTTACACAATAAACAATGGCAATATGCAACTGTTGTTGAAATTCAGAAATCCAAGCCACTGAGAAGCTCGAAAAATTGCAACGTGGGAATCAAACACGTCATAACAGGAAACTTAGCCAGATATGGCAAAACAGCCTTACCTTGATATATACTGATTAAAACCCAAATCAAGAAGGTTTTAAATGATAGCGATCGACCCTGAAACAAAGAAAAAAAAAAAGAATTATTTCAAAATAGCAATACTTTATTGCAGAAGATTAACTAATTACACCAGTTCTATAACCATCAAAAGCAGACAGTCCCTAAGATCTGCCTGCTAAAGCCATCATCTTAAAATACTCACTTCAGGGGAAATAAAACCTGCTTATTAGATGCAATCAGCTTGTAAGGACCATGCCCAGCAAGAACAAAGTCATTTATAGAAGGATGTTTCTGCAATTATGATCATTTGGATGAAGGGGAAAAGCTGAGATATAATGCAATATTAAAGACCACTTGAAATAAGAGAGGTGTAAAGATAAAATAAAAAAAAGCTATTTTAAGCATTCTTTCAAAGGAGTAGGCACATGAGGAAAAAATTTTGAAAATCTGTTAAAGACCCCACTATTTATTGCACCTGCACTCTTCCAGATGGATGCAAATGATTACCAATGTGTATAAATAATATGCTGGCCCAGGAAGGAGTGAATGGAAAGAAATGTGAACTGAGCATAAAAAGTAAAAGATAAAAAAAAAAAAAAGAACAATAATAAGAGCGTGCTTTGCATCTGTGTGGAAGAAAAAAAATAAGAGAATCTTTGTCTGTTCTAACTGTGGAAATGTTTCAGAAAGATTAAGATATTTTGCAGAACGACAGAAAAATATCATTATTTGCACAAAGATGACAAGGCTGTGTTCCACAGGGGTCAGTGCTATGGCCGCTGCTATAATTAATATCTATATATCTATCTATCTATCTATCTATATATATATATCTATATATATATATATATATATATATATATATATATATATATATCTATATATCTATCTATCTATCTATATATCTATATCTATCTATCTATATATATATAATAATATATATATAAATGATTTAGATAGCAATATAAGTAACAAGCTGGTTAAGTTTGCAGATGATACCAAGATAGGTGGATTAGCAGATAATTTGGAATCCGTTATATCATTACAGAAGGACTTGGGCAGATTTGTGGTAGATGACATTTAATGTCAGTAAATGTAAAGTATTACACATAGGAAGAAAAAATGTTAGGTTTGAATACACAATGGGCAGTCGGAAAATCAAGAGTACACCTTATGAGAAGGATTTAGGAGTCATAGTGGACTCTAAGCTGTCGACTTCCAGACAGTGTTCAGAAGCCATTAAGACGACAAACAGAATGTTAGGTTATATAGCGCCTTGATGTGTGGAGTACAAGTCACAGGAGGTTCTGCTTAACCTTTATAATGCACTGGTGAGGCCTCATCTTGAGTACTGTGTGCAGTTTTGGTCTCCAGGCTACAAAAAGGACATAGCAGCACTAGAAAAGGTCCAGAGAAGAGCAACTAGGCTGATTCCAGGGCTACAGGGGTTGAATTATGAGGAAAGATTAAAAGAGCTGAGCCTTTACAGTTTAAGCAAAAGAAAATTAAGAGGTGACATGATAGATGTGTTTAAAATTATGAAGGGAATTAGTCCAGTGGATCGAGACTGTTATTTTAAAATGAGTTCATCAAGAACACGGGGACACAGTTGGAAACTTGTTAAGAGTAAATTTCACACAAACATTAGGAAGTTTTTCTTTACACAAAGAAGGTACTGATATTGGACGAGAAGAGCACCTTACAATCGGCATGCTAATTCATCCCAATGGTGATCAATTGGGATCAGGTCGGGGCTCTGTGCAGGACACTCAAGTTCCTCCATGGATCTTACTTTGTGTATGATGGAGCAGAAAAGGGCCTTTCCAAACAGTTGCAACAAAATTGTCATTGTCTGAAATGCCTGTGTCTCCTGCAGCGTTAACAGTACTCTGCACAAGAACCAAGTGGTCTAACCCAAACCCCACCATTAACACTCCTCCACCAGACTTAACAGTAGGCACTACGGAGCCCAGAAGGTAGCATTATCCTGACATCCACCAAACGCAGATTCATCCATCAGACTGTCAGATTAGTGATGTGTGACTGATTGCATCAGAGAACATTCCCATGGTTCCAGAGTCCAATGGTGGAATGCTTTACGCTAGTTCAGCTGATGCTTGGCATTGTATATAGCAATCTTAGGCTTGTGTTCAGGTGCTTGGCCATGGAAACCCATGTCATAAAGCTAATGGCACAGTTCTTGCGATGATGTCGTCTCCAGGGGCAGTTTGTAACTCTGTGGTGAGTGATACAACAGACAAGGCGATTTTAACGTGCACCCGGCAGCCCCACTTTGTGAGTCTGCGTGGTCTACCAGCTTTGTGGCTGAGCTGTTGTTGCTCCTCGACGTTTTCACTTCACAATAACAACACTCACAGCTGACTGGGGCAGATCTATCAGAGCAGAAATTTTAATGTACTGACTCGTGGTAAAATTGACAACCTGTGACGGTGCCACGTTTAAAGTCACCGAGCTCTTCAGTACCACCCATTCTACAGCTAATGCTTGTCAATGAAGATTGCATAGCTGTGTGCTCGATTTTAGGAACCTGTTAACAACTTAACAATTTGGAGGGGTATCCACATACTTTTGGCTAAATAGTATATCTTGTGTCACAAAATCCACACAAACTTTCAACTTTGCAACAATAATTCTAGGACTAAAGATTAATTCATTTGTTAATAATTGCTGGTTTTGATCCACCAGGGTACTAGAAGCCCACAGAAGCAGCAGGCTTTTGTTCTGACCAGTTCCTTAATTTAATGTGATTGACTTTCTTGCTTAATCAGATGGCTTGCCCTGTGCAGTCTCAATAAAAGAGAGGCATTTACCTCTTTTTACAAGATAGAAATAAGCTTACTGCTGCCACAGTGCATGGGAATCTATTCAGATGGGATCCTTTCTGGCTTCATTTTTTATTCACTGCACAAGTTTTAGCCTTTATTTTAGACAGTGACTAATTAATCATGAACCTTCAGCTAACCATGTAACATCTGCAAATAGTTGTGCTTAACATAAAGAATCTATTTTAAAAACACCAAGATAAAAAAATAAGGGCAACTTTAACAAAAAAGTGATAGATCGTGTTTTTTTATCTACTCAGATTCACAAAAAGTCTTATTGGAAAGTACAAAATTCATATTTGTCATGCAGAATAATGATAACAGGAATAAAGATGAGAACATTCAAATACACAATTAAGCAAAAAAAATGTTTTTTGTTTAATAAGAAATGAGTTTTAACAATACCTGACATCTTTAATAAAGTGTGTTAACATTATAGGATTATCCATAACAGGAAGACAGTAGCAAATATCACAGTTCTTTTGATAATTTCGATAGAAGATGATCCAAATATCAGTTGATGTGAGGTTTCAAGATGACAGACTCATTGTGCAATTTGACTTAGGCTTGTCCACCTCTGATAACCATGCTTTTATGCAATTTTAGAGACTTTTTAAAAATTTGATTCTCCAACTGTCAAATATGAGAAAGTTTCATGATGACAGACCTGACGGTCTGGAGGAAGTTTAATTTTTGGAACACTGGAAGGCACACTGAATCGTGAGTGAAAACGCACAGAAAAACAGAAACAAGACTCCATTTGTTTTATTCGGGAATTTTAGATTACAATGCCGTATTGTGCTCTCTTATCTCTTTCGTAAAGCTTTCTGTAATGCACTATAAAACAAAGACTGGAAATACAGCGTACACACACATACTGTATATAGCAGGGGTGTCAAACTCCAGTCCTGGAGGGCCGCAGTGGCTGCAGGTTTTCATTTTAACCCTATTCCTAATCTTGACGTAGTGGTGGCTCTGAGGCTAGAGATCTGCACTGGCAATCGGAAGGTTGCCGGTTCGAATCCCGTAAAATGCCAAAAGGGTCTCTGCTCTGTTGGGCCCTTGAGCAAGGCCCTTAACCTGCAATTGCTCCGTCCCGGGTATGACGATAATCTGCATCTGTCCCTGAATGTAGGCCCTCCAACCTGACGGGAAAAACTTGGGGGTTGGTGGCAGAATAAACCATAATAAACCTCACACTAGTTCCACTTCATCTGAACTAGTGTGGTGCTGAGGTATCACCCGTTGAATGGCTGCACTCGGGTCCTAATCTGGATCCTGAGTTGGTTTGTCGTGTGGTGGGTGCAGCAATGCGCTGTATCAGTGCCTGCTCCTAACCTCACTCTTTTCCTAATCAGTGACCAGTTTTCACTGCTAATTACTTTCTTTTCTCTTCATTTTAGTAGCCCTGTTTCTAAGCATTCAGTCCTTTGAATTATTTTCTTCATTAAATGACAACCAAACAGAAATGAGATGTGAAACGAGCCAACGGACGATCAGCTAAATTGGGGCTTCAAACCCCAAACCAATTTCACTCTGACCAGTTTCTTAATGAGAAGCTGATTCTTGTTGTTAATTAAACCTGTTATTTAATTCAGTGGCCTGTTGCTGCTCTCATTCTGCCACACCAGGCATTTCCAAAACTGTTGATTTTTCTGTTTTTTCTAAGAAAACCGTCAAAATGTTTTGGTGACCAGAGAGATCAACTTTACCGAGACCTTCACCTTTCTTTATTTTCAGATATCGTGTGATGGGCACAGGTGAGCTGGTCATGTGGTGGCTTGTTTTGGGTCTCATTATTGTTTGGCTGCTAACTAAGGGGCCTGAGCAAGTTAATTAAAACTAAAGATAAAGAAGTTAATTAGCAGCAAAAACTGGTCACTAACAAACAAGATGGTTAGAACGAAAACCTGCCGCCACTGCGGCATGACATCCCTGGTATATAGGATAAATAGTTCATGATTTGTAAAAGCTGGCAGACACTAAAACAAGATTTATTAAATAATATAGTACAAACTCCAGAAAACTTTTAATAAGGAAGCTTGGTTTCCGTTCCTGACCAAGGTTAGCCTGACCTAGACACTAGTATTAAAAAATTACCCTGGCTGGACGAAAAAAAATAAAGTGGGAGTCTTCCTGCTCGGTTATGAAAAGAATAATAATTGGAAGGGTGCAGTGGATCTTATCTAGACGCACGGTTAATTTAATGCTCGTTGAAACAGATGAGCATACAATCCTGCTGATGTGTCTGTATTTTCCATGATTTTGGGGTCCCCCATTTGAATACTTCATTTGTTCTTACCTTTGTCAGATCCTTGTAAAGTTCGGGATAGAGCAGGGCAGTTTCAGGTTTTACATCTTGATCTAAGACTAGAGAGAAAACTGGAAACATGGTGTAGATTGTTGCGTATCTGTTAAAAAAAAAAAAAAAGTAAAATAGTCTTGTAATTAAACCACTTGTGTGCTGTACTGAAGTGCATTTATCTACTTCTACTGCAACGTGTTATGGATGTGGTGTTCAATCAAGACACAATACATGCCGTAATGATGAGCAAGGGAAGTTATATGCAATATTAGGATTTTTATACTACAGTCTGTAACTGGGCAATGTTAACAAATTAGATGCTGATATTCAAATTGGCTTAGAAACAATATGTCTTGCTTGGCTCCTTTGATTTCACAGTCTTTTTGAAGATAATCTTTTCAACAAAAACTGGAACCCCTTGAAAAGAGGGGGAAAAATCAAAAGTGCCACTTAGCAAGAGACAAAAGCCACTTACCCTACCATGAGAAATCCTTGGTATAAAGGAACAGATGCAAAATAGAACACTGAAGAAAACACTGCCTAGAATTGAAAGAAAAAGAGTTAATGGAGTTAATCCTTAGATTTTCTTTAGAGCACAGAACTGTGATTGTTTAATACCATAGCTGGCCTCATAATATTTAAAACGAAAACCGATTAATAATTACAGTCCTGAGTGCTTCTGGCAATACAGCGCTCTCATTGTCAGTTTCAAAAATGTTTACAGCAAACAGAGAACACGTTACCTGCATTGTAGAAATGATTAGGCCTCGGTGCATGACAAACTGGCCAAGTGCGGCAGAGCGTTTGTAGCTGTTGCGGCCGTGCACCATTAATAATCTGCCAATGTGCTTGAATTGTGTAATTGAGAAATCAGCAGCAAGTGAAGCTTGTTTCCCTTCCTAAGGAGACAAAAGTAGCCAAAAACATACATCACTGGCAAAGTTAAAAGGTGGATTAACTCTGTAGTGTAAATCCACATGTGCGCATCGTTTCAGGAGGGGTAAAAACCATGACAAGTGGGTGAAGAAGAAAAATGCCTCTGATTTGTTCTCGCCGGCTTGACAAAAACAAAAGAAAAAATGCCTGGCATTTGTGTATGTTTACTTAAAAGACATCTGTTGCTTACTGTATATTCTTGCATGTTGTCAGCATATTAATTTGCTGATATACTAAGATGACAGATATTCAGATACAGTGTACGCAACAAGTGAAATGGGCAATTTTTTTTTTTAATAACATGCTGTGTTGAGTTTCTGGTATAAAAATGTATTAATGGTTGGGGGATTCAGAAAAATACCAGCGGCCCATCCAGAGCTGCGTGTGAAACCAGTGTTGCCGGGGAAGACTCTACAACTCTGAAGTCAATCAAAAGGGTACGATAATTGAAGGAAAAAATGGATTTGGGAAATACAAAAAGAAGGCAAGTAGCAGAAATAAGTGAATTAAAATGTGCATATTTTTTAATGTTTTCACACTGGCTTATTTGAATGGTGTTTTTGTTTTCCATATCAGTTTATATAATAAGTTGAGTCTTACGAATTTCAATTTTCTGGTTAATATGCCAGTAAAATGCAAGCTAATTATAAATGCATAAACCAAATTAAAGAACAGTGGTTGATAAATCTCGTGTACAGATTTCAAATTGACAAAATGATTATCTAGAGTTTTATTTTCTTTTACATGTAACAAAACAAATGATATGCTAAAATTGACCAGAGGCAATACAACCAAGAAATGAACGTAATCACCCCATCTCTGAGCATTTCTCCTACGAGTCACTCCCGTTTGCCACTCTTCATATCATGTTTTTACGCTTGTATTTACTTTGTACATATAAGGGCACGCTTTGCGCTGGTGTGCATTACATTTGTCAAAGGGAGCTCTGCACACCTTCATTTACTTTAATTTTACTCTCACATTAGTATACTTGAAATAACATTGCTGCTGAAGGGGGTGGTCCTTGGCCAATGCTTGTGGGGGAGGTCTTGGTGCAATTGCTTAAGTGGCAGCTTACTGCAAGTGTAGTTCTGCTTGAGCTGTACAATATATTAGAATTTCTTTTTTCCTTGCAAGCCCTTTGCAACTGCATGTTTGCTCTAAAAAGCCAGGGTTGAGCTTTTTGCCTTAAGGGTGAAGTGGCAGATTACTGCTAGGTAGAATATCTCTGCTTTTATTATATAACTAGCTGTGTAAGCGGGTCCTATAAACTATTGAAATTGTCAGAAAAAAAACAGAAATGTAGAGATGTCAGGTAATTGAAAGGAACTACTCTGAGTGTCTCTCTCCTAGTAGGATTCATTTTGCAGACGTATTTGCATCGCTTCTGTATTTGCAGCTAAGCGAGTGACTCCTTCTTCGGAGGTTCCGTTTTGCCGATGTGCTTGCCTCGCATCTGTATTTGTGGCTAAGTGACTTTGTCTTTCACCAGAGGTTTCGTTTTGCCGATGTGCTTGCCTCGCCTCTGTATTTGCAGCTAAGCGAGCGACTCCTTCTTCGGAGGTTTCGTTTTGCCGATGTGCTGGCCCTGCTTGCGTATTTGCGGTTAAGCGACTTTGTCTTTCATCATAGGTTTCGTTTTGCCGATGTGCTCGCCTCGCTTCTGTATTAGTGGCTAAGCAAGTGACTCCTTCGGAGGTTTCGGTT
>JANRMT010062845.1:7978302-7999708 GCA_026402145.1 Polypterus bichir lapradei | reverse complement strand
GTCTCTACATTCCCTTCCTTGCTTCGCCACGGGATTCACGTCTCCCTGCTGATAACTACAGCCTTTTTTATTTAATCCACGGCTTCTCCGCTGTTTTATTGTTCATTTATTACGATTATAGTTATTGTGTAGGTGTTTTAGACTTAATTTACATTGTTTAAGTACCCATTTCCTTTATCGTTCCAGCCATACCCCATTAACATATCTATCGAGGTGATCACCATTGATCAAATAACTGTCACTTACCAAGTGGTTTCCATGCCCGGAGATGGCACCTACCTTTTCCATTCTCTTTGTTACATATTGCACGGCCATATCAGGCTCACTCTTGATATCCGGAGGAACATTGTGTCTTATGTATTGAATGACTGGGACAGGTTCAAGGTGTGGACTGATGACGGTACAGGAGATAATTATACTACACAGGAGCACTATATGAGTGAAATGCTTAAGCCCTTCACCTATGGTTCTGCATGTGAGTTGATGGCTGCCGCTGAATTGTACGGTTGTCGCTTTCAAGTGTATCGAAATGGCCAAATATTTTACATCTTTGGACAACCGCTAATGCCTCTTAAACATCTTAGATTCACAGGTGACGATTTCAGTAGTGGACACTTTGATGTTTATGAATGTTTAAACTCTCAAAAGCTGGATGTGAAGTTATCGATGAAACTGGTTGTGTGCTTACAACGCTTGACAGATGCCGAATGTCTCTTCAACACAACAAGTCCTGCAAATACTGTCGTAATTGAAACAAACCATGAAACTCAAACCGATTGTGACAGCAGCAATCCAAGCTGTGAGATTTGAAACAAGATTACTTTTCACATGGCCAACTGTACGTTGCATGCTCAAGAGTAAGCTCAGCGCACAGCTTGGTCATATTACAACCGGAGGGCCGAAATGACAATGTGGTATACAAAGAGATCCTTAACAAATAATTATTGGTATATTTTCCCTCAGTTTAAAAAGGTTTAATTTTCTTATATACTGTATATAAACATCTACATGTGGAAATGTGTCTGTCTGTCTGTCCGGATATGGAAGTGCGAGGCTACAGCATAAAGCCTCAAAGAGTCGACAAGGCGGCCCCAAGTTAACAAGTCGGAAAAAGAAAGAAGTATGAGGCTACAGCATGAAGCTGAAAGAAAGCAACTCCGTTGCCAAACTGAAACTGGCGATGAAAGACAATTTCACTTTGCCGCTAATACACAAGCGAGGTGAGCACATCGGCAAAACAAAACCTCCAAGGAGAGAGAAGCTTGCTTAGCCGCTGATAGACAAGGTGGGGGAGAGTGTCAGCAAAATGAAACCGCCAACTCTGCATTTCAATTTTTTTCTGGCAATTTCAATAGTTTCTAGAGTGTGGGCTTTTTACAGCATGGGCTTACACAGTTAGTAAATATTTAAAATCCAACATCTGTCTATCTGTCTGTATGACTGTCCACTTTTCAAGAGAGAACTACCTAACGAATTTAGATCTTTTTTTTTTCTGTAATTTGCTTGAACATTCCTGTTAATTTTGCGGCTTCTCTCATTGTGCTAAGTATCATAGTTCACTTGCGGTGACGATTTATTTGCGCGAATCCAAGAGAGGAGCTGCGGGATGAAGGGAGGGGCGAAGGGCCCTCTTCACTCACGAGGCAGCCTCTGTTCGAATCGCTCTACCTCTCGCCATGTGTTGGAATGTACCTTGCTTCCATATAGCTAGGCAAGGTCTGTTTGTTTAACAGACATTATCGACAGATTGTTAAGGAGTAACGTTTGGTGTTTTTGTGAGAGAGATCAAAGCTGCGTGTGTTTTAGAGAGTAGCTGCTGATTGGCAGAGATATCATGGCCATGTGCTTTTCTCCCCATGTGGGGAACGCTCTCCTATCAGAGCTGAACACGATCAGATATAGTGCCAATGTTTGACATTCGAGCGTACCTACCTTCTGCTGGGCGAGAATTACATTTTTTTAAATTGATTTTTAAAGTTTGTCCTGTTTCACTACTACATGGGCGGAGCTGCGGGGGACAGCTAGTCTACTATATAATAAAACACTAAGGTCTGTGTGTCCAGTCCTTCAGATCAATCTGATTGGTCAATTTGGCTTTGGTGACGCAACAAAAGAGAAAATGCAAGTATGAGACACACAAGGAGGAGTAAATACACACACTAAGGGAGTCGCTTTCAAAGACAGAAAGTATAAAACCGAACAGGAGGTGAAATGGCACCTCGAAAATAACGAGAGTCTCAGAAGCTGGCTTTATGGGAACGAGCTTGAGAGAGGAAGTGTTGGTAAAGAGACGTTGACACACAGAGGAATGTAACTTAAAGTACACAAAATGAAAGAGATAAAAATATTTGCTATTTATAATTATTGTTTTACAGTACATGTCTTTTACAGGTATTGTGGTTAGTTTTATAATAAGTGACTATACAACAAACTGAGCTACAGTTTTTGTAAGTAATGAGTATTGCAATTAAGTTACTTTTAAAAATAATGTTCCCCAACACCGGTGGTGATTGAAATAGCCCATGTTTTTGTGTGTCTTATGCAAATGGACAAAACAACAAAAAAGAAAAAGAAATTAACCTTCAACACACGCTCCACTTCCTCAACTAGAATATATGATAGATGCACTTTTAGTAGAAATAACACTCATGACTCTTTTTTTTATTACACCATTGACAGCTTTGCACATCTAGACTCTCTTTTGTAAAAATTGCACAGGTTATTTCAAAATTGGACCTCAAAACAGGAACTTCTCACGTCTGTGACCCATTGACTAACCCAATCCAGAAATCTGTTTAAACCCATTCACTGCAGCTTTGGTTGGATATTTCTGGTCTTATCCTGTTCAAATAACTTCTCAGACATCCTAGATCTCCTGCACACTGTAGGACTTCCTAAAATATTTCTGTCTACTTCATTTTTGTTTGGTATCTTCTTAAATCTTCCGGACCCTGATGCACAGAAGCATCTCTAAAGACATGAAGCTCCCACTAGCATTGTTCTTTATAAGAACTGCGTCCTCAGAATGATGTGCACCATTAAATGTGTGGTAAACATGTAGCAGGGATACATAAATATAAATCTGTTTATTTATGCCCAGTGCATAAATCTTGTTTATAGCTGCCTTTTTTGCTTGTATATAAATGTTTATGTATATGTGAAGGTCAATGCCTGTTAACAGAAGATGGAATAGCATGGCACTTACTTACAGCATTTACCCTCTCTGGTGATAAAGCTTCCAGTTGTACCTCATATGTCTGTTTCTGTTATGTGGATCTAAAATGTAGCCCAGTAAAGCACGACTCTCTCCCTTCTTTTCGATTACTTTCACAAAAGCAGTTAACCAGTTTACAAAGCCAAAAGCCTCCACACATCAGCTATCTGCAGCTCCAGAATGACCCTTCCTCATCTCACCATTTCTTCATGTCTTGATCCAAGCAGTTCAGTGAAGTTTCCACCTGAACTATGATTTCGGTCAGTCTCTTTCGTGGCTTCATGCCTCTTCACGAACATGCAGTGAGATCATACTGTTTTTCTTTTCCTAGTGAGTTGCGCTGTCTGCCTTTCATCGCTCACCCATTTACATTTGCTTCAGTTATGAACAGGTTCATGTCGCCATCATAGTCAAAGCAACACCATTAAACGTTTCAGAACTGGACTGTCTCTCTTTGCATAAGCTTTGTGGATTATTCAATGTGTGTGCTTGAGTGATGGTATTTTGTTGGACAATACAGTGTATTTTGTACATAGCCATGGTTTCGCATAGTCTGTTTGAATATTTATTTTTGTTATATGCATATTGATGTTTGATGTAGTATCCTTTGCCTAATATATCCTTTTTTATACTTCCATTCTATTAATAGTTGTCTTTCTTCTTCTTCATGGGACAGGAAGGTTGGTGGATATGGATTGATTTTGGCTAAGTCCAAACTTAGCTCAGTTTATTGTTCTGTACTTGGAATGTTTAAATTTGATAGCCTTCCAACCAGTGGTGCCTTCAAAATTGCTTTGTAAGTTCCTTTACCTTTGTGGTGTCATTTAGGTTAGGGGAGTAACTTTGGAACAGTCGCATTTTATATGAGGTAATGCAAAGAAGCATCATTGCACATAAGTGGAATTCTCTTTTACAGTCTTGTCAGTAATCATCTTTTTCTCAATACATAATTCATTTAGAAGGATCCACAGAGCTAAACGCTGTGAAACAACAACATGGACCAGTTAGGCTATAGTACTGGTTGAAAGTTTATACTGCAGTATATATGAGGCAGCGATGGACTATGCATATATGCATTAATCTATCACTTAGTATATTACCCCTTGGGATTAATAAAGTATCTATCTACATCTCTCATCTATATCTCTATATATATATTACCATTCATCTATCCATATATCCATGCTCCCAAATAATTTGTAAATGGCAGGGTTGCAGGAGACCTGAAGCCTATACCAGCAATCCTGGGAGAAAGCCGGGAACAACACCTTGACAAGACACTATCCATTCACAGTGTGAACACACACACACACACACACATGCACACAGAGACATGGAGGAAAATTTAGCATCACCAACAAACCTAACTTGGATGAATGTGGAATGTGGGAAGAAACCGGAGCACGAGAAGGAAACCCATGTGGACAAAGGGAGAACATGCAAACTCCATGCAGGGAATGACTGGAGCACAAACCCCAGTCCACTTACTCAGTGGCAGCAACGTAGCACTGCACCAATGTGCAGGGCCGTCTTAACAGCACTATAGGCCCCCGGGCAAAGCAGTACACTGGGGTCCCTACCTACACAACCACTCACAGGAATTAAAATATAAATGGTTGATAAAATGAAACCTATATTTATTGTATGGTACTTTCAACAAAATCCGTGTTTAAAAATTAAAAAACATGCTGTACAGCAAAGATTATTCAGCACAAACGTTTGAACAATTTAACATGAGCCTTATACATATAAATGATACTCAATTGGTAAACCATACAAATGGAGATGGCATAGTATGAGATTACTATGAATGATTTATTATTAATCAAATGTTCAACACAAACATTTGCGAAATTTCTTTGAAGAGAATTAAGTTGAAGTGACGTTAACATATACGCTTTTATGTTATGCAGTACACATACAAGCACGTGAGGTTGCAGAGGTGACCGTGATACTAAATGAGAGGTGAATGCAACACATTTTTATAGTTTAGTATAGTATAGTATTTATTTACTGACAGCAAGTCACAACATACATAGATTAGCAGCGGGGCCCCCGGGCAACTGCCCAGCATGCCCATGCGTTAAGAAAGCCCTGCCAATGTGCTGCCCTATAGTGCTTTTCATCTGTATATTAAACATTACATTTTCTACCGTTTATATAATGCATTTTATAAATAACGGCCTTTCTGTATTGTAGAGTACCTTTCACGTCTATCTTGAGGATGCAAACCCAGACTGCTAATAAGGAATGTATGAAAATAACTAATTGCCATAGTAATAAGAATTAAAAAATAGTAAATATATATGATTGTCAGACTATGGTAATATAAAAAAAAGGCTAATTTCATCCACCTCTCCATTCTACAAACAAAGAGTATTGTTTTGTTCAAGTTGGCAGTGTGAATATTTCTATTCTGCATGCATAGTGGTTTTCAGTAGCTTTAATTTCAACTTGATTCAATTGCTGCAGCTTTGTCAGTATCTGCATTTACCACTGCAACAACTGTTAGTTTATTTATTTATTTCTTTATTTTGCACTACAGGAGTGAAAGCAAATAGTGTTTGAAACCGCCATGTCAAAAAACAAGTATTTTGCAATGATATTTTTCTCCCACATCCTAAAGATGTGCACAGTTGTTAATAGGCAAAACTAAATCAGCCTGGGTTTGTGTGAGTGAGTGTGCCCTGTGATGGACCAGGATCTAGCAGGCTTAAAATTGGAAGTGAATTGATTGTTTAATTACTGGTAGCAGGTATTGATGTAATTTAGTAAATAATATTTACTCCATAAAGGTCTTTGAACATTTTTTTTCTTAAACATATATTGTACTTGCTACTGGCAGAGTGCAGTTATGTTTCAGACAAACGTGTCTCCTGAACAGTCACATTAAACTCTATGTTCCTATTTTATTTCTTAATGAAGCTGGCTATGGTAAATCATGGATATGTAGATTAAAAAAGTCACTAAACAGTAAGAAGTCATTACTAACTTGTATTGGGGCTTCTGTAACAGAATTGATTAAACTTAACTTTATTTGAATTTCACCCCAGCTCTTAAAGTAAGTCAGTGAAGGCCCTTTTCTGCCTTGTTTTTTTACTTACACTGCCTAGTTTGTTAATTCAGCGTATTTGTCCTTCTTAAAAATTTTCTGACAGTAGAAGACCTTCACGACAACTGACTTAATTAACATTATGAAGTCTTATGCGGCCACAATACTTTGTGTCACAAGAAACCAAATTTCCCCCTAGGGATGGATGGATGGATTCTTTCTTGCTTGCTTTCTTTCTATCTACCTGTCTACTGTGTTACAAATGAATGCATCAATGCTAAAAATGAGCTGCTGACCTAATACCATATGACTGTTAATAAGTATGTCACTTAATGTTGTTCATGGTGAAATATCCACCTTTTTGACGTCTTCTGTGTGAAATGTTCAATACTACTGGCACCATGAACACAGAACACTGGGACACAGAAGAGTTAGACATAAGCAGAACACAAGCCCATGATTTGAAGGGTGCCTACAGCATAATATGGCTGAGCTCATCAAGTATAGAGGATTTAAAAAAAAAATTATGCAAAATAATAGTTCTATTATTATGAATAACTTCTGTTGTGTACATATCCATCCAGCCATTACACAAACCTACATGATCCAGGCTCAGGCTTGTAACGTTCATACTCATTGAGTGCAACAGAGGAACCTCGCCTGGACAGGAGTCCATTCTGTCAACTGAGCATGCTCAGAGACACATAGTCGGACCATCTGGGCCAATTTATTGGAGGAGGAGGCCAGGTGTCTAGAGAAAAACCAATGCAGATCCGGTGAGAGCACATAAACTCAACATAAACAATGACCAGGTCAAAATTCTAACCAAGTCTTTTAACTGACTGATGATATATAACGGATATATGGAACAGTATTTTAAATCATCAACTAATTAGTTAATAACTATAATAGGCTTCAGACACTGCTAAGTTTAAAAATTATGAGTTTTCCTGCACTACTGCTCCCTTTAACAATGGCATTTTCAAACGCAACCAGTGAAAAGATTAAAGCCCTCCCTGCAGATTAAGTACAAATTATCTGTCCTACTGTTTCAGCACCATTTGTTCATTTATCACACAACGTCTAGTATTTCTGGTCAGTGTCAATATGCTTTGCATCCTTGCAGTTAACAGATGTCTTCTCTTGTCGAATGAATTACTTTATGTTTCATGCACTGGTAGCCACAGATGTGTCACTATAGCAACATCATTAATTTCAGATCTTACCGGAAACATGCTCTCCAATCAAACCTAATTATACCATATTGCTTTCTTGTCCAACAATAAGGAAACTATAATGTAATTATTGGGACACTTCATTTTCAATCCTGTCGTGGCAAATGCAAGAACTGCAGTGATGGACGCTTCTTGTCAAAATGTGTATTGATGAAGCACAAACCCAATTTGCAGTCATAAGGCAACTACCTTCCAATTATGTTAGTGCCAGAGCATTCCTCAGGCCCAACAACTCTAATTCTTTTCTGTTTTCTGTGAGACCAGCCTATCACATTTGACAAACAGGTAATAACATTCTGCTCTCAGTTTCCTTCTTTAGCAATGCAGCAAACTACCACATGGTTTGCTTTTAAAGTGGTGCTTGAACTTCTAAAAGACTCCACTGATACAGATTTATGGTGCAATCCCTCAAAATGTAATACTAAAAATGAAAACCACTATCGGGCACATATAATTTGCATGGAAAGGGTATGCACATCCTAGGAGCACTACTCTAGATAATGACAGACTCAAAATGACATGAGAAGTAACAAGAGGATCTTAAAAGAACCTACAGTAGAAATCGGACACATTTATATAAAGGTACTATAATCCACATGTTATTGTGGCAGGACTGGCAAGGAGACTGAATGCAGTATAAACTGAAGGTGGGCAAATTTAACTACAGGCAGCTGTGGAATAATCTGCTCGAAAAGCTGTGAGTTTAGTTATGGCCATAAAGGTCCATCCCTTTCACACATTAGCAAATGCATTTAATCCAGTTCAAGTGCAAAGAAGCTGAAGCCTACGCTGACAACACTAAATACAAACCATGGGGTTCCAGTTCTACACACTGTTGAGTCCCACACAAATCTAATGCACATGTCTTTGGGGATGTGTGTAGTATTTAAGGATATGAAGTGGCAGAGATAAAACCAAAAGTAATGGGAAAAAAAATTACAATCCAGAATTGGATGTTATTGCTTTGCAAGGAGACACCCGAGTGATTAGCATTAGGGTGATTTATGACTGACAATTCACCTGTTTGGGAGAAAACTGAAGCCCTCAGAACTAACTGGAATTAACATACAAAAAGCATCCAAACAGAAAACATCTTTGCTAAGAATCAAACCAAGATCTAAAGAGATTTAATGAAAGATTCTTAATCCTTCTAGAAAAGAAGAGTTAACATTAATAGGCATTGTAATATTTCGGTACACAAAATATTTTAAACAGCTGTTTGGGTTCTCTTCTTAAACTTTGCAAAGAAAAGAATCTAATTACCCTTACCATTTTAGCCATTCTTCTTTTGACTGTGTATATGTACGATATAGCATATGCACAACCTTTTAAGAATGTTTACGGTATTTCAACTAAACTTTTACTCTATAATCTCGCTCATCCTCTATTTTGCTATGCCCATCTCCCTATACTTCAATTCATAACCTTAGATCTTCAAAAGGTGGTCTGCTTATAATTCCAAGAGCCAAGCTTAAAGAGGTGGTGTGGTGGCTTTTTGCCGTTATGCACATAAAATCTTTGCCAACAGAAATTCACCAGGCTAATACTGTGGAACATTTTTAAAAAACTGCTAAAAACCCATTATTTTAATTTGTTTTTCTCGTAGCTGCATTTTAGTTGTACTCCTAGTAGACAATATGGGTATTGAATTGTCAGATTCTACAGGGATCTGCAGTCTTTACTAATCTCGACTTTTCTCTGCTGTTTTTTTCTCAGTTCCTCTGTGGTGGCGACATGCGTCACCACCACCTGATTGAGGCACCATGCAGCCACCTGTGATGATAGAATGCAGGCGGATGTCCCAGCTTTCCATGACACCAACTTCATTGAATCCTCTCATATGAAGCCTGAAAGCAAAGAGGAATGAATTAAGAACATTTATGTTAGGTAGAATGTCCAGTGAGGGCTGAGTGGATCTTTTGGTGTTGAAAATTTAGTTTTTTTGTTTTTCGCCAGTCTAACTGGGTTTTTTTTTTGTTTTGTTTTTTTCTGCCCTCCCGGCCATCTGACCTTATCACCAGACTCATCTTTAGAGACTTACGTTATAACATATTATATAAGAATGCTACTCTTCTACTTGATATTTATTTTGTTTCTCTTTTTTTGTAACTTTCTCTTTGATACCTTGTAAAGCACTTTGAGCTACATTGTTTGTATGAAAATGTGCTATATAAATAAATGTTGTTGTATTCTATGTCACGTGGGTCTGATGCCAAGAAGTTAATGATAGTGAATTTAAATAAATCCATGATCTAGTGCTGGAAAAATATTTCTGTGGAATGAATACATCTGTTTTATCATGTAAGTGTTCACAAATGTTATTTTAAACAAAGGTTTTTTTTTTTATATTGATGAACAATACTGGAAAAGGGGCAAATTATCAGCCCCATACAACATGCAATAATTACCTGTTTGACTTTCACTCATCACTCATTTTCATCACAGACATCAATGGCTGAAGCTGGCTATCTCGGCTTCAATGTCTTAGATAGGGCCAGGATTGGACACCTATATGAACACATAACTCCAGTTCTTAAATCCTTACACTGGCTCCCGGTTAAGTTTAGGGCCAGATTTCAAAATCCTCCTTTTAACATATAAAGCCTTTAATGGCCGAGGTCTGACTTACTTGTCTGAACTTATCATGACTTACAAACCAGAACCTACATTATGATCTTAAGATGCCAGCCAGCTTACGATTCTAAGGATTAATAAAATAACAGTGGGAGGTCGAGCTTTTAGTTACAGGGTCCCTAAAATGTGGAGTGGTCTACCTGCTACTATAAGAGATGCCCCTTCGGTCTCAGCTTTTAAATCCCAGCTGAGGACTCACTACTTCAGTTTAGCACACCCTGACTAGAGCTGCTGATTAACTATAGAGACTGCATATCTGTTGTCAGTCATTAGCACTAAAACATAAGTAACATGATAGTTATAATTTCATACTAACTCTCACCTATTCTGTTTCTCTTCTCGGTACTCAAATGTGGCACTTGGTGCCACGGCCCACCTGCCAGGTTGTTTTGCCTGCCTAAGGTAAAGTCATCCCTGATGGAGGATCGCAGGAATAGTGGGAAAGAGGGGTCCTTTCATTGGATTAGCGCTATTTCAGCTGTGGAATAGTCAAATGGGGGAGGCAGCTTGAAGGCTGAGGTCTCCAGGACTCTAAACAAATCCAAATCATATTATGTGATATCATCCACTGTTAAATTCTACTCCGTATTTCTAAAATTTTTATTTTTATACTGTATTGAGGATTTGTTCTGTTCTGTGTATTGTATTGTATTGACCCCCTTCTTTTTGACACCCACTGCACACCCAACCTACCTGGAAAGGGGTCTCTCTTTGAACTGCCTTTCCCAAGGTTTCTTCCATTTTTTTCCCTACAAGGGTTTTTTTTGGGAGTTTATCCTTGTCTTCTTAGAGAGTCAAGGCTGGGGGGGGCTGTCAAGAGGCAGGGCCTGTTAAAGCCCATTGTGGCACTTCTTGTGTGATTTTGGGCTATACAAAAAATAAATTGTATTGTATTGTATATCCTTCAGCACCCGAATCGTTACACCTGAAAGGGCTACACTTTAATCTACCTTAGCAAAGGCCAAGGCTGGCCATTTCAGCTGCAGTACCTTAGAGGAGAGGAGACTGAGTGGGGACCTCATCCAGGTATTTAAAATCCTCAAAGGCATTGATAAAGTTGATCCAGCAACATTCTCTCAGATTAAACGTGAATCACATACTCAAGGACAGTGGAAAATAAAGTGGGAAGTGCATTTAAGACTGAAGCCAAGAAGCATTTCTTTTAAGCAATGAATTGTGGGACTCTGGAACAAGCTGGCAACCTTTAAGAAGAATCTGGATGAGATATTGGAACAGCTTACCTATTAGCTAAACAAGCTGGCTTGATGGACTGAACGATCTCCTCTCATTTGTCAAATTTCATATGTTCTTAGCAGGGGCCAGGGGGACGCCTATATCCTTCGACACCCACACCTTCATTCTTGCAAGGGCTGCACAATTACTCCAACAGAGGCCAGGAGAACCTTCTTCGAGGTTACCTTTATCCTTCAGGCCCTTGACTGCTATCTTGAGAGGGCTTCACAAATAACACATCATTCAAACAAGCACGGCTTGCTATTACCATATTCATCAATGGGTCAGAAGGTATCAACAAACAAGGCAATTTCAGTGAGATAATATTAAAAGTTTTAGTTAATCATTGCTTAAGTTTATATGCAGAGAAAAATACTAGAAGTAAAAAAACAGAAGAAAACATACAACCTGAATGATTCATATCTATGTGTGTACAGCACGTTTCAGAGTCCATTCCTAATCCATCGAAGGCATTCTGTAAAAGTATGCACCATCATGGCACAGCCTTTCCCATTTCATTTGGTAGGTGGCACTGTACTTTTCTCCTCTGACAGCATGACATTTCGATGTATCTTCAGGACTGTCAACGTCCTCTCCCTTTCTCACACCAAACACTGCACTTCACTTTTCTCCTATGTCACTGGCCTCTCTCACAAGTTGGATATAACATGCGCGTTAAGCCAACAGAGGTGATTTCTCTTATATTGTGGCTGGGTGGCTACTTTTACTAAGTGATATCAGTGGACAACTGAGAATTTCATTAAAAGTTTACCAGCCTAGGCGGCACGGTGGCGCAGTGAGTAGCGCTGGTGCCTCACAGTTAGGAGACCCGGGTTCGCTTCCCAGGTCCTCCCTGCGTGGAGTTGGCATGTTCTCCCCGTGCCTGCGTGGGTTTCCTCCGGGGGCTCTGGTTTCCTCCCACAGTCCAAAGACATGCAGGTTAGGTGCATTGGCGATCCTAAATTGTCCCTAGTGTGTGCTTGGTGTGTGTGTGTGCGCCCTGCCCGGGGTTTGTTTCCTGCCTTGTGCCCTGTGTTGGCTGGGATTGGCTCCAGCAGACCCCCCGTGACCCTGTGTTAGGATATAGCGGGCTGGACAATGAATGGATGGATGGATGTTTACCAGCCTTTATTTAATAAACTGAGAAATACAGAGATATGAAAAAAACATCTTTGATGAAAAAACAACTCCAAGATCAGCAAGAACGTTGTCCTTTTTAATGCATCCTTCTGTATGCACTAATGTATTCCATAGGAAAATGGTACAATAATAGGATTTATTAGTCATTACAATGTTTAATGAAGATGCCAAAAATAAGATTCTCTGCATAGTGTATAACAAAAATACGCAGGAAACAGGATATGACTTATGGTTTTCTCATGCAGCTCCAGTTTTAAAGAAGCCTGTGTAGTGGCAAAAACACTGTTAGAAAGTCTTGAGAGTTTGTGTAATACTAATATTTCATCTTTAAGCCACAACACAGAATAGAAGTTTATAAGTACTGTAAGTAACAGGCAGCTGAAGGATGTTTGCTGTGTTGTTAGGATTCACTTTTTTCATTTCATCCGTTTACTCAAAAGTGAGACCCATTCAGTTCCTCCGGGGTTACTGGTAGGCTGCAGCCCTTAATATTTCTCTTATATGGATCATTACTTTAAGTATTTCTGCCTTGATGCACACACCTGTGCAGTTTCAGCTTTAAAGAAGTATGTGAACTGGGAGTTTGTTGAAGAAAGGCAGAGTAAAGTGTACATAGAACAGTTGTGTAGCAAACAATGGCCACATAATTGCTGAGCACTAAGTAACTTGTTTTGTTCAATAGCTTACTTCTACTTAAGGTTGCAGGGAGAAGAAGACTGTATTGGCAGCACTGGGCTCAATATCCATATACTAAGTAAAGTTGAGAACATATGTTGAGACTGAACAAGGTTTATGTGCCAAAACCTGTGACAACAATACGCAGGTTTATATTTCAAAAAGATCTTAATGTTGCAGAATCTTAACTCTTTCAGGGCGGATGTCAACTTCTGTCAAAAGAAATGGTTGATGACGGTAATCAGCTGTAAATGGTGACAAAACCCACCGTTACGTTTGTGTTGAACATTCCCCGTGCTTGGGTGAGTAGTAAGAAACAAAAAAATGGAATCGACGTCTGGTGAGAGATCGAAGCAAATGTGTAGAGCAAAATACTCTGTGGACAATGTTTTGCATATTAGCACTGAATTGGACTCTGACATGTTGGACTCCGATTTCTACACAAGTGATCGAAAATGAAGGTCAGGTACCAGCATCAGCTGATCGGTCCTCAGCTGATCGTGGTGCTGAACGGGTTCGTGTAGCTGACGTGCCTACAGCAACATTCACCTGGGAGGATCGCCACTTACAATGACAAGAGGTACAAAAACCACATTATGATGCACTGTGACTGTTGCTGTCGCACCCTACCACATGAAGACAGCCTGCCAACCAGACTTCCACACATTCCTGGCGAACAGGCGGCAGCAGCACACAGCAACAGACGTTTTAGATTGATTTCTATGTGAAACCGTTGCTTTGTGTGCCTTTCAGAAAACTGATTATCATTGATTGAGTGACCTTGAAGGACTGATTTCAGTATGTACAGAAATGTGTTGACTCCACTGTTCCTTTTAGAAGTTAAATCTTGTGTTCTGCAGGGCATGGTACTCAGACCTTTGCCGTTGACACTTCACAACTTTTTTCAGACAAATATTATCAGAAACCATATTTATTTTCACTTGTCTGTAGATGTCCTGCTATGGACTTGCATCCTGTCCAGGGACTGTTTCTGCCTTGTACCCAGTGCTAGCTGGGATAGGCTCCAGCACCCCTTGTGAGACTGTTCAGGACTGAGTGGGTTAGTAAATGACATGTATGTAGATGGTACTCAGCTATACGTTTTTTTCAGTCCAAGCAACATCTCTTCTATAATTTCCGCAATTTATATACAGTGGCATGCAAAGGTTTGGGCACCATTGCTTAAAATGTCTGTTACTGCGAATAGTTAAGTGAGCAGAAGACGAACTGATCACCAAAAGGCATAAAGTTCAAGATGACATATTTCTGTTCAGTTTTTTATGCAAGATCAGTGTATTGTTTCTGTTTTGTACTGTACGAAAGGTGCACCATGCCAAAATTTGAACACCCCAGGAGGTCTCAGACCTTCATTAGTTCAAAAGTATATACATACTTTTTTAAATATGTGTTGTCACACACGTGCGACTAGGAAGACGTTGTATGGACCAAACAAAGGTTATTCCACGCCAAGCCAGGGGGTGGCGGGGTGCACTAAACCTTCTCCCGTTATCTTTACAGATCAGCCGCGGGAAAACCTGTCTGATTTAAAACAGATGACGTCACTTCCGGTTCTGGCGCCTAGAAGATTATCACTTCCAGCACCTACTCTGACTAACAAAGAACATCACTTCCTGTTCCCTTACATCACTTCCTGTTCTATCCCTTAAAACCGCCATCTTGACAAACCATTGTCAGTTCTGTTTTGGACTCGGTATAGAGAACATCTCTGTATTTATCAAGAATCTTTTGCAGCCAGGAATAATATAGGGTGGCTGCCCCAAACCTTTTAAAGTATGTCGAGTCTATTCCTTTTACAGTGTATATAGAGCGTATATATTGTTTATACATACACACCTGCTTGAGCAAAACAGGAGTGCCTTCCTCTGTCCCGAGTTATTTCTGTCACACCAGCCCTAGTCTCTAGTCATCAATCAACAATTAAGATCCTTACCTGTTTTGTCAGTAAGTAAGTATACCAATCGCCCGAGTTCTTCTGGAATGGTACTTGTTCTCACGACTGTACCAGGAATGTTTTCATCCTTCATTATCATCCATCCATAAGCTGCTTTTCCCATGTCCAGGTTAACTCGCAAGCTAAAAAGAAAAAATAATACATGATCTAAGTTCTGGAAAATGCTACAAAAAGTATTTCTTTACATCACAGTAATTTGAAAACTTTTTTAATTGGATACTTCATTTTAGCAATGCTCCTTACTGTGAGATTTCAGTTTTTTTATTTTTTAATAAATTTGCAAACCTTTCCAAAAACAATCTTTAAATTTGGCAGCATGTCTTACTGAGTGTAAATGGATCTATTTTAAGTTAAATCTACAACACAATAAAGTGTGTAGAAAGTGAAGGGGTCTGAATACTTTCTGAATCCACCGTATGTGGTACAATTAAAGTTCAGGGAAAATAAAATCAACGCTTTTCCCAAAGAAGTGAAATTTTCAAACAAGGTTCTATTCAAAATGTACTATACACTACATTTTTTATTCATCCATCCATTCACCTTGTAAATTTTGTTTCCCGATTATGAAGCAAATAGGTTTAAAGCACCTATCTTGTCAGCGTCAGTCACAAGGCAAGAACTAGTCCAGAGCACCGGACACCAGCCAAATCCGCTCACTCGCTATGGAGCAGCTTAATGCAAGTCTTTGGGATGTGGGAGAAAAATTGTAATATGCAGAGAAAACTATCACAGGTATTGGAATACAAGAATGCTTTTGATGAGAAGAGGCCATCCAACCTAAAACAGCTCTTCAACCATGCAACCTTTTCAAAATATTTTCAAAATCTGAATATCCCAGGTGTAATACCACATACTTTACTTGATCCTTAAGTATCCACAGTTCCCTATGTGAAGTAAAACTTTCCAATGTTTAATAACTCTTAACCAGCTTCTTGAGTGAAGATTTCATTTTAAAGTAAGAGCTGCCAGCTAGCCCCAGTGTTCCCATGATAATTTTAAACAGATCTGCAATTTCTTTGCTTAATCACCACTAATGATGAGCGAACAATGCTGTGTTCAGTCCGCCATGAGTTCCCCAAAATCACGGAAATGTTTGTGATATTCACCAAACTCTGCAAAATGCATTAAAGTCAATGGGGACTCAATTAGATCTGACTGGATTATAATGACACAGTCGTCTTTAAAGTGTTCCTGAGGGCTAGGGAAACTTCTGCCAATTATACTGGACCGATTATTGTGGCCAAAGATATGACCTGAGCTGTGCGGCAGCAGTGCCAACAACTGCACCACTGTCCATCCCTGAGATCAAAGAAGACAAAACGTAGTCAGAGACACGCGATCATACATTTCATCAAAACAAAGCAGAAATGCCAAAATTGTAGTCAAGCGTCAGAAAAAATATGCAGGTCTTTAAAAGCAGGTAATTAAAAGTGGCATGTCATGATTGAAACCACTGCCTCGTTCTAATTTTTGAAGTTGCGCTGAAGGTTCTCCAAACTGTCTGTGCCGATGATGCTTTGCACTTTTTATTCAATCAAAAAGATAGAAACGTCTTGGAAATAGTAAGAAATCTTTCATTATTATTATCTCTTATATATATTTCTCTTCTAGTTCTTCCTGCTTCCTCTTCAAACCCGGTCCTGCTCACACGGCATTTCTTGATTCCTATTAGTCCTCTTCCAAACCCTTCCCCACGGTGCCTGCGACCTCCCATACACCCCTACACCACTTTTCTCGGGTCCTATTCCTCCTGTGGACTACCGCGTTCCCAGCTCATCTCTCTCATGACCCCATTGGTGTCACCGTCACCGCCCGATATCTAGCTTGACCGCGTGACCTTTCACTTCGGCCATGTCTGCGCCTGGGAGTCTTTTCCGTAGCCTGCTACAGGAAGGTACTCTCTCGACCATTGGCATTGGTTTTGCGCCTTGCTATTTTCGTTATACTGTGACGGTTGTTTGTTATAAAATGAATGACAGTATCTTCTCTGTCAATGGGTTTTTGTACAACGTCATCTGTATTCCGGGATCTGGCAACTGCCTGTTCCTATCAGTGGGTTATTTCTTGACACAAATGGTTGACGAAGGCAATACACTCTCACTACGACATAGGACAGTAGATTTCATTGCATGACATTGGGACAGATTTGGAGACGTTCTTCCTGTTGTTCTTTCCAACGCAAGTCGAGTTATCACAACAAGTCAAGAGTACTATCAATACATGGCAACATCTGGAGTTTATGGTGGTGAAGCTGAAATTCAAGCTCTTTCCGAGATTAGATCTTTCGACTCATTATCTGTCGTCTCCAGCAAAACACCTATTCACAACTGCATCTTTCAAGAAGTATTTCTTTCTTCTTGATTTCTGAATTCCTTTCTCACCGTTTTCTACTCCTATTCTTACACCACCGTATGCTACGGCAGGCGTCGGCTATCTAGTTATTATTATTTTATAGAGTTTCCTGTGTTTGGGGTCGTCAGGCTTCGTCAAGGTTTGCTTTGACTCTCGCAGCACCACATGGGTACTTATTATCTCTTATGTCGACGTGGAACTTGAAGATTGACCTGCACATTTGGTTACAAGGACGATCTCTCGTCCCACAGAGTCTGTAATGCAAACAATCAGCACTATATACCCAGGGGGGCGGTCCCATCAATGTTGGCTGTTACAGCTCCGGAGGATGTAGCACTGGCCTCACAAAGCATTATGGAGTGCTTGTATTTAAAATAAAAAAAAAATCTCCTAAATGGGCCAAATTATCAAACACAAATGCAGCAAATTTGCTGCAAATAATGCTTTGGCGAAATTCGTTGATCAACGCTAATCACTACCTGCTCATTTTTAAGAGATTCAGCTCTTTGAATCTCTCCTTACAGCTAATACACCACAGTCTTGGAATCAATATAGTGGCTCCTCCTTGGACCTTCTCTAGTCCACGGACAATCATCCAATCCCCCAAATTCTTTAATTATGTCTTTTTTTTTTTTTTTTACAGCTTATGTATACCATTTTACATTAATTAACCATATTCTTCACCTCTGAACATCTGCCCAAGTCTGAGTTCTGTTCAGTTCCATCTGTAATCATTAGGTCAACTCTATGCTATTTGCCAATCCATCACATTTAAAGTCATCTGAAAATGTAACTATTTCTTTTTAAAATTCTTTACAGCTCATGACTTAAAATTGCACAAAATTAAATCTGGCAAGTATATTCCTAGGCAGGGTACACAACAAAGCTACATGACATACAGAAATGAATGCAATGAATAGGTGGATAATAATAAACACATCAGAAACTCCAATTTGGACAACCCGCATGAAGAGTACAGATTTTAAGGCTGATGCAGGTGGTTGTGTTTGTTTATAACCAAATTACTGAATTCATTTTTATCCTACATTTCCACTTACAAGCACTGCTCGAAAAACTTTAGATATTTTTGGTAATTACTTATCGTTGCCAGTTTTTACACTTGGCACATGTTGCTTAGTCTACAGAAAACCTGAGAGCACTATAGTTCAAGTACAAAATTCCTGATTCAGAAAAGCAAGGAAGACTAAACTCTGAGTGAAGACAGGGTGTTTACTAAAAAACATTGTGTATAAGGAAGTGCGTTCAGCTAAAATATGTAATTTAATTCAATATGGAGTTTAATAAGCATACAAGCTATAGGTATACTTAGAAGCATGCAGATGTAAAAGTTACTTATCCATTTTTCTCATCCTTCTTTTGTGCTTAAAGCTTTTTGTCCTGACAGCTGTAAGCACTGTCCACCAATTCCAAGACTACAGCCACAGACATGCTATTAGATCTTTGACTACATCTACTAGTCTTTATTATTTAAAACAAAAAGGAGCAGCGATCCACAAGAATCTCTGCTTTTAACTATGAAGTTTGAAAAAATTCCTCATGCATTAACTTGTGTTTTTGTTTTTAAGTCAATTGTGCACAAATCTGCTCACTGTGAACTAAACTCACACATCCTCTAGTTTGATTCCTAAATTCTTATGAAGTACTCTAATTTTTTTTTTTAAAGTAGGCAAGCCAGTGAAAGCAGTGTGATGCTCTTGGCAATGTTCTGCTACATAAAAGTTTGGGTTCTGGCATTCATGTGAATGTCACTTTGACACGTACCACCTACTTAAAGACTGTTGCAGACTTCTTACACCCCCTTCATGGCAATAATATTCCCTGATGGCAGTGGCCTTTTTCATCTGGATAATGTGTCCTGCCACACTGCAAAAATTGTTCAAGAATGGTTTGAGGAACATGGTAAAGAGTTTAAGGTGTTGATTTGGCTTTCAAATTCCACAGATCTCAATCCGATTGTGAAACTGTGGGATGTTATGGAAAAACAAGTCCAATCCATGGGGACCCCACCTCGCAACTTACAGGACTTAAAGGATGTGTTGCTGACATCTTGGCACAGATACCACAGGACATCTTCAGAGGTCTTATGGAGTCCATTCCTTGACGAGTCAGAGGTATTTTGGCAGAACAAGGGAGACCAACACAATATTAGAAAAGAGTGATATAAATGGAAAGTATTATTATTATTATTATTATTATTAGGCAGGTGGTTTGAATGTTGTGGCTGATTGGTGTATGCATATGTATACATAACCAGACACACATGTACATACATACATGCATGCATATAGTGTATATGTAATTTATCGTATTAACTTAAAATTTAACATTAACAAAGGAAATGTTTAAAAAACGTACCTTTGTACATAACATGACCAGCATAACTGTAATAAAGTCATTAC
Source organism: Polypterus bichir lapradei (assembly GCA_026402145.1). Taxonomy (NCBI): domain Eukaryota; kingdom Metazoa; phylum Chordata; class Cladistia; order Polypteriformes; family Polypteridae; genus Polypterus; species Polypterus bichir. Next base: position 7,979,781 of record JANRMT010062845.1, on the reverse strand, counting down.
TGTGAGTTCCTGCATACTTAGCTCAGTGATGGGTTTCTTTTAGGCACTTTCTGAAAAGAGTGCAACAGTTGGCACCATCACCTGGAAACTCATGAGCCTGTAGACTGTATGGTGGATCACATAGATGAGGTTTCAATTAAACGTCTCTTTCTGGTTGCAACATGTGTCAGAAGTCTGTACTGTTGCACCATTTTGTGGTTTATCGCATGAGACCACACAGATTGTGTAGGCCAAAAGGAGCATAAGAGAAATAAACACTCAGAGAAGCTCACAAGCATATTTATATCTGAAAACCTGCCGCTGACATGCAATTACAAAAAAATGGCACAAGGTAAAAAATATACACATTTGTACCCAATTTTTAAAAGCGTTTATGCACTGCATATATCAAAACATCAGTTTTTCAAAATATCGTGAATGTGTTTGACTATCTGCTTGTTTTACTATATGTAAAAACTTTTACGGCTTGTCATCCATGAAGCACCTCACATCATGAAACTCTAAGTCAGATAGAGAATTAATTATTTTCTAGGTTTAGATTTTTCCTAGTATACCTGATTTATTGCACAAAGAAAGTGAAAAATAAGTGCAATAACAAAAAGAAACAAGAAAACTCCAGCCTGCCATTCTAAATCTTATTAAACATTCAGCATAGTATGGAATGGATGGCATATCTACTAAAAAGACTTCAAATTCTGAACTTTTTCTATCTTTCATTACCTCTGTTGACCCATTATCCTCATTTCTCTCCAGTAAAGATGTCTGATATAATACCATGAACCCTTTACCTGAACATGACAGTTGCCTTATGTCACAGAAAAATGATAAATACATAAATAAAAGTCAAAATGGGACACTGATACAATTTTTCAGTTTCATGTATAATATACATACAAATACACATCTCTTTACATTTGCTGAGAGATAAAAAAAGCAGTATGAAACAAAACTCTATTGTGTTTCAAGTGTTGCAAGTTGGCACTCCAGTGTTGTGCAACATGACATGCTTATCTCCAGTGACACAATGTCCTGGGACAGTAAAGTATTCATTTCCTATCTTTATTTTTAATTAGAGGTTACATGATTTTGCTAATGGCTATAGCTGCTGCCTTGCATTGCCAAGGACCAGGTGTTTGTTCCATCCTGGTCAACATCTGTGTGAATATTCTATATTAAACCCATTAGCAAAGGTTATGCTATAATATAAAAAGGCACTGAATAGATAGATAGATAGATAGATAGATAGATAGATAGATAGATAGATAGATAGATAGATAGATCCTAATTTTAGTATAGTAGGCAGGATTAGATAGATAGATAGATAGATAGATAGATAGATAGATAGATAGATAGATAGATAGATAGATAGATAGATAGATAGATAGATAGATAGATAGATAGATAGATAGATAGATAGATAGATCCTAATTTTAGTACAGTAGGCAGGATAGATAGATAGATAGATAGATAGATAGATAG
>JANRMT010062845.1:7942690-7967487 GCA_026402145.1 Polypterus bichir lapradei | reverse complement strand
TATCTATCTATCTATCAAAGAAAACACAATTCGGTCAGGTGTATACTTATGATCATGGAGAAGCTATGCAAATTTTAACAGGCGACAAGAAAGTTAACGTATATATTCCACGAATAACATTAGACACCAAAGGAGATCTTGATATGCCATTCGTATTAAAATGTTTACAGTTTCCCGTGAGAATAGCTTTTGCTATGACAATTAACAAATCACAGGGCCAATCATTAGAAAAAGTCGGCTTATTTATTAGAGAAACAGAAACAATATTCACTCACGGGCAGTTATACGTTGCGCTGTCACAATGTGTCTCCAAAAACGGAATCAAAATTCAATGCGATCTTGAAGAAAAGGTAGTTCCAAATATTAATTTTAATGAAGCTTTAAAGTAAAAGTGCAAATAATGAAATTGAAACAATTCCAAAGAAAAAAAAAAAACCTTTTAAAATCGTATACCCGATTAACCAAACACAGGGGTTGGCGAGCGAAGCGAGCAGGGGGCAGAGCCCCCTAGTGTGTATAAATAAAGAAAATCTATCTATTATATAGTGCCTTTCATATCTATCTATCTTTAACTTCTTCCTTCATAGAAATGTGTGAAATTATTCTCAAATCAAATTGTAATTAGATTTAAAATAATATAAACAATACTAAGAATACTATAGGGCATACTAACATCACACTGCACTAGACTCTCTATACTAATCTCATAATAATGAACATATGGAAGAGCACAGTGATTGACACTGCTGTTTCTTCATTCTTACAGTCCTGGATTTCAAGCGGTGAGCAGGTTATTTTTCTTGGAATGTCTAAATTAGCTTGAGGTATAGTACAGTGTGCATGACTGTACCATGATGAGGAACCATCTCATACCAGGGTTGATCACTGCCTTGTACCTAAAGTTCTAGAGCCTGGTACTGGTCATTCATGGCGGTGGCCTGTATAAGCAGGTTAGAAAATTGATGGATAATACACATATACAAATTCTGAAGGTGACAGATTTCTTATTATGTTGATAATAACTTTATAAAAATTAGGGAGAAAACACAATGAGAGGATAAAAAAAATATCTAAAAACAAGAATTTACCTAAATGATGGAGAAAACTATCTGTAATTTAATAGAAATGCCAAAGAATATTTACGAATGTATCTCAGTCTACCTGTTCTTAATACTGAAGACCCTCTGGAACTCACAAGAGGGCATTAAAACGTTCAAATAATATTTAGAGTACAGGACACCTCCTGAAAGTGAGGAACTGGCTGGCAACTCCTACCAAGTAAGAATTACTGAAGACAGAGTCAGAATGAGGACAGCGAAATAACTGGACACCTACAATGGCAGGCATGTTGATAACAGGTGTCACTCATGGCAGAGTACTTTAAGTGAGCAGTGGGTATATAAGCTGGGAGCAATGCGGCTCTTGTCACTATGTACTCAACCACAATCTCCTACCCCAAACCTCACCTTTGCAGGGTTGATGTGCTCTGGATCAGTTTTCTTTCATCACTGGCTTTTGTATACTTTATAGAGTTTAAATATCACAGCTGTTAAAAGTCACCAAATGAATGGGATGAGCTTCTTGCCAGCTACTATAAGTGGAAAAAAGTCTTATAAAAGTAGGCACTCTACCCGTAGCACATATGGCTGCACCGGTAACAGAAGCTGTCAGTCACAACAGTGGCAGTGGTACACAGTTTACTTTTTGATTTTCAGCCTATTAACAAAGCAAGAGGGTTGGCGTGATCAGTTTCTTAATGCCAAGGACAGGAGTGGGATTCCATTTCTTACCTCCAAATGTGATAAACCGACTGGACAAATTCATCTCACGTCCCTCAAAGGTTTACTGATCTGACAGGAATAAGACAATTAGCTCGGTCACATGTCTGCTATGTTTCATAGGTAGGACTACAAGCTTGTCAGTGTAATAATGAAGCACAAAACATGGTGGATGTTTCTTAGAAGGTAGAAAATTAATGTTCAACTGATAAAAGCATAGTCGAGGTGTGTATTTCTAGGGTACCTCACCAAAACATTGATGCTTTATAGACAGTTGATTATCATGTTTGTTTTTCAAGAATATGTTGCATGCTTTTATTACAGAAATGTGCTACGGTATTTTTACATCTTTAAATGCATCAAGAGATAATCTGAGTATGTTATTTTTGTGAAGTCTGTGAAAAGTCCCCACATTAAACAGTGATTGTTTTGTTTATGACGCCATCATGAAAAATCCCCTTCGTCCCCTCCAAGAGGCTCTTGGAGTACTTTTTGCCACAGGCTCATTTCACCACTGTGTGCTAAGTACCACCTCTGGGGGTCTTCTCTGCCAGCTGCTATCAGACAATTCAATGGTGTCACCCAATGTACTTAAGTTTATTTTTACTTACATATTTACTTACTTATTGTTTGATTGATTGGATGTATTATCTGTCCTGTAAGATTGTACCCTTGTTTTTGACCCTTGATTTTTTTAGGTTTCTGCTGCTGTATACATCTGAATTTCCACATGGGGTTAATAAAGTTTACCTAATTTATCTAATCTACTCTAATTAGAAGTATGTAGTATTTATGCAAATCATAATCTAGTTGGTCAGAGTGGTGGCACAATGGATGACAGTTGTTAAGAATACTGCCTCACAGTGCTGAGTCCTGGGTTCAAACCTTAATCTCATCAGAATATGTTTGCAGCTTGCATGCTCTTTTCCTGTCCTTCCATTAACTGAAAGACAGAGACATTCATTTAACTGGCAATTCTTAATTGGCCTTGTATGATGTACTATGGATGTGTCCGTGTACGAATCCTCCATTTTATGCCCGTTGCTGCTATGACAGGCTATGGAACCAGCAACCCAAAGTGTTTGGGGTCTGCTTTGATTTCTTTGACAGCAGACACTTTTGCATATTTTGCCAAATTCTAACAACACTAAATTCATTTTTCTCTATGGACTATAGCTACATCAAACACTTGGAAGATGGGAAGATAGATTGTCAACAACAAAACAGATCAAACAGGAGAGACAGGTATGTGTAAGGATATCATCAGAACATTAGAATCAGCCCAGCAAGCCCATCCACCTTTTTCACCTACACTGTCCAAAATAACATCAAATTGAGATGTGAAGGCCCCTAAAGTATTACTGTTCATCGTATTACTTGCTAATTTATTCCATGCATCTGTGATTCTTTTGCATGAAGAAAAGGTTTCTAACTTCTTCTTTCGGTTGCTCCCATTTAGAGGTCATCACTGCGGATCATCTGCCTCCATCTATCCCTGTGTTTTACATCATTTTCTGCCACCCTGACTGCCTTCATGGCCTTCATTCCTCTTTTCCTCTTCCTTGGCAGGTCCATCCACAACATTCTTTTCCGATGTACCCCTCATTTCTTCTCTGCACGTGCCCAAACCATCTCAATCTTGCCCCTCTCACTTGGTCACCAAACTGTCGTACCTGCGTTGTCCCTCTGATATAATCATTTCTACTCCTGTTAACCATCATTACTCTGAGCACAAATCATAGCATCTTCAACTCTGCCACTTCTACCTCTGCTTCCTGTCTTTTCTTCAGAGCCGCTATCTCCAAACCATACAACAGAGATGGTCTCACTACAATTTAATAAACCTTCCCTTTCACGCTTGCAGATACTCTTCTATCACAAATCACTCCTGCCACTCTTCTCCACCCAACCCACCCTGGCTGTACCCTCTTTTTCATCTCTCTGCTGTATTCTCCATTGCTTTGGACTGTTGAACATAAGTACAGTGGAACCTCGGGTCACGACCGTAATTTGTTCTAAAACTCTGGTCACAACCCAAAGTAATTTCCCCCATAGGATTGTATATAAATACAATCAATCCATTCTGGACCAAACAAGCTGTATGTAAATATATTTTTTTAAAGATTTTTAAGCACAAAAATAGTTAATTATACCATAGAATGCAGTGTAATAGTAAACTAAATGTAAAAACAGGGAATAACACTGAGAAAACCTTAAACAGAAAATGCTCGAATCAGTCTCTTTAAAAACAAGTCTGGTGCATTCTTTAACTGCCTTCTCGGCCTTACGTGGCCAAACCTCCCGCTCTCTCGCCAACTGCACAGGGAATGCACAAGGAGAGACTGAACATGTGCGGAAATCATCGACGCGTAAGAACCGGAAGGGAAACTGGCTTGTTCGTCACCCGAGTGTGTGGTCGTGAACAGATGCAAAAGTTTGGCAAACTTTTTGGTTGTAACCTGATTTGTGCGTGTTCAGAGACGTTCGTGAACCGAGGTTCCACTGTACAATTTGTCTACCTTCACCAACTCTGCTCCTTATAGTCGCACCCTACCACCACCTTCCCTCTCATTCACGCACATGTACTCTGCCTTACTGCTACTGATTTTCATTCTCCTTCTCTCCAGTGTGTACCTCCACCTGCTATCTACTCTCACTACAGATCACAATGGCATCTGCAAACATTGTAGTCTACGGAGACTCCTGTCTGACCTTATCTGTCATCCTGTCCATTATCATTGCAAACATTTAAGGGCTTGAGGCCAATCCTTGATGTAATCCCACTCTTACCTTGAACCAGGCTGTCACTCCTACCGCACACCACACAGCAGTCACACTGTCCTCATTCATATCCTGTACCGCCCTCACATACTTTTCTGCTACTCCCGACTTCCTCATGCAGTACCATAACTCCCCTCTTGGCACCCTGTCATACACTTTCTCTAAGTCCACAAACACACAATGGAATTCCTTCTGACCTTCTCTGTACTTCTCCATCAACACTCTTAAATCAAACATCCCATCTTTAGTAATCTTTCGTAGCATGAAACCATATTGCTTCTCACAGATAGCCACCTCTCCTCTCAGCCTAACACCCATCATTCTTTCCCATAATTTAACGGCGTGGCTGATCAACTTTATACCCTTGTAGGTACTGCAGCTCTGCACATCTCCCTTATTCTTGAAAACTGGTACAATATACTTCTTCTCCGCTCCTCAGGTATCTTCTCGCTTTTCAAGACTTTCTTAAACAAATCTAGTTACAAACTCCACTGCCATCTCAAGTAAACATCTCCATGTCTCCACTGGTATACCGTCCAGGCCAACTGCTTTTCCACTTTTCATCCTCTTCATAGCTTCCTTCACTTCAGCCTTGCTGATCCTTGGTAGAAGCTTTTTAACATTTGTGTGAAATAGGCCCTTAATAAGTTTCTAACGGTGTCCCCATGTTCGTGTTGCAGGAATCAATTTACAGTAAGAGAGGCATCCACTGCACTATTTCTTTTCATAATATTAAAACTCTATAAAACTCTTCAAAACCATCCAGGAACAATTTCTGCCTCCAACCCTGTGGCACTCTGTAGCCCTGTACTAGATATAAACAGGCTCAGAAAAATCAATGAGTGAGTGGTATAATTAGAATCTGTAACAGGTACAAATGACTACTTTAGTGGACTGGTAATATGCCATCATTATTCACTAATTATTTGCTAATTACATTTGTAATACAAGAAAAAAAAAATCACCAAAAAGGGTTAAGGAAAACTTCGTTTTAGCAGTAAAATGGAATTGTATCTTGCCCTTAGTCGTCACTAATAACCCTTTATACAAACATTGTAGATGTAGCTATAAAAACGACTTCTCCAATAAACCCTTTGGAGGGGGGATAAGGGGGAGTTAAAATTGGCCGTTAAACTGGTAGAAAGAGACAGACTGAGAGGGACGTCGGGTCACTGCCTGTGTGCAAATGGCATGTTTGGTTGCCTTGACAACCCTAAACAGGCCCCTTATGAGTAACTGGCTGTGTGAGCAAGTTTGCCGTGCAATGGATAGGCTAACACACCATCCAGAACTGGTCCAACAGTATGTGCAATGATGACAGGATAGTATCTGCTTCTCCATGTCATTATTTAAACCAGTTAGTCTATTTTAATGTGATCAGGTACAACTGCCAATCACAGCAGCATCAGTTGGAATGCTGGAAACAATCCTGGATACCGCACTGGTCCAGTGAAGGGCACAACCACACTCACTTAAGAATGACCACTCATCTTTTGGATTGCCACTGAAACCAGAGTACCTGCACAAGCCCCACACAAACAATGGAGAAAGGTGTAAACAGTTCAGGTGGAAAATCAACTAATTCTGCATACTTATATGATACAAACAGTATAATCATCATTTGAAAGATATTATTACCTTTATGTGGACACTTCATCAATAATGTGTTTTTGTCAGAATAAGCAACATTATTAATGGCTAAATAAGGTCATGTAGGAATATGTACTCTCATTAATAAAAAAAACAGCTTTAAACATAAGCAATAGGCAAAGTAGTATGGCACTGAAAAGGTTAACAATCTCCTAAGCCTCAGATGTCTATGCTGCCTAAGTTGCTATTAATATTTCTTTCTGCATAGGAAGCTATCAATTGTAACTGTGTTTTTCACTAGACCACCCAGGTATTCAGAATAATTACTTCAATAGCGTGAGCTATCCAATGACAGAAGTAACATCAACATGCACAGACATTCAAACAGTAAAATCTTTAAAGCACGGCTAAGATATTAAGGATTCGGTTTCATCTGGTTAAGTATGAACTTTTACTTCTGTAATTTCAGAGCTCTGAACAGATACAACCTCATTTATATTAAGTTAGTTTCAATTGAAAAGGCTCATTCCTCAAAATAACATTGCCATACATTTCTGATGGTCAGTATTATAAAATTTAATAACACCACCTGCTGTAAATAAACGTAAAAGCACTGCACTACTACAGGTACCACAGACGTTGATCAGATATCTTGCATGCAAAGATATGTATCCATAGAGCAGTAACTTCAAATGAAATAAAGCCACTTAGTATTCAAAATTAGTTCAAATATATTCTTAATATGAATCATTACTATTACATTCAATTTACTTGTTTATTTCTGTTTTGCTTTTAAAACAGCCATCCACTCACTGGTGTATATCTAAGCAGAATATGGTGCATGACAGGAATCAACCCCAGGGCAATATGCCAGGGCACACTCATGCTAATATGCACACTCGGCCTTAGTGGGCCAATTTAGATTTGCCAACAGATCAAAAAGGCACATCTTTAGGATGTCCGAGTTCTCAAATAAAAACTTGCACAAAGTGTTAACTACAAGTAGGACAGGGGCATGTCTGGAGACGGATTCACGGACCCTGGAGCTGTGAGGCAGCAGTGCTATTCATCGGAGTTCTGTGTCGCCACCAATATTTTTAGCATTAGTAAGAATGAGGATATTGTGCTTAGTAGCTTATTTATGTTTAATTTACAATGTGATCCTGTCAAAGACCTGAGATGTACAGGCAAAAACTAAGATCACCTTTATTCCACCACATCATCATTGTGAATATTAATGCACTTATCAAATATGAAATGCCAAAATTATTTTTCTGTTTTGTTTTTCAACAATTAGCATTACAATAGGGCATATACTAAAACATTTTAAAAGGGGTTATAAACAGCAGTCTTATCCACATTAATGAAAGGAGAAGTGTCTGTGTGTCCATCTGGTTACTGTGTCTCTGTCATTCTAACAGAAGGTGCATCACAAACATCTGTCTCAATAAACTGCTTTGCATTTGTTATTCCAACAGATGGCAAATCATAAACATTTGGACCATTGTATTTTATTACTACAGAGGTTTGTGATGCACCATCTGTTGAAATTACAAATACATTGAATTTTATTACTACATACATTACAAACTACATTCCAATAGATGGTACATTGTTAACGTTAATGCTGAGGTCTACAATGATTATTTGGATTTAGACAGGTAGCACAGCTAGTTAATCTATCAAATATTAGCTGAATTAACCAGCATAGCTCGAGTATATCTGTATAAAGAGTTAAATTAAAAAGCAAATATTTATGTTTTTTAAATGTTGAACCTTTAGCCTTTGTTGTCTAATGGAAATTCACCATGGCTAAACACAACCCAGGATGAGACAAAATGACACACTCTTAGACGATAGAATCATCTGCTAGCTTAAATAAGAGATACCCCTTAAGTCTCCGCTTTTAAATCCAGGCTGAAGATTCTTTATTTAAGTCTAGCATACCCTGAGTAGAGCTGCTGATTAGCTGTGCATATTGCATCCCTATTTGTTAAGGAATCTTTACAAAACTATAAGTAACACAATAATTCTAAACTTTTACTAACTCTACACTATTGTGCTTCGCTTCTCAGTACCCTGCTGTCAAGTCTTGATCTAAGTCTTGCAATAACAGACATATTAAAAAAAAAACAGCTTATATGTCATTTTTGACCATAAAAACACCAATTTTAGAAGATTCAGCCATTTTAAAAGAAAACCAGTTGTGTATGCTACCTCAGCACTTGTAGTCTTCTGCTAACGTTTCTTTCCCATGGTGTGGTTTTCCTCTCAAAAGACCAAATCACAGTAAACTGTTTGTGCCATATGGTTGGTTTTGGTTTGAATTACTGCCGTATTTACGCGAGAACTCACGCAAGCAAACAGAAAATGTAGCCTGACCACGAGAAAAATACTACCAGGAATATGCAATAAAATGATTATATTCAGATCCCTTTTGTTATCACAAATATGAGCCCAAAACACAGAAAGCACATTTTCTTTTATCGAAACTCAAAGAGGACATATTCTGTAAGTTTTAGCCTTTTATTTTCTGGTGGTGCTTCAGGCCCCATTGCCTCCAATGTAATGGGCAAAATAATTTTTTAAACTTATAGAAATTGTGTAACTTTGAAACACAATTTCATGTGGCAAATGCCTATATAGCACGTTTGCGAAAAAATAACTGACTTGAAAAATACCACACTTATCCTTTAAGCGACTCTCAGCATTTTACACATTTTTTATATTAATGTTTTTCACACTGACTTTGTTTTTCGAAAACCAGTTCAACTCATTGAAAATTCGTTAACTAATAAAGATGGTGAGGTAGATCCTACAGACAATTATCTAAGGCAGGGGTGCCCAATGCGTTGATAGCGATCGACCGGTAGATCGCAAAGGTAGTGCAGGTAGATCGCGTTGCATTCAAAAAAATTTTTTTTGAACGTTAGTCTATCATATATATCCTCCCTATGGCATTTGCCACTTGATTGACATACAGGCCAGTCTGAGATCTCTTTTCTTCTAAAACACTGGTCATCCCGCACGCACGATCAAACACGCAAGCTACTGCAAAACACAGGTTGTGATCTAGTTAGCCTTCCAATTTATATCGACTAAAGAAGGGATTTAAAAAAAATTGTTTGGGGAGGGTATGGGCTGGATGTGGAATTGGAAGAGGATTTTTTTTCTCACAATGTCACAATCGAAGTGCGTTTGTCTGATGTCCGAGGTTCAATCCCCGATGAGGGGTGCAGTGGAGTGAGTACACCTGATGAGCCCAAAATAGGGCGAAACACGTGTCGCATACTCTTTGCATCATTTGACAGTTAACTATGTAACATTCTATGATCTGCTTCTCGCAACTAAGAGGGCACCCGTGGCGGATGTTTGCCGACTTGCAGACCAACCACACGCGTTACCTGGTAGGTAACCACCCATACAATCAGATTGTGATTCAGACTTCGAATGCTCGCAAGCCGAAAAAGTGTTTGCACCCCTGATCTAAGGCATACCCCATGCTATATTTGTACAATATGTACAATGTATTAATTGTGACAGACAGGGGGCGCTATCGCTCCTTTGAACCCTTGTCCAAGACGCCAGACACGAGGTAAAAGTCAAAATGTTGACTTTATTATTATTGCACAGTGCACAAAGCACTCTCCTCCCCACTATATTCATAAATCACAATACAAATCACTAATAAACAATCCTCTTCACTCCCAGACGCGTTGCCACCCTTCCACCCAGCTCAGCTCCTCGTCTGGGAGTTCCCAGAGTCCTTTTATAGTTCCTGACCCGGAAGTGTTTCCCTCCTTCAGTCCATGATTCCTTATCACTTCCGGGTCTGACAAAAAGTCCTTTTCTTCACCCCGGAAGCACGTCATTCCCCTTGTCCATGTGACTCGGACGTACTTCTGGGGCGTAGGGAAAATATCCTTTGCTCCTCCCTGCAGCGTCCTCTAGCGGCCCCCATGGTATCCAGCAGGGCTGTGGATAAAAACTCCATTGTCCAGGATTCCCTGCTGGTCTTCGGGGCACCTCCATGCTGCAGAGAGGGCTCCATCTGGCGGCCTGGGGGTATTGGCCGGGATAAACGACCGGTCATATGCCACACAATATAATTTTCAAACATTTAAAATTTTCACTGTGACTAAATTCTGACAGACATTTAAACTCAAAGTGAGAAGGATAACAAGAAATTCACATTTTTTCTCTTGCTGTGGACATTGGGGATCACACTAATAGTGCCTTAAAAATGGATGTAGTGCCCTGTCACTTGGGTAAGAGGGATCATTCAATTAACAAGGATCTGAACAATAGTTTCCACACAGCTTACAGCTATTATAAGTAAGGGGATGCCACAATAAGAGTTTCACATCTTTCATGAAGACAACGACTGCTAAGGCATCCTCAAAATCAGCAGGTATTAAAAGTCATGAAGAGGTTGCTTGAGCTGAGCAGTGCCTTCATTTGAAAATATCTCAACAAAAAAAAAAAAAAAATCCCATCAGGGCTAGCTGCCTCTTTGCTTTACCTTTTTAGGGACTAGAATAAGAACTTCCCTGATTTGTTCCTGGAAGTGCTACAGAAAACATTATCACTGATTGTGATGATTGTAACATGATTAGCAATGCATTTAAAGTGTTCTGTCTCACTAGAATTGATGCTTTCACTTATATTTAAAAAGTAGCACATGACAAAATTCCAACAGGGATTATCATCACCACAGAAAATGTCTGGTGTATAAGCAAAAAAAAAACAAAAAAAAAAACAATGACCTATTATTATTATTTTTTTTTTTGTAAAAAGTCAACATGAGCTAAAATACGGTTTCTCATATTTGTTGCAACCATTCATTGCTTTAGTAACAGGAACCTGATTCTGACATTAAAAACAGGAAATCTGTTTATTCTCAACATTCTCATTTACTGTGTAACCATTTTTTGACCAACCTCCCCCACTCCTAGACAGATACAAATTTTAGAACATTCAAAAAAACTTCCTCATGGAAATTACCCTTATCTAACTCTGGCAAGCATTCAATGCCTTAGAAAAAGTCAAATTGAAGCAGAAATCAAAACAGAATATTGTTTGAAGTAAGCAAGTGTAGTCTTCAGATAACAGAGATCCGATGATGAGGTCACGTGATGTTTGCCCATTCTCCCCATCTGTGCGGTTTTTCTGGCTCATCTCAAAAGATGGACTTGCTTAGTCAATGGGTATGTGTAAGTTGGGAGAGTGACTGCGTATATGAGCACATTCTGCAAGCGAATGGAGCTGCAATGCTGAAATGAAAACAGTGACATACAGGATGTTGGCTGGATGTTGGACATAAAATTGTGACAAACTGGTGCAGGTGTATTGGATATCATATTGCTAAAATTATATTTTCCAAATTAAGGATAAGCTGAAAAACATGGAAAAAGATGTTTCATATTTAGCAAACATGATGAAGCGCAACGTGGGTATCAATAACTAGAACACTTACCAAGAAACAACTGAAATGTAGAAAGGTATTCTTTCTAAAACTTTAGGACTCAGTACACTGTAGGCCCGACTCCAGGGCTACTGTCATCCTAGTGATCCTTTCAATTGAAATTCACATAAACTCAGGTTTAACAACTTCCTCTGTGGAGAGCAGGAGGCCATCTCACTATTTTACTGTCAAAGCAGACAACTCTTTAAACCATCAATACAATCGTCTTGACCTGTAGCCTAATGATAACACTAGCTTGAAATACTACCATCAAAAGGCATAAGGTTTTACAATACCTGTCTGTATTGGACGAAAATAAGAACCAAATTTATTAACTGAGATTTATCATAAATGGCCTTGTTGGACTAGAACTAGATATTATATAATTTTTTTATTTTGGAAGACACCTAAAATGACTGTACTGCCTAGATGACCCTGCTAAAAGGTAACTGAGCGGTATTCTTTTGTTTTGATCAAATAATCTGTCTCATGTCACAAAAAACACTGGCTTACTTCATAACGCTTGATAGTGCATTCTAGAAAAATCATCAAATAGAAGCGCAATGTGTAAGCTGTACTGTCAGAATGAGCCGAGTCTGTGTTACTTGCTCAAGAATTAATGCAACTTTGGGTTGTGCATCTTGAAATTATTCTCAGTGCAAATGTGATTCTGAGAGCGGACATACAGGGTGGTCCAGATCTAATTATGCAGATCCAGATCGTCTGGATGATTTTGATTTATGCGGGGACGATTCCAGTTCTGTGCGAAGACGATTCTTCATGTCGTCTCATGTCTTCTCGATGGCCCGGGATTTTTCGGGTGATTTTCTATGTAATAAACTTAAGTTATAGCGTAATGAAAATTGCATAATTAGATCTTGACCACCCTATACATAGCATTAAGCTTTTTTTTCTTAATTTTATAATGTTTAATATATTAACTTTTTAAAAGACTGGTGTGGGATACTCCTTCTTGAACAAACAGAAACTGGGACACCTTAAAGGACATGTTCAGTATTTTTCCAGTCTAGGTTTCTTCACAAAGTTGGCATATATGCATTTGCCACATGAAACTGGGTTCTAAAGTTAAGCACTTCCTATAACTTTTTAAAAATATCTTCCCTGCACCAGCACTTTAAACTGGTGGGTCTGGGGCACAGAGGAAAAGCTTAAACACTTACTAAATACATCCATTTTTCAAGCCAAGGCAGTTGTCGAGACAAGATTCTTCACTAAAATAAGTAAACCTCACAAGAACAGAAAAAAGGATAGCTCACCTACTGTACATTAAGCACCGTCATAATGAATGTCGAACAAATTTTATAATACCCTTACACGCTATGCATGCTTGCTGATTTTAACCAAGAAATTCAGGAGCGAGCATACAGCATTCTGAGCTCTTGGTAGCTTTTCATATTACATTACCTAACACAAAAGGGCAACATGTCAGCTTATCTTCATGCATTGCTAAAAGTGCGGGCTTCATAGTGAGTCATTCTCCTTACTGGCTGAAGGAGATGAAATAAAAATCAGGGATATTCAGCATGTTGAACGATTTATAAAAGGAGACATTTGGGGAAAAAAAACACATTTTTCCAGCTGAAATCTATTATTACTTTTAATTAAAGAAATTAGTTTTGAGTCTATACTTGAAGATAAACATAGTTGAAGATATGCAATAGTCTACAAGAGCATAACACAAATAACACAATAACATATTTATCCTTTCGTATCTTGTAATCTTGAGTTGTACTGTAATGATAATTATTCATGTTCTGTCAAGCTGCAGTCAAATCCCCACATTCTTACTTAATCTTATTGTATTTCATTACATTCATTTGTGCCATATAATTTGAGTTAACTAGATACACATGAATATAATGCTTTGAATGAAAACATATATTGTTACTATGTTTCTCTTTTATATTCTATTTTATATGGCATTTGTTTGCTTTTATTTGATAATTATTTTCTTCATTACGATAGGTTTAATTGATTTTTTTTCCTTAACATCCTGAAGTGTGGGAAAGCAGCCCAAGCAGTAGGCCAGGACCTGCAGTAATAAATATTTTTGAACATCAATTAAAGATAATAAACCACATTTCTTTGCTTGATATGATTATTAATTCAGTTTATACTTATAAGCCCAGCAGGCTATCTGCTATTTTAAATAGAGCTCAGTTAAAATAAAACACAATTTGCTATACTAAATGCAGCATAGTTAAAATAAAACACAAAATTCCACAAAAAAAGAGTTTAAAATTACTCCGTTTTGTCATATGGACTGCACACGCTGCATTTACTTGAAAAATAACGTAATGAGAAGACTGACATGATCCACTTTCTTTCTTGAGTATGGTAATGATTCCCACAGCAGTACTTAAGACTACGTACAGTAATTTTAAATGACAGCTGATAAATTGACAACAAATAACACTGCAGCACTAAAACACAAAACAAGTTGGATATGGCACAGGAATGTACCTGGCCTACTGTACTACGTCTTGTTGAAAGACAATGAGAAACCAAAATTAAATGTGGGGTCCTACAAGGACATTCCAGTAGTCTGTCGTAGGTTGTTAACAAGATCTAAAAGAGACCTAACAAATAAATTACCAATAAAAAAATAACGTGGAACGAGCAGTCAGAACACTGCACTACCTGGCAAACGTTTGTTCTGAATGAGTTAAGACATTTTTAGGCAATGAATTTACTTATCACATAAATGGTCTGCATTAATATCGTCCAGTTACTTTTTGAACTTGTGAAAGATGCATGATGCACACTGAAGCTCTTTTCAATTGTTTTAACTTGTCTGTAAGCAGCTGAACATCAAATTTACTGGATCTGCCATATACTGCATATTGTGTTGAAAATGATTTATCAAAAGTAAAAAAAAAATGTCCTTTTGTAATAAAGTGATGGCACTCCGGGTCAATTTTTTTTCTTTCGTTAGTAATTTAGAAAGGAGAACTGCTGCACAATTAAGGTGTTCGTTTATCTTTTTGTTTTTTTTTGCAGACACATGCTGGAGCAATTAAAAAATATCATCAGTCATACCATCAACTAGTAGGAGAAACAGGCTTCTAAATACCATGTTATAGAAAACACAATATTATTAAAAAATAGGCTGTCAATTAATTACACACATCCTTCAGGTCTTTGGCTCTTCATCCCTACTGAATCCTAACTATAGAAGAAAAAAAAAAAAAGCTCTACTATCAGAATTTGCAAAACTGCTACAAATAAAATAAACACATGATATTTAAAACATTACAGAGGTGTTCTGGACTGGAGAATCTTTCAGCTCTTCAGAAAGTCAAATTAATGAGTTTCAGTTATGTGGAAGTTACTGCGTGTGGAACAGAAGAGAATGTAATTGCAATTCTTCGAGTCCCACAAAACCTCACGTCCATGCCGTTCATATTATCTGTTATTTGTTGTTAGGAGATCGTAACCTTGATCTCTGCATAACAAATGTTTAAATAACATGGGAAGCTTCTTGTGAGGTATCTCCCACCCTGTCAGTTACGGCAGTGGCCAAATCAATTTCCTGATTTTCCTCCAACTAAATACTTATTTAAAGTAACAGAGTAAGGTACACACGGCATCCAAAAGTAAACTTCAAAAGGTAGAAATACTCATTTACTACATGATAGGCACTCTGAGGGTCTTGATGAAATTTCTGACAAATAAAAAGAAAATATCTTAGGTAGCTTTTAATTAAAGAAAGATGACAGATCCCTGTATGTCTCATTTGCAATCAATGAGACAAATAGGAGTCAAAATTCATGTGATAGACCTAGTGACACTCTGTGTGAAAAATAATATTTAACAGCAAAATATACATTTTAGAATGAACCAGTTATATGTATACATACATATACATACATATATACATACACATATATATATATACATATATATATATATATATATACATACATACATACATACATACATATATACTCAGTGACTAGTAGGAAGCTGTTAAAGATACCATATCCTTGTTTAACTATAAAAAAATATTTTAGATTGTTAAGTTTGTTTTGAAACAAAGATTTAGCACGAAGAGAAAAGTTTTCCTCTGCCTGCTATCATTATCACTTTGAACGGTCATTGCTACGCTTCAAAAGAGATCTAATTTGAAGCCACATTAAAAATAAAAATGTACTGTCAATTAAAAAATTTCTAAGGTAGATTTCACAAAAATGCAATGCAGTGACTTTATCTCTAAGGCTTGAAACTGCACACTCAGAAAATACTTGGTTATAAATGAACATGTCAACTGCACACTGATAAAAATAAAACACATGATGTTACATGCTTGCTTTTGCTTCTCCTTTCTTCTAAACCCTCGTTATCTTTATCGCCCTTATGCTTATTAATATTACTTTTAATATATATCCATGGTATGCACCATAGCTGACCTGTAAAACCAAACTTTCTGATCTGTGACAGAGCTGAATGCTCCTACACATAAGGCTGCAAGAGCATCTTTTAGGGTTAAAATCAGGAATATGGTGAATAATATTTAATTCATTATTGCACCTTTCCTTATGTTTTTTGCCCTATTTATTATTCCTCGATCAAATATCTGTACACTCATTTGTGTGAGATGATTGCCAACTTGTCCTAAGACCTTAACTGAGACAAGATTTTCTAGATTTGCCCAAAAGCTTCTGAAGAAGAATCTACTCCCTGATGTGGACTGTGTGATTAGAAACTGAGCTATAATATAAAATGTACTGCAACTAGATACTCAGGTTTCAATGTATACATCAAAAGAGTGTGAAGATGGCCCAAAATTCAGATACGTAGAAAACATTTACGAAGCTGATGCTGTTCTTCAGGGAAAGCTGAACAAGATACGTGAAAGGGAAATTGTTTACAAGGGAATTTTCATATGCAATGAAGCCAATGGGTATTGAAGCTGCCTAGTAGGTGCTCAGATTTAGGCAGAAGAACAAATCAGTGGTGGTGTAGAAAAGGTTACACAAAGCACTGATAATGAAAGACCTCACTGTGAGAACACGGTTAGAATGTTACAACAGAAACTGTGACGCCCTAGATTTAAAGGTGATAAGCAAGTTACAGTAACTGTTCAAAGAAAATTAGCTATAACAGAGTAAAGCTGATAAAAGATGTTTTTTTTTTTTTTTTTTTAAAAAAAAAAGAGAATTAAATTCTTACATACTTATTTTGGCTAACCAATTAAATTTTCATCAGGAAGAACTTCTTGGGGAAAGCAAGGTGGCCCTTTTTTGTAAGAGGATGGTCTCATGATTCTCGTCTAACTGAAGGACTCAGAGTTCTTTTAACCCCTTGCAACCAACAGATGTTATGAATCAAATGACGTATTAACTATAATTCTTATATTTTATGTTAATATCTAAGTTCAGCAAACAAAGAACAGTTACAGTAAACACATTCAGTAAGGCCAGAGTAATACGAAAATGACTGAGTGCCAAGTATATGGTGTAAGATCATAGCCCCAGGTTTACTATGTTTGAAATAAAATGAATGAAATCAACATTTTTTAATTTTATATGTGAATTTGATCCAAAAAAAGTTTTAAACTGAGTACATTTGATAGACTTTTAAAGGATCATGATAAAGCATTTGCTTATGATTTTTTTGGCTACAAAGACCATTCTTCAATCTGTACTTCACACAAGGCAGGTTAAGAAAGTCTTTACTCCAGAAAATAAACTTAACTTCATGGGTAAAGTTTGAATTTACCCAACATACTTTTTCTTTTACTTCTTTATTTTGACTTTTGATAGATTTTATGAGCCATTTCAGACTTAATGGCTTGTAAGCAATTTGCAGTGTTGAGGAAAGGTGGCCGGATTGACAGATAAAGTAAAAAAGGTCTGTATTAATCTCCAAATAAAGAAAAGCATGGCATGGCATTTCACAATGATTATACTCTAAAGTACCAATTACAACGCATCAGAAACCAGCGCAAGTTGACACTCTACAATAAAGCAAATAATTTCCAGTTGGAGGGGCAGAAAATGTTAATATGAGGCGTTCAAGACTACAAGAATCTCTGTAAAAGGAAGTAGCTAATAAGGTTTAATGATGCATGTCAGGAAGCCACAGTATGTAGGGAAACACAGCTGGCTTCATTTTGTAAACTATTTGATATACACATCTTTCCAATTCACAATTATCAGCTGTGCTTGTGCCACTAGGGACAGTTTAGCCTTCAAATCAGGATATTCTTCTCATTCTCAAAATTACAAGCAAAATACATTAATATAATATGGGGCTATGGAGCTTGAGCTATAAAGGTGGCTTTTCATGTCCAAAAGAGGAAGCCAGGAGATCTGAAGGTTTTAGCAAACTCTCTTAAGGACGACTTCGGGCTAATACTTATAATAAAACAGCATTACGGGGACAAAAGGAAACACCAAGGCACACTCCCTGAAAAACAGATCACGATGATATTATAAATATCCTGTGCAGAATTAGACTTGAGCAGTTATCAATCTGTGCAGAACTCAAGCCTGAAGGCAGCAGCACCCCTGAAAGATGCAACTATAAGACAAATGAATAATTCAAGACAAGCTGCGTGCAAGCTTAACATTTCATCAGCCACAACAATATACACAAGTCTATCTTTTATTTATCCAAGGTGATTACCAGGAAAACCCCAGTGCAACAGATGTTTCATTTCCAGGGATATCCTGATAGAGAAAGGAAAAAAAAAAAAAAAAATCTTGTAGCTATTTTAAAAACACTACACTAACCTAAACATTTTTTTCTAAAACAAAAGTATTCCTGACTACAGACAGAACAGATGCCTGAAAAAAGGAGAATACTGCAGTAAAAGCAGGTTTATTAGCTCAAGTACATAGAAAGTGGCACCTACCTCGTCTCCAGAGGCATCTCCAGTGGGCTCTGGCAAAATGAAATGACCTGCTAAAAATGATGACCCAAAGGCATTGCCTGTGTGCTGCTGCAGGACTTCCCACGCGTGTCCAAGCCACAATCAGACTGGCAGGACTCCTCTCTCCCGCCTGAATGAATGCACTTGGCCCTCGGTGACTACTGGCTATTCCCATCTTAGGAAAGATCTCCCGCGTGGAAAATGCTACAGCAACACATCTGCACAAGGGAAATGTCTTACACCCCTACAGTAAATAGCCTGGTGAGGACAGCTTCATCAGTGCTATTTGGAAAGCAGCATGAGGGCTGGCAAAAGTACTAAGAATGGCTACTTTGAAAACTCCAATTACATATATATTTTTTTTTTTATACAGCTGTAGGCACGGACATTTTATTCACTAGCAGCTCAGCCTAAAGTCAGTATGTCACTTGGGTTCTTAGATGTTGTCTCGGCTCTGGGCATAGCACTTTCACCTATGCAGAGCAGTGGATGGCTAAACAAGTATGCTTATGCTTTGCAACCAGTAATCCCAATGTGTTTATCACTGAACGCAACCTGCAGGTGACAGCGATTATCACCAGATGACAAACGCTCTCGGAATTTGTACCAGATGGGTTGCCAAGGGTCAATGTGAATTTCAAAATCTACCACAAGTAATATGTTGTGTTAAACAACATATATGTACTGTAGCTCTACTAAAACTAGACCAATTAGTTACTTGACCACAAGAAGATAAAATGCTTGGCCAGAATTGTAAGCACCAATACTTCACTTGTGACAGGCCACTAACGCCATGCTGCTGGATCAATTTGCCACAACAGAGCAAGTCACAATGTGAAAGACATGATATCTTAATAGTTATAATGGACTGCAAATATAAGAGTGAAAAGTCAAGTCTTACGAGACACTGATTGCATATTTCTCTAAGAAAACGAAAAGAAATTTCTAGGCCAACAAACTGCTGCAGTGGTCAGTGCTGCTGCCCCACAGCTCTGGTATCCTGGGTTCAAATGCTGGCCCAGGCAGGTAGACTAATACAGATTCTCTCTCTCTCTCTCTCTCTGTGTGTACACGGGTTTGTCTTCAGGCACATCTTGTGTGCGTGTCAGGTAAATTGGGTACACTAAATTGGCACCATATGTCTCTGAGTGTGCGCGACTTTGTTCTGTGATTAGCTGGCATCCCATCCAGTGCTGGCTTTTGCCTGGCGCTCTGTGCTGCCAAAATTAGCTACCTATTGAACAAGATTGTAAAGTATATTTCCATTTAGCTAAATGTTTGCCATTTGTGATCATTTAGTTAACGGAAATAAAAATTCCTTGTGTACATGTACAATAAATTTTCACAAATTGATTTCAGAATAAACTACAGTTACATATAAAAAAAACTCATAGGGTGTCTCTGAAATTTAAAGGACACGTGTTATATTTAAAATTGTTCTTTTTGCTAAGTGACATATTTAAATTGTGTATCTCACCAACAGATCCATTATTGGACTAAGAATTACAACAGAGCGTGTGATTTCTGTGATGACATAAAAGGAGTCGCATCAGATGGCAGTGAGACACTAAACCTTCGAGGAGTTCTGAGGCAGCTACGGAAAAGGCTCTGTGTGCCGCACTGCTCAGTCTTACTGAATCTTTTGAAGAGGTTAAATGTCTCGACTGCCACGAGACCCGTTTCATTTATACTCCACAGATATCCTAAGGGTAAATGTGTTAGAAAGACTTTTAAAATGTACTTTTTAAATTGTAATAGAGAACTAGTTGCTCTTCATTCCCAGTCTGTTTTTTTTTTTTTTTGCCTTTACAAAATGACAGTCTACAACCAAGCAAGCAATAGCCATTTCTGTTTTAATTATCATTCATATTTTTAAAGTCAACTCATAAGTGAGGTTATTTATCAAAAAATATTTACCAATCTGTCCTAGTTTTTATTTTATTTTTTGCACTAAGAAGTGCACAGTTGCACTTGAGACTACAACAAATATATAAAATTACCTTTTGATCTAATTTCTAGAAACATAATGTTCACAGGAACTGTGTCTACTAGATAGGCCCCTACTTTAAAATATTTTGTAAGAAATACTGTCTATTACCTACTGAATACATAGACAGCAAGTAAATGAACTAGCAGCCGCTGGAGATCAGATCTGAAGTACGTTTATTCACTACCACTTGTCTCTTATGTTAAAATGCTACTTAAATTGATCATGCTTGAATGCTTATAATATAGCCAGCATTTACTTTTCAGCAAAAATATCATCTATTTATATGCGGGATGATAAATGTACTATTTTATGTCACTCTGTCAGAACTAATAGGCTAGATCAGGGGGAAAAAAAAAAACTAACGAAGAAAGTCATTTCAGCTGCAATTTTATATTAGTACTTTTAAACAGTGAATAATCAAAGTAAATTATATATACTTATCCTGACACAAAATTGAACGCTACATGGTTGTCAAAGAAAAAGCTCTAATATCCACATGAAAGAAGTCTAGCTCATTTAAAAGTATACATACATAAACACACACACATTTATGTATATATACTTTAAACTAAACTAGATACACACACACATAGACATATACACACATGGGGGGGGGGGGGGGGGGGGAGTAGGTTTACAGTTGTTCTTATAGAAAAAGACATGCAGGTTATGATTACTACAACAGCTTTATTAACTCAAAAGAATGTCACAGTGCGCTTAGGTACAATCTTGTAAGTACTCACAACGGTAAATCGACTTTTTCCCACCCCTGTATATGCATACACACACACAAAAAAACAGTCAGGAAGAAAACACGCGATTTTGGGCTGTGTAATGGTTCTTCTTTTTTTTTTAGGTTCAAAGTCCAGTAAATATTTACAGGAAACCTATAAACAAGAAATGAAACCTACAGAGAGAGAGAGAGAAAAAAAAAAGATAATTTAAATATTGATTGAAACCTTTTCCCGAGATCCTTGTGGTGTTTTTCTTTTGGAGTTTTCTCACTCTCCTGTCTAGGACATTGTCAATTTATGCAGGGGGTAATTACAGCTATACTTGAGAGATGACACAGTTTGAAAAAGACCCTAATGCTAAACAGTAGCACCAGAAAGACGGCCTAAATGTACCTTTATTGGAACATATCACATAACATCTTCCTGTCACTGTTAAAATTGCTCTCCAGACAGCTAAACACTTATCATGCTATTACTCTTACAGGCTTATTTTCATTGAATCTATAGTTTACAGCAATCTGAGGACAATAGAATGGAATTATTTTGCATCTCATGTTAGACATTAAATAACAATGATCAGTAGGAGGCAGTCATGATTTGTCCTAATAACATT
Organism: Polypterus bichir lapradei; assembly: GCA_026402145.1. Taxonomy (NCBI): domain Eukaryota; kingdom Metazoa; phylum Chordata; class Cladistia; order Polypteriformes; family Polypteridae; genus Polypterus; species Polypterus bichir. Next base: position 7,945,639 of record JANRMT010062845.1, on the reverse strand, counting down.
TCCCATTGTGGCCTTTTTAACTTATTGTCAAGTATACTGCGATAACAGTTTAAAAACACAACATAAACCAAACCATAACTTTACTTTGCAGATGTTTTAAAGCTGTATCACTACATTGTATATGCTGGGTATATAAATGATTTTTTCAGTTAATTAATAACTCATTACAACAAAATCAATAAGATTAAAAGGGAAATTCACATTTTTTTATGAAGTCTGGGAGCATTTCAATAATTTACAAAACAAATAAGGTTAAACAGTTGTTAATTCCGCAGTTTCAAACTGCAGTGTTAAAATTTCTTACATTGATCTTCCTTGATGAATCTTAACACCTAAAGCGGATGTTACATCACGTGATTTACAGTCGAAGCATGTATCAGATTTGCTGGCTGCAGTTGCTGATCTTGTCACTGAACCATGGCTACATGACTGAAAATTGCTAAGAATGTCAAATTTAGTGACTGCATGATGACTTTCTAACACAGTGCTACCTAATGGAGCTGGTGATGTACAAAGGGTTAACGGGTACGGAAAGTTCAGCAGCATTCTCACTCCTTTTTTCTTTTTCCGATTCTGTTACAGAATGTAAAATACAAATCAGACACATGAGACTTTCCTCTGTTTGTGAGGTCCGAAACACCCATGCTTTGTATTTCTGCATTATGTGAAGTGCACTTCTGGATAGCTTTTATTGGTTGTCAGCTCTCAAGCCCATAAAGCTTGCCCCTGCAACTAAAGACCTGAGTTTGTCAGAGTGAGTCACGGACTAGTTGGAGTGAGTTGCTGAGCATGTCACATGACACAACTGGTTTCAAAGGAGCACGCCTCCGACTTGTTGAGATTACGAAAATGAAAGCGATTGGCTGAAAATCGATGGAAGAGTTGTCAAATGTGACATGGACATAAGCAACTGAAAAATGTTCAGAAGAGAGACACACAGACCCTTTGTAATGACTGCTAAATTAAGTGATGAAATGGAATATATGTAAAAGGCTGCCATATATCGTCAAATACTTGGGGTTTTCCCTGTCGTATCATACTTATGTTTCGACTTTGGGTAAACATGTCCATAAAATGCAAAATAGCATTGGCTATTTTGAATACATTAGATGTTATGTTATCAGTGTGACAACAGCTAATAGCTTAGTCTAAGTAGCTGACATTCACTTAGAATAACATCAACGAGGATGCTAATCTATTGAGATAGCAAGAGTATCTAATAGGACAGTATAAAAATTTGTAGAATGGTGCGTCAGTCAAGGGCAGAGCTAAAAGACAGACCTGCAGGGTTCGTCTCCTGGTTATATCACATTCATACTGAGCACAAGCGTAGGGCTAGGAAAGTCCATGTTGAACACAAACTAAATAAATGTGCTACTCATACATTACCCCAAAAAAATGCCACTGTCAGGTCTTGCTCCAAGCATTGTTTCCAGTAATACAAGAAACAGATTCCAGAAACAACTAAAATTTTGCTTACTGTTATTTTATAATAATCTAATCATAAAGGAAACAATATATATATAACATAAAGTGGGATCTTCTATGAAAGGCAGAACTGAAAACTAGGGCACAAAGTTAAAATGTCAAGTACATTGATAACAAGCTCTTCAGTGAGTTCGAATATCCGAGATTGCACCTGTTTAATGAAAGAGAAAGAGAGGCAGAAAAAAAAAGAACATAAAGAAAAGGTGATTCTCAAAGGAACAGATAGGTACTTAAAAAATGAGTATTTTAGTATATACTTAATTACGTTGTTTTGGGAATACGGGACTTAAGAAAAGTATTCACACCTTGGAAGTTTTTACATTTTATTTTCATACCACATTACATCAATTTAATTTAATTTGGCTTTTCATTAAGGTATTTGCTCATCTTCAGTTTCATTAATAATGAATACCAAAAAACGTTGTTTCAAAATTAGTTATTATGCCAAGTTCTGATATTTTCAAAATTTCCTGAATATATTCTAATTGTTTTAAAGGATCCATGAACTGATATCTTTGTTGCTAGAAATTCAATTGTGGCCCAAATGTTTATCTTGCCTCACCTATTTACTGAAATCAGTGATTACTGTATATACTCACATATAAGTCGGGTCTTGAAACCCGAAAAATCAATCATAAAATCAAACCCCGACTTATACACCCATTCAAAAATGTGACACTTAAATATTATATATATATTTTTTTATTTTTTTTTTTACATCTTCTTGCCTCCTCCAATCTTACATCAGTCTCTCAGACGCATCGAATTTTGTTGCAGCAGCAGAGTTACCAATTTCTTTCACTACTTCAATAATGTTTAATTTAAAACAATCTTCATATTTTCTTCTGAATAAACACTCCATCATAGATAAGGGATGCTCTTACCATAAAGGTGTATGAGGGTGTAAGATACAAAAAATACAAATCAGTGCAACTTCGGAATAGTTTTGGTATTACCGTGTCGTCATGTAGGCACAAAAGAAAGAGAGAGAGGTTAGGAGCACGCGACGATACAGCACTTTGCCGCAACCACATAGACAAAAAAAAGCAGTGTGCTCCGTGGTTACTCTCTCGTTAGCATACCATAACCTCTTGGACCAATGGCGTGAGTTTTCCACATTCCACTTATACGGCCAACATTATAAAATACTGGAAATTATACGGTAAAATCAAGTCCCGACTTATAGGCGGGAGAACTTATCCGCGAGTATATACAGTAAATATAATAAAAATAAGGAGAGAAAAAATGTGCTACAGCTAAAACATCATAAAAGATGCTACATATGACAGATAGAGGGTCTTCAGAAAGTATTCAGACCCTTCCTTTTTTCACATTTTATCATGTTGTAGACTTTTACTAAAATCATTAAAATTTATTTTTGCCTCACAACAGGCAAAATACGATAGATAGATAGATAGATAGATAGATAGATAGATAGATAGATAGATAGATAGATAGATA
>JANRMT010062845.1:7927216-7941641 GCA_026402145.1 Polypterus bichir lapradei | reverse complement strand
ATAGATAGATAGATAGATAGATAGATAGATAGATAGATAGATAGATAATCTTGCCTTTATGGCAGAAAGGCCAGATGATGCTCTGCTTGGAGTATAGCAAAAAGGCACCTAAACAACTCCCAGACTGTGAGAAACTAAATTCTCGGTTCTGATTAAACTTTTTAGCTTCATTTCTAAGCATCACCTCTACTGTGCAATACAATTGTTTAAGCATGGTGGCAGCATCAGGCTGTGGGGTTGGTAAAACGCACAAAGGTCTGTAAGATGCAATGCAAATTGTAGCAAAGTACAGAGATATTCTTAATAAAAACCTAATCCTGAGTACTCTGCATCTCATACTGGGCCAAAGGGTCAACACTGTGGAATTTTTTGAGTGGCCAAGCCAGAACCTGGACTTGAAGCCAAATAAACATGTCTGGAGAGATCTGAAAATAGCTTTCCACTCGCAGTCTCCATCCAGCCTGATAAAGGCTTAAGATGATCTGCAGAGAAGACTGGTGGAAACATCCCCAAATCCAGGTATGTGAAGCTTGTTGCATCATACCCAAGAAGACTCCAGGCTGTAATCGCATCAATGAGGCACTGAGTAAAAGGTCTCTAAAACTGTGTGAATGTGATATTTCAGGTTTTTTTAATACATGTGAATTTTTTTTTGTAAAATCTTGTTTTTGCCTTGTTATTCTGGGGAACTGACTGTTGCTTGACGAGGTTAATAATTTTGGCACAAGGCTGCAACATATCCAAATATGTAAAAAGTGAAGGGATCTAAATACTCTCTGAAGGCTTTGTAGGTAGATAGATAGATGGACCAGCAGACAGACAAATTTGTCTTCTTAGCCTTCTTAGGTCAATGCAAAATCATGGACAGCTACTGTATTTTGGGGCAACAGAGGGTACAGCAATGCTGGGAAATGTTTGTAATTTATTAATGGATATCATATTTAAAGGTGGCGGCACGGTGACGCAGTGGTAGCGCTGCTGCCTCGCAGTTAGGAGACCCGGGTTCGCTTCCCGGGTCCTCCCTGCGTGGAGTTTGCATGTTCTCCCTGCGTGGGTTTCCTCCGGGCGCTCCGGTTTCCTCCCACAGTCCAAAGACATGCAGGTTAGGTGGATTGGCGATTCTAAATTGGCCCTAGTGTGTGTTTGTGTGTGTCCTGCGGTGGGTTGGCACCCTGCCCGGGATTGGATTCCTGCCTTGTGCCCTGTGTTGGCTGGGATTGGCTCCAGCTGACCCCCGTGACCCTGTGTTCGAATTGAGCGGGTTGGAAAATGGATGGATGGATATTTAAAGGTGAGCAGTGGGGCAACATAAACCATCAATTAGCTATTTTTATCAGAACAATGAAGATATAAAGGGCTTAATGACTGGCAAGTTAACTAAACATTATCCTGTTTGAATGAAAGTTAACATTAAAAGTGGGAATTGAATATTAAAGTGACACTGTAAATGGAAGTCTGAAATCAGAATAATGTAGAAGAAAACAGGCTATTTAGCCCAATAAACTTTGCCAGTCCTATCTACTTAATTCTTCCAAATTAACATCAAGTCAAATTTTGAAGGTCTCTAAAGTCCTACTGTCTACCATGCTACTTGGGCACTTATTCCATGTGTCTATAGACATCTGTGTAAAGAAAAACTCCCCAACGTTTGTGTAAAATTTACCGTTAAGGAATTTCCAAACATGTCCCTGTGTTCTTGATGAACTCATTTTAGAGTCAGTCTCTATCAAAAGTACTAATTCCCTTCATCATTTTAAGCACTTCAATAATGACTCCTCTTAATCTTCTTTTTGGCTCTTTAAATCTTTCCTTATTTTTTGAGCACTGCTATGTGCTTTTTGTAGCCTGGAGACCACAACTGCACACAGTACTCCAGATGGGGCCTCACCAGTGTGTTATAAAGCTTCAGCAGAACCTCCTTAGACTTGTACTCCACACATCAGGGTCCTATATAATCTAACATTCTGTTGGCCTTCTTAATGGCTTCTGTACACTGTCTGGCAGTTGACAGTGACGAGTTCACTACGACTCCTAAATCCTTCTCATAAGGTGTACTTTCGATTTTCAGACCTCCCATTGTATATTGAAATCTAACATTTTTACTTTCTACATGTTACTTTACATTTGCTGACATTAAGTTTCGTCTGCCACAAATCTGCCCAAGCCTGTATTCTGTCCAAGTCCCTCTATGATGATTCAACAGATTCTTGATTATCTGCCAGTCCACCTCGCTTGGTATCATCTGCAAACTTAACCATCTAGTTACTTATATTCCAATCCAAATAATTTATACATATAGTGGGGTGCAAAAGTTTGGGCAACCTTGTTAATAATCATTACTTTCCTGTATAAATCGTTGGTTGTTACGATAAAAAATGTCAGTTAAATATATCATATAGGAGACACACACAGTGATATTTGAGAAGTGAAATGAAGTTTATTGGATTTAAAGAAAGTTTGCAATAATTGTTCAAACAAAATCAGACAGGTGCATAAATTTGGGCACCACAAAAAAGAAATGAAATCAATATTTAGTAGATCTGCCTTTTGCAGAAATTACAGCCTCTAAACGCTTCCTGTAGGTTCCAATGAGAGTCTGGATTGTGGTTGAAGGTATTTTGGACCATTCCTCTTTACAAAACATCTCTAGTTCATTCAGGTTTGATGGCTTCCAAGCATGGACAGCTCTCTTTAACTCACACCACAGATTTTCAATTATATTCAGGTCTGGGGACTGAGATGGCCATTCCAGAACGTTGTACTTGTTCCTCTGCATGAATGCCTTAGTGGATTTTGAGCAGTGTTTCGGGTCGTTGTCTTGTTGAAAGATCCAGCCCCGGCGGGCGCAGCTTCAGCTTTGTCACTGATTCCTGGACATTGGTCTCCAGAATCTGCTGATACTGAGTGGAATCCATGCGTCCCTCAACTTTGACAAGATTCCCAGTCCCTGCACTGGCCACACAGCCCCACAACATGATGGAACCACCACCATATTTTACTGTAGGTAGCAGGTGTTTTTCTTGGAATGCTGTGTTCTTTTTCCTCCATGAATAACGCCCCTTGTTATGCCCAAATAACTCAATTTTAGTTTCATCAGTCCACAGCACCTTATTCCAAAATGAAGCTGGCTTGTCCAAATGTGCTTGAGCATACCTCAAGCGGCTCTGTTTGTGCTGCGGGCGGAGAAAAGGCTTCCTCTGCATCCCTCTCGCATACAGCATCTCCTTGTGTAAAGTGCGCCGAATGGTTGAACGATGCGCAGTGACTCCATCTGCTGCAAGATGATGTTGTAGGTCTTTGGTGCTGGTCTGTGGGTTGACTCTGACTGTTCTCACCATTCGTCGCTTCTGTCTATCCGAATTCTTTCTTGGTCTGCCACTTCGAGCCTTAACTTGAACTGAGCCTGTGGTCTTCCATTTCCTCAATATGTTCCTAACTGTGGAAACAGACAGCTTAAATCTCTGGGACAGCTTTCTGTATCCTTCCCCTAAACCATGATGGTGAACAATCGTTGTCTTCAGGTCATTTGAGAGTTGTTTTGTGACCCCCATGTTGCTACTCTTCAGAGAAAATTAAAGGAGGAGGGAAACTTACAATTGACCCCCTTAAATACTCTTTCTCATTCTAGGATTCACCTGTGTATGCAGGTCAGGGGTCACTGAGCTTACCAAGCCAATTTGAGTTCCAATAATTAGTTCGAAAAGTTTTGGAATCAATAAAATGACAACGGTGCCCAAATTTATGCACCTGCCTGATTTTGTTTGAACAATTATTGCACACTTTCTGTAAATCCAATAAACTTCATTTCACTTCTCAAATATCACTGTGTGTGTCTCCTATATGATATATTTAACTGACATTTTTTATCGTAACAACCAACGATTTATACAGGAAAATAATGACTATTAACAAGGTTGCCCAAACTTTTGCATCCCACTGTATTAAACACAGCAGCAACCCTAGCACTGACCCCTGCTGGACACCACTCTTAACTTCAGCCAATTCTGAAAAGGTTTCTTATACCATCCCCCTGCTTCCTGTGTCTGAGCCAATTTTGCATCCATCTACAAATATCACCCTGAACCCCCACTTCTTTTAGTTTGATGTCTACCCTCTCATGTGGCTCCTTATCAAATGCTTCCTTAAAGTTAAGATGAAATAATTTCACATGCTATACTTTGATTATATCCTATTGTTGCTTCCTCATAGAAATGTATTATTATAAATGGTGAATTTCTTTAAGGGCCCATTGTAGATGTAATGGCTTTCTTGCTGCAGTATTTGTACTCAACCCAATGCCATGCTTAAGGAATTATGGTTCAAAGCATGCTGAAAATGTGACAGGGAGTGGCATGGCTAGGTTAGCAATGTGACTCCATATTTACATTATGAATATATCACTTTATGCTTTGTACAGTAATTTGTAAATAAGCAGTACCAAATTGTGTTTTATAATGCAACTAACAACATAAGAAAATGAAGGATTTTCTAAATTGACATTTTAACGTGCAAGTACATTTTATTATAAAATGTAATTTGTAAAATGGGTCAGTGTAACAAAAGAATACTGAGTCAGATGATCTTAAATTCACCTTTCTGAATACCCTTTGACAAAGCCAGTTCCACTTTAGAGTGTATTTTTTCCAGAGCCGCTAAATAATATAGTACAGTATTACATTGTGCTTTCCAACTCCACTCACTGGTACCAAATTTCATGCTCCTGAGGTTCTTCTTTCCAGTAAGTCAAGCTATTAATTTTGAACATTAAGCAAGAAACACGATTGAAACAGAAAAAAAAATTATGAAAAAAAAAATTATGAATAGCTTTAGAAGCTATTTCATTCCGTTTTTATGCTGAACGCATGATATTTAAAATCAAAACAACGTATTTCACCATGTTCTTGATTTGATGGCTTGCAATCCTGTCAGCCAATGTCAATGTGTTTTCATTTGCACTACATTAACACATCAGGAATAAAACAAACTACAGGATGTTTTATATTTACAGATGAAATCCTTTGTCGTACTGTTCATCTCACTTCCTTTTTTAGTTTTATTGATTTTAAGGTTTTTCATTCTTGCATTTTCATGTGACATGTAAGCAAGCAATCCCTGCGGTCACAAAGGTAATCCTCTGAAACAACAGGTGCTTTATGTGTAAAAATAGCAGTCAAGAAGAACAATATTGCATCTATACGAACAGCACATCATAATCACTCATGTCCTACTACAAATTAAGCATTGAGGTTTTGCATTTTTTCTTTAAATTTATATTCGTGGCATGCTGCTAAAGTGGCCAATACGTCTGCCAAACAGCTTCGAAGTCCTTTTTCCTCTTCATCTTTTCCCACGTCAATGTGCCTGATCAACCTTCTCTTCACTTAGACCCCTTTCCTTCAGATCTTTTTTTACTTTGTCCACCCACCTCCACTTTGGCCTGCATCACTTTCTCTTCCCCTGGACTTCCATTCCCATCACTCTTTTACCCACAGCTTCATTGTTTCTCCTCATCACATGTCCATAACACTTCAGTCTTCTTCCCTGAATTTTTGTTGTACCTCTGGCAGTCTCATTGTTTCATTTCTTATTCAGTTCATTTTTTTATAACTCGACACATCCATCTCAATTTTCTTCTTTCTGCCACATCCCATCTCTTCTCCTGCACTCCCTTTACTGCTCATGTCTCATTTCTATATATCATTGTTGGCCTGACCACTGTTGTGAAATCCTTGTCTTTACCCTGTGCCTTAATTCTTCAATCACACAATACTCCTGAAACTTTCTTCCAATAGTTTCCTCCTCACTGCACTCTGTTGGTGATCTTCTACATCTAATTCCACCTTGGGCTACCCCTGATCCTAGATATTTAAACATATCCAGTCACTTCAATAACTCTCTGCAGGCTAAACTTCAGAGTCTAGGGTCCAAAACCAGGCCCAGTCAGTACCTTTATGACGCTTGCAGGTTCTTCCTTCGTCTGTGTGGATTTACGAAAAAATAGTGTGTTAGATTAACCAACAACTGTAAACTGGCTTGGTATATGTGTGTGTGGATTTAAATCGCCCAAGGTGCTAGGACAGGCTTCAGTTCCCCACAACCCTCAATTGGATGAGCAGGTTAGGAACTGGATAGATACGAGGTGTGGCAGAAAAGTAATGAGACTGGCAACACTGCAAGCGATCTGGCAACGCTGCGCTGTTGTCCTTGATAGAGCACGTGTATCAGTACCCTCCCATAGCTCAGTGCGAGTTTCAACTCCTTCCGTTAACTACGTGATTTTTGTGACTGCTATTAGCAAAGTTGTGTTTTTGGTTGTGCGTCACGCAAAAATGGAACAGCGGAATTTGGAGCAACGTTGTGCCATTAAATTTTGTGTTAAGCTTGGAGAATCGGCAAGTGTGATGTTTGAAAAGTTAAAACAGGCCTATGGGGAACATCTTTATTCCGAGCTCAAGTTTTTCGCTGGCACAAATCATTTTTGGAAGGCAGAAAACACATTGAAGATGAACACCGTTCAGGGAGGCCTTCAACTTCGAAAACCAATGAAAACATCGAACGTGTGAACACTCTTGTGAGATCAGACCTTCGTTTAACATTAAGAATGTTGAGTGAACAATTAAATTTGAACAGATTTACCGTTCATCAAATTTTGACTGAACATTTGCACATGCGAAAGGTCTGTGCCAAAATGGTGCCGAAAAACCTCACAATTGAGCAGAAGGACAATCGAAAAAACGCATTCCTGTGGTTCCCCAGCCCCCTTATTCACCTGACCAATCAGTCCGTGTGACTTTTTCCTAAACTGAAAAATGTCCTCAAAGGACGTCATTTCGGGACTTTAGAAAACATCCAAAAGAGTGTAACGGACATGCTGAAGACCATACCGGTTGAAGACTTCCAGCGCTGCTACCAACAGTGGGAACAACGTCTCCATCGGTGTGTAGCTGCCCAAGGGAACTACTTTGAAGGGGATAACATTGATGTTTGAAAAAAATAAAAACGTTGGTAAATAAAAAATCAGTCTCATTACTTTTCTGCCACACCTCGTACATCACTCTTTTTTTTCCCAGATTAAGGGGTTAAATAGTCACTCGCACAAACGTTCATTTCTCACTAACCAACTCTGAGCAACAGTCCAATCTGAAGTGAATCAAAATATTTTATATATCGCCTGCTGTCTCTAATAAGAGACAATAAAGAGGCTCTGAGGCTAGTGCTAGTACTGATGTGATTGACTGGTACTTGTGCGAATTATTTTATAAAACCTGTGCAAACATTTGTAAATAAAAAATCAGTCTCATTACTTTTCTGCCACACCTCGTAATTGGATGATGTATATGGTAGCTTTCTCTTCCATACCATCACTTCTTTCCTCAGACCGTGTTTTATGTTGGTTAAGAAGAACCATCTCAATTTTATTCACAGAGACATCCCCTTAAAGTGATTATATCGTACCTTATCTTCTCATTTAAACACAATATTACCATCAAAGCACATGCTTATAAGAACGGTGTTTATTTTCACAACTGCAATAAATACTTATGATCAAAAAACAGTGCAAATGTGTACCCCTCCTGATATATCTGGATCTGTTAAACCTGGTCTAAAGGTAATTAGAAACTCACCTGAAAAGCTGAATTCTATTTGCGTTACTACCTGTGTTAACACAGGTATAGACTAATGACAATGTTTGTTTAAAAGAACTTTTTCTGTGCTGTAATTGAAATTCTAAGCATTAACAAATGAATGAATGACTGTAAATGTCGCCCCTTCCCCTGACTCAAGAAAAGCAAAAACTACAGAGGGCTGAACAAGGATTAACTTTCTCCACAAAATGTCACACTTTGAGCCTCCACAAGTTTAATTTCCCTCTTGGTTAATTAACATCTGTAAATGACCTTTAGCACTGACAGTTTAACTTGATCTAGAAAGCCAAGTTTTAAAAAAAATGTATCTATGTCAAATAAATTCCACGCTAGTTAAAACAGCCGGGAAAAGGTGCCAGTCACAGAGTGGACTTCTTAGGTGTTAAAGCATTAGGAGAAGATATACATTCGAATGAAAATAGCACTAAGATAATGACATAAAAGTGCATGGAGTGCCAAAACACACTACACAGAAGCACTCATTTGAAATAGCATAAATATTTGGAGTAAACAGAAAGATGGCGAAAAGTAGAATCCTAAGCGTTATACTTTTTCTTAAAAAAACGTAAAAAGCGTTGTATTTTTTGGCTTGGAAAATGAAATCCATCCATCCATCCATTATCCAACCTGCTATGTCCTAACTACAGGGTCATGGGGGTCTGCTTGGCTTTCTAGATAAAGTTAAACTGTCAGTGCTAAAGGTCATTTACAGATGTTATTATTAAATCTCATCTTTCAACTGTAAAATGTGAAAAACATTAAAAGTACAAAAGTCAGAAGTGTAGAAAGTATAATAATCATACAAATAATAGCAATAATGAATATTAATAATAATGCTAATAAAGTATATACTGTCATTTGTGCGGCATATTTTAAAGCACGGTGAAATACACAATCCAACGTCACATCTGGGATAACAGCAGCCTAAATCCTTGTGGATTTTCTTTCTGAACAGATCAGCTTTTGAACAGCACACTGCACGTGTGCAATTAACACAAGCAACACTTTCGGATTCTTTAGAATTATTTTCAATTTCACTATCCATTTCATTTTCACTACCTGAAGTCAAATTCACTTTGTCATCATTGCTTGTTTCACTGTCAACAGTGTGCAAAACCTGGGCTGCTAAAAAATATTTCTTACAAGACACCATTAGGAGAAGATGCGTCTGCACCACTGCCCAGGAAACACACGGTCCTCTCGCTTTCGCAACACACGTCTATATCGTTTTCTGAGCAACGCTAGGCACTAATGCTGTTAGCACTTTTACGGCCCAAGTAATCCTCGGGTCTAACACTTACGCACAACGCGTCTATACAGTTGCCCGAGAGACACTCGGGAGTAACATTTTTAGCACTGTTTTTGCAGCCCAAGGTCTAACGCTAAGGAGGTTAAACACAATGCTGCTTTCTCAGAAAATTGCATAATCCATCTGGATTATATTAATTTATTTTCCATATCTGCTAATTCTAAATGGGTTTTTGATACAAGATCTTGGAAATCCTGAGCTACAGAAGAGTTAGAAAAATCTGACTTTACAATAAATTAATATATATTACAAATACTGATTAAGACAATATTTAGAAGAGTACCTCCAGCCTAAAGGCAATTCTAGTAATCATAATACATGCTGCTGACAACAGAATAAAGCTCTTCAGCAAATGAAGAAATATTTCTACTTTTTATGTCATCTTACAACACATAAATGAATAACCTTAGAAGGCTTGGAATCTCCAGCTTTGGTTTTGCTCATTTTTCTTCTTTCATTTTAACTAATAATGGCACTGGAGAGTGGAAAAACATAGCATGTTGTTCAGCACATGCAAGTAAGAATTTCTCTGAACTCTGTAAATGTGAAAATAATGACTGTATAAATTATACTAGCTGTATTACCCATCTAAGAAGGGTTGAAATCAAAGTAATCAATGTAGACCTCAGAATTAGCGCTTATGGTACACCATCTATTGGTATGTACTTTGTAATGCTTGTAGTATAAAATGCATTACTACAAATGTTGGTATGACAAAAATAATGCATATGTTTCTGTTACATTCCATTTGATATGGGATTCGTAAAAGCCCTGTTACTGTTTGTGATGTGCCATCTATTGGAATGACACATGCAATGTATAATATTACCACAAAGGTTTGTGATACACAATCTTTTTGAATAACAGGGACACAGCAACAGGATGAACACACAGACAGACACTCAGACACACATCCTTTTATTAAGGTGGATGATTTCTCTCACAGAAGATGAACTTTTAGAAAGTAATGACAATGGTTTACGTTTGGTAAAATTCTGCAAAGCATCTTTGTTCAACTAGGTTTAACCAAGAATTTAAGTGGCAAATGCCACTATGCCATTAAAGGAATACTCCAACCAAAAATTATGTATTTGTTTAAATACTTTTTTTTTTTTTTTTTTACCCCAAACAGTTTGCAGTGAAGGCCAAAAAAATTTTTAATCTTGTATTTTCATGCGGAACAGGGATAACAAAAGTTTAAGGTATAATACAAGTCAATGGTGACCAATGCTGCACAACAGCAAAAAATGATAAAAACGTCCAGTGTCATATCGCACAATTCACATGTCTGTTATCCATTCTTATGCTCAAAACGTGCAAAACGCATGCATTTTTTCTAAAATGTCTCTCTATTATTAAAAAAAAAAAGCCTGGAGAGAAACACTAGGGTGACGAGACATGATCTTCACGTGAAGATCACTGAAGACACTTAAAAGACCCGCGAGACTAAAGAGATTGGCCACGGAGCGTCTCGTGGGGACCTTAAACATGACACTTTGTGCCAAGAGATTGACCCAGGACCGTCTCGCGATGACGCAGAACATGAGATTCTTGCAAGACACACCCTACTTACAACCAATATCAAATAAGAGAACGGGCAGCAACACATTTGGTTTTGAGCACACACAGATCCAGGGCTCTCAGCGCATATAAACCATATAAGGACAATACGTTATAAATGAAATGTCGACGACTAAGCGAAGAAGAAAGCAGCGCAGGGAAAAGAGACGCAAAAGCGTTGGAGAGACAAAAAAGAAAAAGAATAATCTAGGTGCAAATTCAGAAAATAAGGAAAGTAATTATCAGCCTGGAACAAGCTGAATTGAAAAAAAGCACGTCCAATCCGGACGTTGGGGCTATACACATGCAGAGCAGGTTAGAGTTTATGAAAGAAGTGGAATTTGAAATTATCAAAAAAAAAAAAAATGTTGGCGCGATACACATGTGGAGAAAGTTAAAGAATATGAAAGTAACAAAATTAGAAAGTATAAAAAAAAGAAAGTAAAAATTGTAGTAGTACAAACAAACGGAAATTATTACTCGAAAAAGGGAAAATAATCACCACAAACCAGGTGTCATTGAAAAAAAAAAAAAGCAGGATAAAGCGAGGTCAGAAATAAAAGACAAAGAGTAGAAAACAAAGTAAAACGTCATAAAGAGGTAAAAAAAACAAGGGGGCCAAACACATGCAGAGCAGGTTAGAGAAAATGAAAAATGGAATTCAAAAGACTCAAAAAAAACATAGGCACGAAACACATGCAGAGCAAGATACAGAATATGAAAGCAGAAAAAAACGACAGTGTCAAATAAATGAAAGTAAAGATCGCATTAGCGCAAAGAAAGAGAAATTATTACTTAGAGAAATAATGAAAAGGCGAATAGAGATCAATTATATGGACACAGGTGATACACACGTGGACAAAATTGTTGGTACCCTTCAGTCAATGAAAGAAAAACTCAAAATGGTCACAGAAATAACTTTAATCTGACAAAAGTAATAATAAATAAAAATTCTATGAAATTTAACTAATAAAAGTCAGACATTGCTTTTCAACCATGCTTCAACAGAATTAATAAAAAAAAAAACTCATGAAACAGGCCTGGACAAAAATGATGGTACCCCTAGAAAAGACTGAAAATAATGTGACCAAAGGGACATGTTAATCCAAGGTGTGTCCACTAATTAGCATCACAGGTGTCTACAATCTTGTAATCAGTCAGTGAACCTATATATAGGGCTCCAGGTAGTCACTGTGTTGTTTGGTGACATGGTGTGTACCACACTCAACATGGACCAGAGGAAGCGAAGGAAAGAGTTGTCTCAGGAGATTAGAAAATTATAGACAAGCATGTCAAAGGTAAAGGCTATAAGACCATCTCGAAGCAGCTTGATGTTCCTGTGACTACAGTTGCACATATTCAGAAATTTAAGATCCATGGGACTGTAGCCAACCTCCCTGGACGTGGCCGCAGGAGGAAAATTGATGACAAATCAAAGAGACGGATAATACGAATGGTAACAAAAGAGCCCAGAAAAACTTCTAAAGAGATCCAAGGTGAACTTCAAGCTCAAGGAACATCAGTGTCAGATCGCACCATCCGTCGTTGTTTGAGCCAAAGTGGACTTCATGGGAGACGACCAAGGAGGACACCATTGTTGAAAACAAATCATAAAAAAGCCAGACTGGAATTTGCCAAACTACATGTGGACAAGCCACAAAGATTCTGGGAGAATGTCCTATGGACAGATGAGACAAAAATTGAACTTTTTGCCAAGGCACATCAGCTCTATGTTCACAGACGGAAAAATGAAGCATATCAAGAAAAGAACACTGTCCCTTCTGTGAAACATGGAGGAGGCTCTGTTATGTTCTGGGGCTGCTTTGCTGCATCTGGCACAGGGTGTCTTGAATCTGTGTAGGGTACAATGAAATCTCAAGACTATCAAGGGATTCTAGAGAGAAATGTGCTGGCCAGTGTCAGAAAGCTTGGTCTCAGTCGCAGGTCATGGGTCTTGCAACAGGACAATGACCCAAAACACACAGCTAAAAACACCCAAGAATGGCTAAGAGGAAAACATTGGACTATTCTAAAGTGGCCTTCTATGAGCCCTGACCTCAATCCTATTGAGCATCTTTGGAAAGAGCTGAAACATGCCGTCTGGAAAAGGCACCCTCCAAACCTGAGACAACTGGAGCAGTTTGCTCATGAGGAGTGGGCCAAAATACCTGCTGAGAAGTGCAGAAGTCTCATTGACAGTTACAGGAATCGTTTGATTGCAGTGATTGCCTCAAAAGGTTGTGCAACAAAATATTAAGTTAGGGGTACCATCATTTTTGTCCAGGCCTGTTTCATGAGTTTATTTTTTTAAATAATTCTGTTGAAGCATGGTTGAAAATCAATGTCTGACTTTCATTGGTTAAATTTCATAGAATTTTTATTTATTATTACTTTTGTCAGATTAAAGTTATTTCTGTGACCATTGTGAGTTTTTCTTTCATTGACTGAAGGGTACCAACAATTTTGTCCACGTGTGTATGTCAGAAGTATGTAAATATTGTAATGCTTTCAAGTTTAAGTCAGAGAATTTCAAAAACGGAGTTTACCTCACATGCATTTATTGGTTACTTTGCAAAAACAATTATTAACTGCTGATGATGTAGATCGCTTTGTCTGTGCTGAAATTCCAAACAGAGAAACCTATCCTGAATTATGGTACAAAGTCATTAAACACACGTCTCACTGACCTCATTAAAAAGTTTCAGCACATTGGGACTCGAAAGATTCCAAATATTGTTTTTACAGAAGTTCTGAAATAAAAGTGTAACTAATGAAATAGCAACAATTCAAAGAAAAACAATCTTAAAAGTGTGTATCCAGAAAAACAAAAATGGGGGTTGGCGAGCGAAGTGGGCAGGGGGCAAAGCCCCCTAGTCTTTAAAAACATACTTGTAGATAATTTAGCTCAAATCATAAAACAGTAAAACAGGCAACTCATGTCCACTGGGACTGCCTTTTAGAACAGAAAAGCCGTCTGTCCCACTCGTTCATTGGCCAAAGGTCTAATCTCACGTGCTTCCAGTAGCTCTATGTGAGGTATGGAGCAAGAGTAAGTCTGCACTTGGCATAACTGCATTACAGTTGTTTACTTCCACTCTGGGTAAAAATGTAGCTCTCCTAACTTAAAGAAAAGACAATTATGATTCCGATATACACACAACTCAAATTCTCCTTTGCCAGGGAGGAATCTGAAAGCACTTTTTTATTAGAAGCACAAATCAATATGCCCAAGGGCTTACAATAACTGCTGCAGGCAATTTGTATTATCACTTCTTTCAAGGAGTTTCTACTTTCTGCATAACATATATTGATGAGTGACAGGAAAATGGTATCCTGTCACAATTGATTTCTGCAGTTTGGTACTTTTTGCCTACCTGAAATGAGCAAATGAAAAAACAGAAATACTCCTGCTAGACAAATTTCATAAGACAATTTAAATACTTTTGCAAAAAACTACATAAAAATGGACAACAAAAACTAAAATGAAAAGTTTTAAATTTTAGTTTTTGTATTTGGTATGCTTTAACTTCTATGATAATTTGCACTGCTAATCACAGCAACTAAAAGTCCTGACATGTTTATCTGTAATTTATTGTAATCAATATTTTTTGTCTTCTTTGTCTCTAATTTTAACTTTCATAGTGCAAGTAATTGATGTTACAGACGTTACAAAGCATATAGCTGCTGATTGACAGACAGAGACAAACAGAACTTTACTTATGCCAAGGGGGAAACATAGCTTTTTTAAGAAGCTCAATAAATTAATATAAATATTTTAACAAATAACAATAAACTCCCTCAAATATACACTAAAATGAAAGAAAACGTTTGACTTGGCTAAAGATAAAGGCGTATTGCCGTAAGTATGAAGAAGCCCCAGTAGTTTCTTGACACAATTCTATATTCCTAT
>JANRMT010062845.1:7885099-7912216 GCA_026402145.1 Polypterus bichir lapradei | reverse complement strand
ATATATATATATATATATACATATACACATATATATATACACATACATACATACACATATATACATACATACATATACACATATATATATACACATACATACATACACATATATACATACATACATATACACATATACATACATACATATACAGACACACACATATTCATTTATTTTTATTTTTTTCCTTGTGTTGCCTACCTCTGATACAGCCGATTAACTGATGGCACTACAACAGAGGCCCATTATCATAAAACAGATAGAATGCGGAAGAATGTGCAGAATGTGTCAGCTACACAGATTAATCTACCACTCTGCCACCTTCCACATTCATTTTAAGTGTGTTTCAGGTGTGTGATGACTTACCAGCTGTGCTACCTGCCATCCTGATGCCGTCTACTGAAATTTTTGCCTTTACGTGGTCTTCCAGTTACAATGCAAGTGCCTTGGCA
This sequence comes from Polypterus bichir lapradei, assembly GCA_026402145.1. NCBI lineage: Eukaryota > Metazoa > Chordata > Cladistia > Polypteriformes > Polypteridae > Polypterus > Polypterus bichir. The sequence goes on along the minus strand of JANRMT010062845.1, from coordinate 7,911,764 downwards.
TGTAACCACATATAAATAATAGTAAAGTTGTTTGTTCAATGAGGGTATAAAATGGAGCATGGGCAAATCACGAAGAGGGGAAGTTCATGTAAACTACATCAACATATACAATGGACTAAACAAAGTAAAAAGTTAAACAAAAAAAAGGAAGAATGGCAGGAAAACATGAAAGTAAATATAGTAAATGGAGGTGTAATGAGATTTAATGAAAGGAACTTTACAAGTGAGTGCAGTAGCTCAGGCTTGAATTTTGAGACTGATGTGGCTAAGCCTCAGACAAGTATGTGGATATGGCAGGTACTGTGGAACAAATGATGGCATCAATAAAAAAAGGGATGTAGTCAACAGTGAAATCTCATGTAAAGCACAAGAGCCTGTACCTATCGCATAAGCAATGGAGGTGCAGGGTAGGAGCCAGCATATACTATAATGGAATCAGTTGATTTATACCAAAAACCTCAATAGATATCCATATACTTAATTGAATTGTATTTTATGGAAAATTAAACATTTGCATTTTATTGCAATTAAAACCAATTAAAACATTTTTTTTTTCTTTGTTGTGCTTCATGAAACAGTTACTAGTATGTTTACTGAGGCACTGATCAGTCACCACTCTGTGACAAGACAGCCCTTCAATGAAGACGTGAATTCTACTGCATATGATAAGATGAGAGCTCTCCAATTAGCGCTACCACTTCTTCAAGCTGCCGTAGATGGAGACAGTACAGAACAAATGATCTGCCTCAAGGCATTTGGAAAGAAGTCATTTGTATTTTTTGCTAGAAGTGAATCAAAAAAATGGTCTGCAGTGCAAAATCCTAAGATTATGAAGTAAACTAACACAAATGACACTGGAAAGTAAAAGAATTTTTGTTTGAAGGGGGTAAGTTTTCTGAATTTAAGGATCTTTAACCATCATGGGAAAAAAAACTTATCAAAAAATTAAATGCTTTAAGGCTTATGGTATATTCATTAAAAGAAAAACTCAAAGGGAAAATTTATGGGCTTATGTATGATATTAGTGTCAACATTGATTATTACTGATTAACTGTAATTATTAACTAATCCCTTACAATAAAACAATGATTATTATTATTAACAACAACATTATTAATATTACCTGTACCTGCAATTTTTATTGTGTCGGCCTAATGGAAAAGGGTCAAATCTAGATTAGCAATAAATCACATAACAAAAACTGTAATCATATATACTTAGTGCTAAAATAAATTAGAAAATTACTTTTAAACAAGGCCACATAATTTAATCACCCTAGTCTTAAAATTGGTTGTTGTCCCTATTCAATCTATGCATTCTCAATCTACCTACATGGGTTTTCTTCTCACATTCCCAAAGACACAGGGGTTATGTTAAAATTATTTGTTTTCCATGTTATTTACCCCATGCTGTTTGTAGTAATGGCTGAGAAAAAAAATGTAATCTTATGTTTTTAAGCAGATCTGGTTTTCTCTCTCATTCACTGGTCAAGAGACCAGACTTCAATTCAAAAGCACAATATTATGGAAATGAGCTTTCCTGTTTACGATGTATACTTTCTTAATAATATTTTAGCAAAAAATGCATATGCTTTGCACATTTTGAGCACACAACTGGTTAACAGACATGTGTAACGTGGGTAAAAATGAGGATTTTTTTCTCTTTCCACGGACGTTTTTCAAATCATTTGCCAAGGTAAATCACTGGTCAGTATTGCCTCCTATTATTGCATAATTTTGTTTCTGTCATACTTCATGAAAACATGAGAATACATTTTTTTCTCAGCCATCACTACAAGTTACATGGGATAGGTGACATATATAAAATATATATATATTTTTTTTTGTGGAGTATTCCTTTAACTGGCTCTGTGTGAGTGAATAAGTCCTGTGATGATAAGATGATAAGACTCCATCTTATGATTCCTCCGCAAGCCTGAATTGAATTAAACATTTTAAACTATCCATGATAAGGAAATCTGTTAGCTTCATTGTGATTTTCATTTTATTACCTTTAAAATGTCATTTACTTTTTTAGTCTCATAAGCTATGATTCGGTTGAGAGGGAAAAAAATCCTTTCAAAGGGTAGATGCATAATGGTCATCAGAGAAAGAAGTTTTTAATACCCCCCCCCCCGCATATGAGTTTTAAACTATGAAGTGAGGCTTTTCAGTTAAAAAAATAATAACAATTTTCTTGGATGTTAAATATATAACCACTTCAATTCGTGTTGTTCTAAGAGATGAAATCACTAGAAATCAGATATCAAAGCAGATGTGAGCCATCTGTTAAATGGATGAAAGCTGATGTACAAAAATTCATGAATAAATGCTTGAGTGTATAATGTGTGTAGAGTTTAAGCTATATTTACTAAGTAGCCCAATGTTATTTACAAGTTCTGTCTTGTGCTAGTATTGCGAGGATAGGCTTCGGCCCCAAGTGATCCTGAATTGGACTGAGCAGGATGGGAAATGTTATGTAATCCCTCACTTAGAAAGAGCAGAAGAAAAAAGTGACACAATATGGACATTTTAAAGTCTCAAAATAAAGTTATTCTGCCTTACCCCAAAATAAAAAGCATTATTATTTTAAGAATAAAGTGAACCGAAAGTCATTTGTCTACTCCATGCACTAACGAGCACCATAGCATTTTCAAATCTTGTTGCTAGTTTTTAAATCTTTACATGGGCTCGCTCCTGCCTGTTTATCTGAATTGTGTGTTTTACACCAGCCATCCAGAGTGCTTAGATCTTCTGGTTAGATGTCTCTTGTTATCCGCCGTATCAAGTGTAAAACCAAGGGGGACAGAGCGTTTGCAGCTGCTGCTCCTCGCCTGTGGAACTCTTTACCTCATCACATAAAGGAGTCGTCTACAATTGAACTGTTCAGAACGAGATTAAAAACTCATTTCTATTCAATTACGTTCCGTGACCTTCAGTAATACTGATGGTTTCCTCATTGTGATTATGACATTACTTCTATTTAGCATTTATTTTATTTTCATATATTTTATTTCTATTTATGTTATTTGTTTGTTTTCTTTTATTCTATTATTGTAAAGCACTTTGGCCACAGCATTCCTATGTTGTTTTAAATGTGCTAATTAAATAAATTGACATTGACATAACATGTAGTGTTCTTCGGTGATGCACCTGGGGCTCATACAATCTCTCAGGATGACTGCTTGAAGAAGACAATCAAGGAACAGTAAGAGCTTCTACCAACATTAGGCAAAAATAGGTGGCCTGCTTTCAAAAACTGAAGGGATTAATTCAAGAATGGGATTAGAATGGAATTATGTATATGTATAACACAGCTCTGTAATTTTCAGTGCTACAAATGTTTTATTCTAAACCCGTTTTTTTTTTTTTATACTATGGAATATCTAAATGTCTTTAATTTTCAAAACATTAAATCTTTAAAGAAACTGGAAAATGTGTCTTTCTGGTAATTAACCGTAAGATTCGTCGAGAATGTTTTATATACAGTCCATTTTCTCACATAGTTTTAATATTTCTATCAACAATTTCCCATAAATCAATTTTTAAGTCCACACATCAAAAACATGACTAGATACACACATCAAAAGGTTACAAATGTAAGTAACATAACCTTCTTTGACTCGTACTCTGCACATCTAAAACGTAACATTCCATTAGCCTTCTTAATGACTTCTGAACACTACCTGGAAGTTAAAAGTGACAAACCCACTAGGACTCGTTAAGTCCTTCTCGTAAGTAGTAGTTTCAATTTCCAGACCTTCAATTGTGTATTCATATCCCACATTCCTACTACCTACGTGTAACACTCGACATTAACTGACATTAAATTTCACCTGTTACAAATTTGCCCAAGCCAGTATGCTGTCCAGATCCCTCTGTAATTATTTAACGGATTCTAGATTATCTGCCGATCCACCTAGCTTGGTATCATCTGCAAATTTAACCAGCTCATTATTTATATTCCTATCCAGATTATATAATAACATCTTAAAAAGAACAGCAAAGTAATAATTACTTTATGATTACAGAATCAAGGGTCCAGATCCTTGCCAAGTTCTGTTGTTGCGGGGCTCACAGAGTTTTCCCCAATTAAAATGTAAGAAACGCATAATATTATTATACTGTGAAAATAATAAAACACCGTAACAGTATTATTAGTAAGATTAAGATAAAAATAAAAAATAGCCTTTTCACCCTAAAGATATCTTTTCAGGAGTCTGCCATACTAATGATGCCCTTTGTGTTTCTACAATGCTTCCTACTTTGCTTTAAATGATTTATTACAGCCTGAATACAATTTGTTAACAATTCCAAAAGTGAACAAAAGAAGTATGCCTTTTTATAACTCTCTATTATAAGAAAAAAGTTTTCCATCGTGTCCATGATATTCAGCTTTAACCACTCGCTTCCACACTGCTCGCCCAATCATTACTCCTACTGTACACATCCCCTCTCTGTTCCACCCCATGACACTCTCAGTGCTGCTAACTCGCCCTTCAATGCAGTCGGTTATAATGGCAAGGCAGAAGAGCAAATGATCTATTCAAGAATGTTGAATTTTACATTGCGATAGAAAAAGACAGCAAGAGTTGATAATAAATGTTGAAAAAAAGATAATGAACAAAAGAGAGCTGCATATAATAAAAATGAAGAACAAAGAGAATCATCAAATAAACGAGAAAGAGAAAAAATATCCTGAAAAATATGCGAACAGAAATGCAAAAAAGCAACTTTTCCAGAATGTAAGTTAGTGGATAAATTAATAATATTGCTTTTGATGAGGCATTAATGTAATTTACTTTTTAAATTTCACTTTTTACCACACTTTAGTATTTACTGGCATTTAAAATAGCTGTAGTGGATACTGAAGTAACTGATTTTCTGTCTATAATAACTAAGGACCAAACTGTCTTCCTCCCAGGCCCCGCATAATCCTCTACAGAGCATCACTCTATTATTAAAAAAAAAAATCTTGGAAGGAGACGATACGTGATCTTCTCGGAAGACAATTTGACATCCTGCGAGAGACACTTTAACGTCACACGAGACATGGCAGGGAGGCAAAAGGACAGCTGCTGTACAGGCTTTTAAATGATCGACGTGCAGTGCAACAAGCAGAAAATGCAGCTCGGCAACAGAAAGACAGCAGCTGATCAGACCGCATCTCCTTAGTGTGCGTCCAGTAGACCCCCCTTCACAATGTGAGTGACAGAGACGTGAAGTGGCTGGATTAGCGTGCCCACATGGATTTGGGGTAGGGTTAAGGGGGGGGGGGCGAGCAAAGCGAGCAGGGGGCAAGTCTCTAGTCTCTTTAAATACAATCGCTTTCTCTAATGGAGGAGCGTTCTGACGCCCTTCGAGTGGTTCAGCCTTGAAAGAGCAAGTGCTGCCCCAGGGTTGGTGGGCGAAGGAAGTAATTTAAGAATATTATATTTTAAACTGTGCACATATTTTTTTTGTCTTACATGTTCACGTCATAAAAAGCACATACAGGGTTTTCAGCAGGGTAAGAAAATGTATAAGACACACATTTCAGGCTTGATTACTGGGAAGCTACTTGACTAAAACTATGCAGACTACCTAATATATATTGTGATTAAAAAAAAAAAAAAGTGAAAATGCTTGTATGTTGTATACAGTTTCATACACTAATAACCTTTGAATTTGCTTAGCAGTGTAATGGAAGGACTAGAATCTGAACCGAGATGGATTCCTATCCTTCAGCTGGCTGGGAGACAAACATCATAAGACACGCAGATGAGAGCTACACCAGGCTAGACATCCCAGCAACAGTGGACGGGACTTGCTGTGCAGCTGAGATGCCATTTACAGGATGAACAAAATAGATGGAGCATCCCGACCAGCATAAAAATGCTAGTCCCTATACCAACCAGGAGGCCATACATATGTAACAATGGAAGACTGCCTTCCATGTGTAGGTAGATCCTTCATACACTGCGTGGCAGAAACCCTCATGGCGAGCACTGATATGGTCGCCCATAGGGCAGCTTGGGGGCTGTGGTCCAATAGAGCTACCCAGTTGGGATCCTTGGGGGCTGCCAGAACGTGAGTGTTCAAGTTTGTACCCCGACGCCAGAAGTGCTTCCCTGAAGATCAGGTTTTGACACTGGAAGTACTTCTGGTTTAGGTTGAAAAGGAAGGTCCTCAACTTCACATGGACAGTCTGAGTCTGGAGTGGAGTAGAGCAAAACATACCTGGGAGGAGTGGAGGTGCAAGAGAAGAAAAGAGGATTATTTTCTGTGCTGTGTTGTGTCAAATAACGGAAGCAGAACCTATTAAAGGTATTTTGATGAGTAAAAGACAGTGATTTAAACACAGGATTGCATTTGGGGATTGGGGCTCAGTGGCTCTCTCGTGTGGTCACATCAGTCACTGGCCTCTTGTAATCTCATTCTGGAAAGAGATGACCCAATGATAGGAACTGTCCTTCATGACTAGCACTTGTAAACAACAGCCTACATTAGGGAAGTACTACTATCATTCTGAAAAGCAACATCAGGTAAATGTAAGAGGCTAATATAATCCAGGAACATTTATGAAAACAAAAATCAGTGTTGCAATGAAACAGGTTCGTTTTACATTTACACTATTAAATAACAACATACCATGTGGACAACCTTAATAAGAAAAGCACCTGTTTTAGCGTTCTGGGTTTGGCGGTACTCATTAAAGTAATTTTTTGCCAAACTTTTCTGTTACTCACTGGTTGGCCACAAGCTTCATATAAAGAATGAATGTGCTGCTGAAAACTTTCATAGATGTCAGCAAAGGAAATAAAATTTCAATGATGAGCAGTGTGATTACTTGTCGAGGTCAACCTGCTGGTCAAGGTCAGGCCCAGATAAAAGTGTTTGGGGAATTATGTGGGGAACACCTCAGAAACCTTCAGCTCCAATTGCCAGTGCCCTGACAATTACAGAGGAGACAGACCACAAATCAATAGCGTGGAAGATCACTAACAGCACACTGATGTAAGTGTATAAGGGATTCAATGCACCGTTGAAAACTAAGATGACATAAACCCAGATGGTATGCATTCCATTAGTAGGTGTATTTGTTAGTGGCATTTATGCAAAGTTTATCTATATGGTAACAAATATATTTTTGTAAGAAAGTAACTAAAATGGGATTGGTATGTAGCACATCTGTGTTCTTTAAGAATGAGTATATACACATAAGTATTTGTATTCTGTACGGACATACACTAGTTTTAGTTCCCATTTATCGTTTTTTTCTTTTTTAAAATAAGTACTTACCAGCATTCAGGTTATACTTTTTAAAAGACTTGTACTTAAAATAGACTTCACTATCAGACATTGTTCTAAATCACCAAAGCTGAAAACAGGTTTATAGAGCTTACAGAGATGTTGTGATGCTAAAGCACACCACCACATTTACTGATATGTTCTTAAATTATTGAAATGGATGTGCCAAGTACAATTCTAAAATTCTTGACACTTTCATTTTAATTTAACTTCAACCCTGAGGAAAGGGTTCATTGGGAATGTTAAATTACAGAGCCAGGACTAGATATTGACAATGTTCCAATTAAAATAAGCACCTTCTTAGTTCATATATTATTCATAGACGCAGTGACACACAGATACTGTAGAATGGCTAGACAGGAAGTCAGAGACAGACTGACACAGATTGCTCTACAAAGACAGAAAGAGATCACAGTAACAGTAAAAAGGAAAATATTTACTAAAAGAGAGGGGACAAAAACATTGATTGTTAACATAGATTTTCTTTTCCATTTATTTATTTATTTTACTTTAAGAGATGGAATGCCAAATACATTGTAGACAATTCTAAGGTAGAAATAAAACTTCTGCAACAAAATTTTACATAATATCGCACAGAAAACTGATCTCACCAGAAGCTACTATAGTGCTGGCCCAGAGAGTGTTTTCAATGCTGAGACTTTCATGGACTGGTGGATCAGAATCTTCCTACAACCAAAAAAAAAAAAAAGAATTAATGAGTACATACATATATATAAAAACTTAACTTTTCCAGACACTCTTTATTTAGTTCCAGGTCATGGGGTCTTGGGCATGGTGTTACTCTATTACTAGGCTTGAACTTGTAAATTGCAAAATATAGACATCTTTGTACTGTTTCAAACATCTCACTGATCACTATAAAATAAGTTAATCTGCTTCAAAAGAAAAGTTAAAAGCTGATAAAACCACTTCTCCACAATTCATTATTTCACTATTACAAAACTTTGTTATTCTATTCAGAACATATCTCTCTATTATATAAAAACATCTTGGGACGAGATGAGACTTTTTCAGATAGACAAGACGAGACATTTTCAGAGAGATAACTTCACGTCCTGTGAGACGAGACTTTGGTGCCAAGAGATGAACTGAAAACCTAACAAGTCCAAGTGAGGTCGGAAATAAAAGACAAAGAAGAAGAAAAGATAAAAAGAGTAGAAGACAAAGTAGAATATCGTAAAGAGGTTCAAAAATGTTGGTACGATACACTGCAGAGCAAAGAGAAAGTACTAAAATTTGTAAGTCTCAAAAAACTGATAGTAAAGATTGCATTAGAGCTAACAAACGGAAATTAATACTCGGTGAAATAACAGAACGACGAAAAGAGATCGAATATATGGATATAGCTAAAATGAAAGAGCTACTACAAGTTTGGACTTGGTATTCACTGAAATTCTTCTATTTTCCCTCGTGCTTTTGCCAGTCTTTTCACAGAAGGCTGAGCACTTAAGGGATATTTATATTGATTTGCATATTCAAAAGAGGCGTAATTCTGGGAGGAGTGGGGGCGAGACAGCAGGCGCGTGCAAGTGCGTTACTTTTCACACTGACCAGGATTTATGGAGCAGAAGAACGTGGAAGATGGCGAACGCACAGATTTATGCATCTGGATTTTTTTGTGCGCAAGCACATTTCCGCTTTTGTCTGCACGCCATGTTATAGTGTGAATTTTACACACGCCGTTATGCATGAGGCCCTTGTTCTCATCAAACTTGTTCCAAAAATTTAAAAATATACACTGTCAGCCCATCTAATCTGTGGGTTTGGCATCAGTGATATTGTCCCACTACAGTTTTAAATTACTCAAAAAAAAATCTAGAATATTCTCAAAAAAGAAAATTTGAAATTCCTGTGTGCAGCGCTGCTTGCTCAATACGCACACAAAACAACATGCGCAGGCTGATGCAGCAAAGGCATGGCCTACCCAAGCCCAGCCAACCCTCTGTCCTGCTGTATCAGCCCTAGTGTTCACTATGTGCATGTGATCGTCTTTATATTTTTATAAAAGTCCTGAGGATCCACGGCTTTTATACCCCTGCGGGGAATCCTAAAACCATATACCCGTGGATAAGGCGGGCTGACCTGTATATAGTAGAAATACAGAGGTTAACTCCAAAGTACCTATCAAAAACAGAATCTGTATGTTGACCAAAGCATTGCAAAAATAATTATCCAGGAAAAACAAAATAAATGAGAGAAGTTAAAACAAGACTAAAAAATACAGCTTCAGGTCACAGTGAGGAGATGTTTTTGTTCAAAGATTACTTCAAAGCGGAGGTCTTAAAAATGGAACATGAAAACTGATAGGAACTTGAAATGTGTTTATCTGTAGTGAGTAGTCTGCGATTTGGCAGTGTTCATAACAAAATCTGTCAGTATCCAGTTGCCAACACGTTTCGAGGGATGAATCCTCTTCTTCTGGGGGAATTACTATAGTACAAAATTACAAAGGAATAAAGAAAACACATCATCTACTAAATAAAATGTAGACACCTTAAAAGAATAAGAGGAATAATAAGTGAATTATTAAAAGTAAATTACCTTTTACAAAAACAAAATAGTTACTATGAAAAATGTTTTATATACGTAAGTATCTGGTAAAGGGTCTGGTTCTGATAAAATGAAGTCAACTATATTGGAAAGAAAACAACGTTGTATTTTATCCAAATATATTGAAAGAGAATATAGAATACAAAAGGCAGAGCTTACCTCCTGCTTACTAGTTCACACGTGGCTGATGCAATTTGGTATTTTAATATTTAGTATTTTAGTTGTTTAGGTAGTTTTTTGATAGAGGTGTGCAGGAGCGAATATACAGTATATAGAAAAAATCAACACATCAGTACATGTAATGAGCTGAGAGGTAGCTCCACATGTAAAAATGGCATACAGGTATTTAACTCTAAGAAACATAATAAAAAATAGAAAGGACATTTCCAGTTAAGCCTCAAAAAAAAAAAAAAAAAAAACTGCAAACAGAAAGTAAGGGATATGAAAAACAAATCTACTGTCTGTGTATAAAGTATGTAAGTAATGGAGGCTTACCCAAGGCTGCCTGAGGCAGGTTAGGTGCACGGACTGATTCTGTTGGTGCCAATTTCTAACAAAACCTTCTGTGTGTGCCTCAAAAGAAATCAAGATTCATCACACCAGGCTATGATTTTCCAGTCTTTTATTGTCCAGATTTGGTTAGCTTGTGCCCGCTGCGCCCTCAGCTTTCTGTTGTTGGTTGACAGGAGTGGAACCCAAGGTGGTCCTCTGTTGCTGTAGCCCATTTGCCTCAAGGTTTGATGTGTTGCACACTTTTTGAGATGCTTTTCTGCTCATCACACTTGTATAGAGTGGTTATCTGAGTTACCGCAGCCTTTCTGTTATTGCGAACCACTCTAGCCATTCTCTTCTGATCTCTCTCATCAAGAAAGCGTTTCCATAGAACTGCTACTCACTGAGTGTTTTTTGTTGTTTTTCACAACTTTCTGAGTAAATTCGACAGACTGCTGTGCATGGAAATCCCAGGAGATCAAATTTACAGAATTACTCAAACCAGCCCATTTGGCACCAACAATCATAATTCTTTGCATTTATATAGCGCTTTTCTCACTACTCAAAATGCTGAGCAATTGCAGGTTAAGGGCCTTGCTCAAGGGCCCAACAGAGCAGAGTCCCTTTTTGGCACTTACGGGATTCGAACCACCAACCTTCCGATTGCCAGTGCAGATCCCTAGCCTCAGAGCCACCCCTCATGCCACGATCAATCACTGAGATCATATTTTTCTCCATTCTGGTATTTGAAGTGAACAATAACTGAAGCTCTTGGTTTGCATGGTTTGATGGTAGTACCCTGTTGCTACATGATTGGCTAACGAGATAATTACACAGATAAGCAGGTGTTCCTAAGAATTTTTAAGTGAATGTATACATATAAAAAAAAAGATACTCTTTGGACTGTACCAGCATATTTATCTTCCAAAGTGCTATTCCCTGCTTCATACAAAGCTATTTTGATTTGGATGGAATGCTGCACAATGTGAACCAGAAACATATTGCAAATTATTTTGAGTAGGAATCCTAATGGTGGTAAATTATCTCCTAAATTAAAATAAAGTGATGTGGGGACTCATTAGCTGAAACACTTTTTCTTTTTTGTAGTGCACTGTCCTCAAACAGGCACTCGATTACAAAAGGCAGCCATTACTCACTGTATGCTGCAGCCTCGGTTAATCTTAACTGATAGACTTCTAAACCAAGTCTGATTGAAAGGAATGATAAACTATTTCTAAGTTTTGTGATGTAATTTTTACAATTACTAATAATTAGAAGCTGAAGTACTGAGTAGTGGAGGGAAAAAAAATGAATACTTCAATTTGTAGGCGCTCATGAGCAATCAATACAGTTTAACAATAAATTCCCCTTGAAATGAAAGGGATATTGAAAGGCTGCTTGATTTGCATTGCTCCATTGTAATTAAAAAGAAATGTCAATAGGTTCAAAAACTAAAATTGATTCTTGTTAATGCAGATACCAAATTTACAATGGAAATATTAATTTAAGTGGACGTATATCATAAATTAGAACCGCACCAACGTAAGAAATCATTTTTCATTTGCATAGCAAAAGCCAAACTGTTGTGTGCCCCAGCCTTTAAGGTGGATTAATGTGAAATAGGCAGAAAAAAAAAGGGAGTGTGGGGAGGGGGGACTTATGGCTGTAACAAGCAACTTTCCAGAGTGTTGTGGTTTTATAGTAACAGGAGATTGTCACAGATGATGCTTAAATATCAGACAAACACACATACAAAAAAAAAAAAAATCAGAAGTTTAAAAGAAAAATAATTACAAACAAGGCCCACACACAGTGGAACTGTGGCAAATCAGCAAAATCCAAATATAGAAAGTTAACATTCAAAACAGATACGGTTTACATGTGCTTTTACCAAACATTTGGTCATCTTTGTTGGTATCCATTTGTAACGCCCCACTTCTCTACTGTGTGCGGTTTTCAGCAAAGCTTGGCTGACAGTCCTATTTTATATTAGGGACATCAACACTGTTGAACAGCCCCAGCACTGTTAATCCCACCCCCACCATTGTCATCGTGTCCCTCTAAATGAAAACATTTTACTAAGCTCTCATCCTTCCATCATGTGCTACATTAAGTTATATATCTACATCCTGTTAATTTTCATTTGATGGATGACAGCATCGGAGGCCACACATGAAGTTAATGTTTAAAGTACATTTTCTTTCCCTTCCCCTCCCACATAAAATTGGAAGAGCAAATCAAGGTCATTCTTTAAAGCCATGGACACTGATCATAAATCTGCTATGATTAAACTACCACCTCAAAACAAAAGAATTATTTATTTTCCTAACTACACTCAGAAATAAGGTTATTTATTCCTTTACAGGGGGAACCTAAATGGTCTCAGCTGAAGTCCTCAATCTGTTTGATGACTCTCGTCTTAGTATTTATGACAATTTTTCCCCTTTCTCTATCTATTCTTTTTTAATTAGAGATCCCTGCTCTAAAGCAGAGAAAGTCAAGAAGTGAAATGGGATCATACCCCCATTAAGCTATCCAGCTAATCTAACAAAAATCAACCTTATGCTAACAATTAACCTACTCAAGCAGAAATGTGAACACACTGGCTTCTGAAACTAGGGGAAGAGATACGATTTCGACTGAATGACCTACCTAAAATGTGATCCTTATTTTGAAAACTAGATAAAAACATTTTTTTTTTTTTTAAATTAATTTTTCTCTATTACACACAAAAAAAAAAAAAAGACTGGCAAAGACATAAAATCATTACTTTAAAACAACAAGTTAAAAGAAATCTAATGCAAAGCTACTCGGAGAAGTCAGCAAGAGAAAAAAAAAAAAAAGGTTCCCCTCAACAAAGAAAACGTTTGACAAAAAGAATATACACAAAAGTGAGTCAACCTTAAAAGTCAGAGAACAAGTTACGCAAAAGATATGAGAGAATGAATCAGAACAGGAAATGCTCTCTTGCTAAGCCTTGTGTGTGGCCAAGAATGAAAGCAATAAACAAAGATCCTCTTTGTGGTTGAATGCTCACTACAGGCCCCTTTTCAGTCTGTTGTGGCTAATCTGCTATTAATAAAAACATTTTAAAAACAGTGACCTGAATGGAAGAAAACCTGTAATTCATACATAACTAATGGCTTTGACATGAATATTTGCAGGCAAATGTTGGACTAGAAACCCCAATTTAAAGACACCACTTTAATTAAAATTTGAAAATAAACTTTCAAAACCTAACAAATGCCGTAAGTCGTAAACTGAAACAATAATAGAAGAATGACCTATGAATGGAAAAAAGTGGAATGATTCATTTGCAGCCATTAAAATTATGCAATTGCTATGTGCATTAAGGATTTTCAGGAAACCTGAGTCTATAGTGAAAGCCTCGGGCACAGGGCAGGAAACGGCCCCAGATGGAGCACCATTACACGGTAGGGCACAGCGACGTACAGGCCGACACTCCCATCATCACATTCGAAAATTGTGAATAACCCCAACATGTGCATATATGGGAAGTAACCAGATAATCCAGAGAACAGTCAGCATCCAAGAAGGGCACAGAACCAAGCTCCTGAAGCTACAAGGCAGCAGCTCTAACCGCTGAAACACAATCCACCCTAAAATGAATGGCTTCATTTAGATTAAAGTAGCATTTATACTTTCAGATAGGCTGTCAAGCAAGGTGTCATAATTAGCAACATTAAAATTACAGGTTAATAATTACATTTCATAACTGACCCGAGTAAAAGTGCCTTCAAAGCTGTGGATGTCTTGTTGTGGTCTCTGTGCATACACATATGAATTGATTGAAAATAGATCCTGTAAAACAAAACATAAAAAGAAAAATCACCTAAACAAAAATACAAATGCTCATAAACAGGAAGATATATATTTATATATATACACACACACACACACACATTTATAAACATGAATTCACATAAAACAGAAAGATGCTTTCTTAGAAAAATAAAAATGTCAGCCCACAATTTCCATTCTGCTGAAGAGTGTGGTGGTCTTTCAATAAACGCAGAACCACAGAGCATTAGAACATGATAATAGAAAATGTACCAGTAACATTTTAAAATTCTGCCTATATATGAACTTTAAACTTTTTTTTTGGCTGCACTACAAAATCATCTCATTTACAGCCAACACATACAGGGCAAAACATGGGTACATTAAGGATTATAACACTGTGGCCTTTTTCTATAGAGCTTTTAGCACGTTTTTCAATCAAAAAAAGTAAATAAATAACAGCCATGCTAGTAATGACAAAACTGATTGTTTCTTTCATGCAAAATTTAGTAATTCACTAAGGATACACATTGCTATTTTCTTCTTTAAATCTAATTCAAGGTTTCAGTATATTACACGAGACAAACAAATAAATAATGCAAACATGAAAAAGTCACAGCAAGCATAGTGCTAAAACATTTTTTTTAGTTTGCTACTTAATAATGGTTAAATTTGATTTATTGTCATGATTCATTATGAACATAAAAACTTCTTCTTTTGGCTGCTCCCATTAGCGGTTGCCACAGCGGATCATCTTCTTCCATATCTTTCTGTCCTCTGCATCTTGTTCTGTTACACCCATCACCTGTATGTCCTCACTCACCACATCCATAAACCTTCGCTTAGGCCTTCCTCTTTTCCTCTTCCCTGGCAGCTCTATCCTTAGCACCCTTCTCCAGATGTACCCAGCATCTCTCCTCTGCACATGTCCAAACCAACGCAATCTCGCCTCTCTGACTTTGTCTCCCAACCAACCAACTTGAGCTGACCCTCTAATGTCCTCATTTCTAATCCTGTCCATCCTCGTCACACACAATGCAAATCTTAGCATCTTTAACTCTGCCACCTCCAGCTCTGTCTCCTGCTTTCTTGTCAGTGCCACTGTCTCCAACCCGTATAACATAGCTGGTCTCACTACCGTCCTGTAGACCTTCCCTTTCACTTTTGCTGAAACATAAAAACAAAACAAAAAAATCACAAATGAGAATCATTTCGCCAATTAGGTCTATTTGTTTAGTGAATAGCTAAGCTGTCCCAATATCTCATCCACATACTTCTTCAAGATTTTCGGGTTTTTTTGCTTCAACTCACATCTTGGTAGTTTGTTTCAGACTCCCACAACTCTTCAAGTAAAGAAGTGCTTCCTGGCTTCAGTCCTAAATTTCCCTTTAGGACAATAAAGAACTAACTAACTATCTCCATCTATCTCTCTCTAAAGGCACTTTAAAGCAAATCGCTATGGAATGATTTAGAGATCACCATCATAGCAGGCTGTAGGCTTTCTTTCATTCCAGGTGGACATAAGAACTTGACAAACGAGAGGAGACCATTCAGCCCATCAGGTTTGTTTGTTTCGCTAATAGTCAAGATGTCCCAATATCTCATTCTGACACTTCTTAAAGGTTTTTAAGGTTTCCGCTTCTTGGAAGTTTGCTCCAGACTCACAGAAACTTATGGCACAATGAAATGTGTTTGTTGCTACAGTGTTATCCATTACTTAATTGTTGTTTCATGCTGAAAAAGGAATGACATAATTGATCCTGGTTTCACACTTTATATTAACAAAAGGTGAAATTTTAATAAGCCTGTGTAGACTTTTGACATCCATTGAAATTACACAATACAATGCAATACAATTTATTTTTATATAGCCCAAAATCACACAAGAAGTGCCACAATGGGAATTTAACAGGCCCTTGTTCTCTAAGAAGACAAGGAAAAACTCCCCCCAAAAAATCCCTTTTAGGGAAACAAATGGAAGAAACCTTGGGAAAGGAAGTTCAAAGAGAGACCCCTTTCGAGGCAGGTTGAGTGTGTAGTGGATGTCAAAAAAAAGGGGGGGTAAATACAACACAATACACAGAACAGAACACAAGTTATCCTCAATACAATATAATAGTGCAATAGAAATATTACAAGTACAGAGCAGAACTCAACAGTAGGTGATATCACAGAATACAATTTCAATTTGTTCAGAGTCCTGGAGACCTCAGCCATCAAGCTGCCTTCTCCCTATTGGCCATTCCACAGCTGAGTCAGTGCTGGGCCAACCAACCCAATGAAAGAACCCTTCTACCCGATGATTCCTGTGATCCTCCATCAGATATAAACATATAAAATGATATAAAATGCCACATTTGAGTACCGAGAAGAGAAACAAAATAGAGCTTATAGAGCTGCTTGTTTATTTAAAAGTTTTAAAGGTTTATTTATTGTTGGTTGGAAAATGACTGACTGACCGACTGATTCCTTTCCTTCTGGTATCTCTAAAAGGTTATGTAGCATTTCAAGCTATAGTATTTCAAATCCCCGTTTATTTCTCCTTACCGTTCACCATTCACTTTTATAGCATTTTGGAGGTGCCATGTTATTTGCCCATAGGCAGCAACTCCACTGTCCTATGTCGATCCCTAGATTCCTCAGTTCATCTGCTGTACAAATAGACATTATTTCTAGAATGCGCTAAACTCTGCACTAAATCTTACAGCAGTAACACACTGGTAATTTCAAAGCTTAAGAATAAAAACAGGGAGTTAAGCAAGATTCATTCCAGATCTAGCTTGTGGCTCACTCTAAACACATCTAACAGAATAAAATAACATAATTACAAGTTCTGTTATAGTTATGCATTAAATGATAATCATATTCAGGAGAAATAAAGATTTCTGATCTAATTTAGTGCAGTTGGAAAATTAATAACTTGAAAAAAACACATGCCAGAATCTGCTAAGGCGGGGATCAAGGTAGTTACAAAGCAATACAATTATTTGAAACATTAATGCTGTAATATGCCATTTGAAACATAAAATAAAAATAAATATTTTTTAAATTACACTTCAAATTAAAAAATATGCACAATGCAAGAATTAGTACTTTGCTATCAAAAGCCCCTTGAGCATTGGGGAGAATCTTGGTCTTTCCCATCCCGTATTCATAATGATGCTATATATTTATAAGAGCAGGAGAATGTCAGACATTTGTGAATCTAACTTTGCTATGCTAGGGCTACATCAGAGTTCATCTACAAAAACAAAAATCAAACAATCAATTAGTGAAGGACAAGTTTAGTATTTTTCAAACAAAGTGTTCAACTGTTACACGGTTCTTTTTTCAGCTGAGCACTTGTCCAGGCTCTCCCAAGATACCACCCACAGCAGGAGCCCCTGCATGACATGCATCTAAGCTCCTGACAATGAAGTCATACTTAGTCACTCTGTTGGGGTGAAAATCACAAAGGCTTGGAAGGTTTAACAGCTGAAGAGCTGTCTGACTAAGCGTATTTATACAGAAGAAATTTCTATGATGCCTTTTCCAATAATAAAGCATTTTACAGTGCAGTTTACAATTTGAAAATTAACAGGTGTCGTGCAAGTTGTCAATGCAGCACAACTCAGGAGGCAAAAGATATTCTTGATACTGCAATGTGACTTACATATTTATTTATTTAAAGCATAACCTTCTCATCTATTACATTATACAACCCTTCATGTAATAATTTGGGGAAAGCTCTACAATAAGAAAGTGAACACTGATGCAGATACCAATGTAGTGCTTTGCTACTAGTCTGTGCAATCATTCTAGTGTCACTCTAGTTACTTCACACTACTGCAGCAGGCGTCTTAAGTCTCCACAATAGCTCTCAGTTAAAGCTACGAGTTTGTCCCCAAATTTTCAGAACCTATTAATGTTTATTAATGATGCACCTGTGGATGTGAACTCTATCAGATGCCTCTGCATAAGTTCAAATTTTAAACACTGCCATTTTGTCTCACGAAAGTAAATTTATTCAAAATGTGATCACTCTAATCTGTCACAGTTTCATAATAACAAGCTTAAAACACTATTATATTAATGAAAAGGAAAAAAAAAAACTTTTATAATTGTAAAAATATAATAGTAATAACTATTTCTTTTACTGCTGTGCAGACCATCCATACCTCTCTAGCTGCTGGCAATCGGAAGGTCGCCGGTTCGAATCCCGTAAATGCCAAAAAGGGACTCTGCTCTGTTGGGCCCTTAACCAGAAATTGCTGAGTGCTTTGAGTAGTGAGAAAAGCGCTATATAAATGCAAAGAATTATTGATTTCATTGTTATCTCATCAACCCCAATTTTCTATAAAAACAGGAACACAGCAACTATACACTATCAATTTAATATGACCTGATTAAAACCTTTTGCACACATGACAGACAAAGCAAAAAAGATCAAAACCAAGAAGACATCTAGAATTGGCTCTCTGAATTGGAATCGCATTCCACAAATACATATTGATCTCAACTTCCAGTGTGGTTTGGAAACACAGAATGACAAAGTGACTGCAGTTATGGAGAGGATGTGGTTTTAAACTGTCCCTGTCTAAGCAATGAAAATAATCAGCGTCATCAACGGGGACCTAAAGCTAACTATGACAGAATGATGACATCCAGTCCTAATATAGGTTGCTGAACCGTTAGAAATGGGAATGTTGTGTTTCATTTTGCTATACAGTAGTTTGTCTGGATTGGCTGTTAGGATGAAATTAATTGATGTTACAGTTAATAAAGACCATATTTGAAAATACAACTAATGATTTAATCTATAATTTAGACAATGTTATCTGTAATGGCAAAAAATGAAAAGCCTTAAGGTACAAAAAGACATTACTTGACTATTGTAATAATTAAAAGAAACCTTTAACACACAATTAATATAAATATAATGCTATCTGTCTATATTTAGTTACTGCCACCTACAAGCCTGTTATTGACAGCAGCAGCTCTCTTAATATACAAGCCATAATTTATTAAGTTTGTTTGGAGGGTGATCAGAACATTCAAACTAGAAAATGAGATCATATAGAACTTTATATTCTGTTTTTCAATTACAGTTTACATATAAGAAATCATTTCTTTTAAGCAAGTATCCACCCACAACTCTTAACTTCTAGCTAGTTTAGCACTTTACATATTGCTTAATGGAATAAAGGGTGGGGTTTCTGGAGTATACCATTTATTGGTATGCCAATTGGTGAAAATTAAAATATACTGCTCAAAAAAATTAAGGGAACACTTAATCATAACAGTCTCACACCAAGTCAATTAAGCTTTAGAGATATCAATCTGTCCAGTTAGGAAGCATAAACGGTTGTGAATCAACATCTCGTGTAATGGCCCATCTCCTGGTATCTCCTCCATGCCCTTGAGACTGTGCTGGGAGACACAGCAAACCTTCTTGTGACGGCACGTATGGATGTGCCACCCTGGAGGAGCTGGACTACCTGTGCAACCTGAATCGGCTGCACGTACGACCTCATGCTACTTGTAGTGACAAGGACTACCTAAACACAAAATTCGAGAAGAATCAGTCAGGAAGGATAAGGTGAGAGCAATTGTCTGTGGCCACCATTTCCTTTTTCGGGGTGTCTTGCTGTTGCCTCTCCATTGCACCTGTTGTCACTTTCATTTGCACCAAAGCAGGTGAAGCTGACTCACAATCGTTTATGCTTCCTAACTGGAAAAAATGATATCCCTGAAACTACAAGACTTGTTGTTAAACTGGGATGATTAAGTGTTCCCTTAATTTTTTGAGCAGTATTCAAATGTGTTATGTAAATGCACCTAAATGAAAAGACTTCTTCAGTCTGCCATGATAAATTAAACTAGGCATGTGGGTTCTCCACCTGTTGGTTGGTGTAAATAAAGGACACCTATGTTTGAATTTCATTTATAATAAAAGGCTCAAGACTCTATTTTATCTACAGAATATTTTCCACAACACTGAGTTCCAAATTTTACCTAAAATTGCGATCGATAAATCCCCTTTTCCAAAACTACTTTAAATTATTTTGTGATAAATGTTTTGAAAGAGTGTTACAGTGTAAGAAATACTACATATATCTGCATTATTTAGTTTCAATGACCAAAGATTAGAAAAATATGGCAGATATTTAATGTATGACTTGCATATGACAAAAGAAACGGATTGCTAGAAAACTGATATCGAGATTTAGACAATCAAATGGTGCAAGTGTATTATCTGCATAGAAATTCTTAACTTTCTCTGTCCCAAGAAACATCCAATTTCATTACGTGGGTTTTACCCAACAAAGACTGGGAGTAAGTCTATAGTCTCAAGTGTTTTAGTAAATAAAATAAATTAAAAAAAAATCTAAACTAACTGCATTACCTTGAATTGAGAACAAATAAACCACAAGGTACATTCATTACAACCCAATGGAATTAGAAGTACCGATGCACTTAACAGTATCCACACAAATACAGGAAGAAAACACAACTTTTCACAGGAGTGGCACACCAGCTAGAAGCTAAACTAGGGTTCAAGAATGTAAGGCTGTAATGCAGAGAGCAGTAGCCCTTAACTAGTCACACCATTTCTCATCTCATAAGGACTTTATCCATTGCACATTGTGAGGTTGTTATATATTGCAATAATTTTAAATTGCACGTGTTTTTAATATAATTTAACACCACATTACTGAATAGTATGACACAGTCCAGGACTGTCTGAAAATAAACCTGATCCACTTCTCCAGTGCTCATTCGTCACCAGTCTTCACTTTCATTCACTTCAGGATTTGCACACAGACCACCTTTGACTTCAGTCGTTTGATGTTCTTTGCAGACAAAGTCACTGCGAGAGGAACATCTCATCGCTGTCATGCGCATGTAAGTACGAGTGAGGTGTACGAAATGGAACTTGCAACTGTGCATCCACTTATATAAAACTAGCTGAGGGCACACTGGAGGGAAACAATTGCGACACTGTACTTGTAGTGAATCAGGGAACAGATGGTGGATGTTGCCAGTAGGTTCAAAGTAAAAAAAAAGAACATTGGACAAAAATAACTGAGATTGGTGTACAAAATACACCAGCGCACGCAGTTGAGGGTTAATGTACCAGCCCTCACAATCAACTTTTGCTGGGGAAAAATTCATGACCTAACTTACTGCTGACAGTGAAATAAAGAACTGGCAGACAAATCTACTAACAACATTGTAACGGATATGTTGTTCACAAATTTTCTTCAGTTCCAATAGAATCATTCTTCTCCAGTAGGTTGGCACATTTTTTGGACACTTTTCCCCCATGTGCAGAGATGTAATGACTAATACTCCTCCCAAGCTTGGCTCTTGCCTTGTGCCCAACGAAACGGAGCAGACCTAAGTTGACAGCAAATGGTTATAGTCAACCCAGAAAAAAATGAAGTAAAGACATGTTATACAGTGGTTGGTTCTTATTCCTGAGGTGGGCTGGCGCCTTGCCCGGGGTTTGTTTCCCGCCTTGTGCCCTGTGTTGGCTGGGATTGGCTCCAGCAGACCCCTGTGACCCTGTAGTTAGGATATAGCAGGTTGGATAATGGATGGATGGTTCATATTCAAACAATGCTGCTGTCAGATAATACTGTACATTAATGCAAAAAAACACACTGAGGCTACAGCCACACTACTATTTTTCATTTAAAATTACAGTTATTAAACAAAAACAATCTCTGTGCACACTAGCGCTTTTCACACAATTTATGATAAATTATCTCCATCTGCAATAAAACTATCAAAAATACATGATATAAATGTTCGCCTACACTGGGCACACACACATACATCATTAGAAGAATCCTTGGAGAGATCGTAACGCAGCTGGCCGTGACATTTATCACAGAACCGTAGCAATCGGTAAACTGTTGGCCTTTTGAACATGTATGCAGCATTCAAACTGTAGATTAAATTAGATTAGACAAACTTGATTAAATTTAGATGCAGAGAGCAGCAGAAACATAAAAAAACAAGGATACAGAATCATAACAACAACAACAACATTTATTTCTATAACACGTTTTCATACAAATGATGTCACTCAAAGTGCTCTACAAGATGAAGAAAGAAAAAAGGAAAAATATAATAATTTGGCAATACTAATTAACAAAGAATAAAGTAAGGTCAGATGGCCAGGGAGGACAGAAAAAACAAAACAAAAAAATCCAGAGGACTGGAGAAAAAAAACAAAACAAAAACAAAATCTGCAGGGGTTCTGAGGCTATGAGACCACCAAGCCCTCCACTGGGCATTCTACCTAACAGAAATGATCTCAATCAGTCCTCATGGTTTTCAGGCTTCACGTAGTCCAGGGGTGTCAAACTCCAGGCCTGGTGGGTCTCAGTGGCTGCAGGTTTTCATTCTAACCCTTTTCCTAATCAGCGAACAGTTTTCACTGCTAATTCACTCCTTAATTTTAATAGCCCTGTTTTGGAGGATTCAGTCCTCTGAACTGATTTCTTTCTTCATTAAATGACAGCCAAAGAGAAATGAGATGTGAAACGAGCTAACAGATGACCAGCTAAACTGGGATTTCAAATTCCAACCAATTTCACTCCAACCAATCTCTTAATGAAAAGCTTATTCTTGCTGTTAATTAAGCCCGTTATTTAATTCCATGGCTTGTTGCTGCTCTCATTCTGCCACAGCAGACATTTCCAAAACTGTTGATATTCTGTTTTTTTCTAAGAACTCCTAAAATGTTTTGGTAACCTGAGGGATCAACCTTACTGAGACCTTTGTCTTTATTTTCAGATTTTGTTTGATGGGTACAGGTGAGCTGGTCATGTCCAGCTTGTTTTATGTCTCATTACTGTCTGGCTGCTAATTAAGGAAAAAACAACTAAGGGGCCTGAGTCAAGCTAATTAAAGCTAAGGCTAAAGAAGTTAATTAGCATCAAAAACTGGTCACTAATTAAGAAGATGGTTAAAATAAAAACCTGCAGCCACTGCGGCCCTCCAGGACTGGAGTTCGACACCCCTGAACTAGACCACGGGTGGGCAGATTCAGTCCTGGAGGGCCGCAGTGGTTGCAGGTTTTTGTTCCAACCCAGTTGCTTAATTAAAAAACAATCCTTGTCAATTATTTAATTTCATGGCTTGCTAGTGCTTTAACTCTGCCATGACAAGTCATTCTCATATCCTAGATTTTTTTTCCTTTCTAAGGATATCATCCAAATGATTTGAAGTCTAAAACAGACGAGTTATTCTCAGTCCTTCACTTTTTTCTCTTCACTTTTCTTCCAAGTATTTAATTAAACCCAATAGTGCATGATAAATACACACAGAGGTGTAAATGGAAATAAGCTAAATGGAGAAATGCTGGTCTCTTTTGTCATTTGCATCTTATTGCTAATAAGGAGCAATTAAAAACCAAGACTACAGCTGTTTAAGACTAAATTAAGCAATAAGGGTTTAAAATCATAACGAGCAAAACAACTAAAGTGAAGCAGAAGTGTTACTTGAGCAGTAAGTGCTTCTTATTAAGCAACTGGGTTGGAGCAAAAACCAGCAGCCACTGTGGCCCTCCAGGACTGAATCTGCCCACCCCTGAACCAGACGATGATGATAATGCAGACCTCTGGCCTTCAATCCATCAATGCAGGGACTGCAAGGCACAAATCAAAGCACAAATAATACAGACAAAAGATTAGACAGACAGATGTACAGTACATTGTGCAGAAAATTCAAAGTGAACTTAAGAGTATGCTGGGAGAGAGCACTGTATTGCCTGATAGCAGCAGGCAGAAAAGATTCCCAGAGGTGCTTATTTGCACGCCATGTTGGAATGAGGCTGTGGTTAAACGTGCTCCAAGAGAGCGCCTCCTGGAGGGGATGGAGGAGATTTTCCAGGATGGCATCCAATTTTACCACCATCCCCTTTTCCACAACAGTTTCCAGTGTTTCCAGGGTTAGCCCTGTGATGGAGCAGGCTTTCTTGATAAGGTTGTTCAGGCATCGTGCTTCTTCTGAACTTGAGTTGCTTCCCCAGGAGACGGCAGCGTAGAGCAACACAGATCAAAAAGTAATTCAGATGTACACAGGTAAGCAACGCAACAAGTGCCACCGAAAGCAAACCCTCAATTTCCAATATGTTGAAGCAGTTTTCTTCCATGATGGGTGACAAATCAGAAATGAGACTTTGCAATGAGCAAGATCCAATCAAGGAAGGGTTTTATAATAAGCACAAACAAATCAGAGTGTGAAGAGAGTCTTTGTTTTCAAAGCTTTATTTTTTCACCCAACCACAATGCAATGCCAGGCCGGCCTTTTCACAAGTATATGGTTCTGAAGTCTCACTTTATGTGGGTTTAAAAGCACCAGGGTAATGTGTAATATGGCAAACACAGAGGCTAATGTGTGAATTTATAAAATAAAATGTAGCAGAGTGGATGCAGCCTAATAAATAATGCTGAAGGTCATGTTGCATCAGAAGCCTCTAACTACAAGCTTGTGAATTAACAACAACAACATAAAATACTTCCAAAAATGTTTTTTATAATAATACGTAAATTTATACTATCCACATCTAAAGCTTGAGTCACAAATTACAATTTGAAGAAAATAAACAGTAAATCACTATGCTGTGAAGATTTTGGAGCTATTTACTCCTTCTTAATTATCTAGAATACGAATACTCAGTATTTTCTCTTCCATTAAAAAGATGTGTGTGTCGGGTTAATTGGTAACTCTAAACAGAATGGTCTCAGTAACTATTACCTACACTTGACTGATGCTCCATTCATGGTGGGCTCCTGCTTTCTGTCTACTGCTGCCAGAAGAAGTCCCAGCCCTCTGTGACTTTGAAACTGTATCAGGCAAGTTCAAGAGGTGGGTCGGTAGTGATGATCCAAAACAGACTTTGTATGTGCTGAATATATTAGTAATATGTCATTAATACATACCTTGCGAGTAGAATTTTAGTCAAGAAAAAACATAAGCATCAACTAAAATTAAGGTTTTGTGGTGTAATTCACCCAATAGTCATCTGAAGAAGTTTCTTGTAATTCACATACTCATTTTAAAAATGAGCCAGGGCAAATTTTAAATGCCTGTTTTACTTTGCTATGGCAGTTGCTATAAATCATTTACATGCTGACCTTTCATGGCTTTTTCTCATTCTCTTTTTGAAAGCTGTCATCAGGTTGACAAGAAATAATTCTCACAATACTAAAACATAAATGGTGTCCTATATCTTCATTGGTCACTTTTGTCCCATCTGTTGTCACCAGCAATTGAGATAATCCATGCTATTATAAAAGGGTTATTGTAGAGAAGAATATAATAATCTGTCATTGCTGGACTGAAGTCAAGAATCTAACACCACAGATACACACAAGTATAACTAAATGCCAGAAGCAACACTTCAGCATGTTTTTTCTTCTCTTTTCTATTGAAAACTCCTATTATTAGTAAGCACTCAAATATCAAAGCTATTTTTCATTAACCGCAAGATCCACGCTTCACATCTCCATAAAAAGTTGTAGCCTGAAAAAGGAAAGCAGACATGTCTACAGGAAGAGTGATGTTTTAATGCTGCCATAAGAAAACAGTTGTACAGAAAACTAACGCATACTGTATAATTTAGATTTTGCAAGGTAAATGGAATAAATTATAATAACACTCCTAACACAAATGTTGTAACCCAATTCATTTTATGCAAAGATAGCACAATATAAATAACCTGAAAATTGCTCTGGTGTGCTGTACAATGGCAGATCCTGCCTCCAAAAGAAAATTTTCCCCAAAGAATTAATAAAGTGTATCAAATAAACAAAACAAAAAAAAATTGTCACACACGCATGTTTAGGGGACAACTAAAGGGCCTGAATAAAAGTAATTCCACGCCGGACCAGGGGGTGGCAAAGAGAACTAATTCTCTCTCTCTCTCAATTCCTTGCAGACCATTCTCAAGAAATCTCGCCTGGTTCAGGGATAACCAACGACTTCACTTCCGGTTCTGGTCCTGATGACATTACTTCCTCTGCAAGCCGCCATCTTAAAGACTATGAGCAGTTCTGTTTTGGACTCAGTCGTATGAACATGTCTGTTCTGTTTAATCAATTTTGCATTCGGGAAATATTATATGGGTGGCTGCCCCAAACCTTCTCAATGTCTCTGGGTCGTTCTTATTACTATATATATATATATAGATAGAGACAGATAGATTTTAACTTCAGCATAGTCGGCAGGATAGAGATAGATAGATAGATAGATAGATAGATAGATAGATAGATAGATAGATAGATAGATAGATAGATAGATAGATAGATAGATAGATAGATAGATAGATAGATAGATAGATAGATATGAAAGGCACTATATGATTGGAAGATATGAAGGCCACTATATGATAGATAGATAGATATACACACACATACATATACACACATACACACACATACATATATATTATATATATATATATATATTATATATATATATATATATATATATATATATATATATATAGACACAAA
>JANRMT010062845.1:7866219-7884999 GCA_026402145.1 Polypterus bichir lapradei | reverse complement strand
GATACAGCACTGAAGTGCATACAACGAGTCCAAGACAAGACTGAGGGGAAAGGGCAGGCTTTTAAAGGGTAAGACAGGAAGTGAGGTCATAAGGATCAGGCACGTGGTCTTTGATCATTGGATCACACCCGGACGTGACATCAGAGGGGCCGGAGCTGGTAAGGTCTACCTCCATTGGCACGGTCCCGGAAGTGACGTCAAGAGAGCCAGGTGGAATCCCCGGGAATGGTCTACAGGCAAGAAAGAAAAAGAGTCAGTGCACTCTGCCACATCCCGGCATGCCTCCGAACTGTGTTCACTCAAGCCCTTTAGCTGCCTCCCATGCGCACGTGTGTGACTATATATATATATATATATATATATATATATATATATATATATATATATATACATATATACACACACACACACACACACACACTAGCCGTGTAAGTGCGTGCTGTAAAAAGCCTGGGGTCCTAGAAACTATTGAAATCGTCAGAAAAAAACTGAAATGTAGAGATGTCAGGTAATTGAAAGGAGCGACTCTAGGCATCTCTCTCCTAGGACAGGGGTCCTCAATCCCAGTCCTGGAGAGCCGCAGTGGCTGCAGGTTTTTGTTCTGACCTGGTTGCTTAATTAGAAAGCAATTCTTGCCAATAAAGCACTAACAAGCTACGAAATTAAATTAACTCTGCTATGTCAGGTCATTCTCATATCCTAGATTTTCTTTCCCTTTCTATCATGCAAATGATTTGAAGGCTAAAATGGACGAGTAATTCTCAGTCCTTCACTTTTTTCTCTTCATTTTTCTTCCAAGTATTTAATTAAACCCAATAGTGCAGATAAATACACACAGGTGTAAATGTAAATAAGCTAAATGGAGAAATGCTGCTCTCTCTTGTCATTTGCATGTTATTGATAATAAGGAGCAATTAAAATAGCTGTTTAAGACAAAATTAAGCAATAAGGGCTCAAAATCACTAAAGTGAAGCAGAAGTGTTACTTTAGCAATAAGTGCTTTTTATTAAGCAACGGGGTTGGAGCAAAAACCTGCAGCCACTGCGGCTCTCCAGGACCGTGATTGAGGACCCCTGTCCTAGGAGGATCTCTTTTGCCGATATGCTCGTCACGCTTGTGTATTAGAGGCAGGAGGAAAAGTAAAGGGGATACCATTTTGCCGATGTTAGTGGCTTAAACGACTTTGTCTTTCTTCTGAGTTTTCTTTTTGCTGACGTGCCCACCTGGCTTGTGTTATTAGTGGCTAAGAGAGTTTTCTGTTTCCTCGGAGGCGGAGCTCTTACCCCGAATCCACCTCTCATTTCCGGGCCAGACAGATACACACACTTCCACGCACAGATGTTTATATATAAGATATATATATGCATTTGAGTGTATTGATGCCAGCCATTCCAAATGATCACATTCTATAGCACATCCAAACATTCAGAGAACATTTCATTTTAAAAGAAATCATAACAAAGGAAGTACAACCTAACTTTAGTTGTGTACCTTCTTGGGTGTATAGCTAGACTGATATCACATCACTGCAAGTATTGTGCAATTGAGTGTTAATTGTTTACTGCTGACAAAATCATTAAGTTTGTTCTCCACTAAACTAGCAAGCCAGGTTTACAAAAACAATTATTTTATTAAAAAACTGTACCCATAAACTTCAGTAAAATAATTTGGATGTGAAAAGACAGAAGATTTTGGTTGTGAGATGAGAAACTTGAAATCTTCAAAACCAAATGCGTGGAAAATTTTCAGCATAAAT
Source organism: Polypterus bichir lapradei (assembly GCA_026402145.1). NCBI lineage: Eukaryota > Metazoa > Chordata > Cladistia > Polypteriformes > Polypteridae > Polypterus > Polypterus bichir. The sequence continues at coordinate 7,883,243 of JANRMT010062845.1, read as the reverse complement.
CTAAAGGTCAAATGGCAGGTCCATCACCTAGTTCATCACACTCGTCGGAGAAGCTCTTAAATAGCGGAACAGTTTTTTCTAGATTCCTATCCTTCTCTGTATAAAGAAGCACTTCCTGATGTTAGTACTGAAAGTGTTTTCCATTTTCCTGCAGTTACCCCTGATTCACTAATGTCAGGAAGATGAATGAAACCAAGTCTATAAAGTGACAGCCATAGTTTCAAACATGAATGTGACATGTTTTGGATTCATTTATTTTGACACAAACTCCTGCTTTTCTTATTAATTTTATGTTGGCCAATACATTCTCTGACTTGCTAATACCTTCTCTGCAATTATGCTCCGAAAACAAGAGCGTGGGTGGGTGTTTAATTATTATATTAGATGTCATTTCATTTCTAAAATGATTCCCTACTGTCTAACTGACAAAAAAAAAAAAAAATCAGGCTATCCATGACTGTGTGAACACAACATATCTTTAATATGTAATTTATATGATTTTAGACCATCGGTACATGATATACCTCAAATATTGTGCCTTTGAATGCAGCTTTTTCTGAGCTGGCAAACAAGTCTCTTGGTGATAGACTGAATGGCCAGTAATCAAAATTCAGATCTGACAAATGCATGATGAACAGCATAATGAGTAGCACTATCTATGTAATTACAGATGAACAAACTGACACGTCTGGTTACTGCACTGTATAAATAGAACAATTAACTGCTATGTAGAGTCAGATTTCGCCCTGTACGGCTAATAACAGATTAGTAGTATTTCTGCAATTGCATTGTTTCAAATAGTAAATAAGTAGCTGTCAGCTGCCGTGTGTTAAGTAGTATAAGCGCCGCCTAAAGCTCCACTGATATAGTTAAATGATGGCATGCTATAACGCCAGAAGTATGCAGAAAAAGAAACTGTAAATTATGAAAGAGTGAGTAATGGACACATTTTGTAAGACAACCTCAATCAAGCGATCGATTTCCAGCATATGCACAAATTAATTTTAGTTTGTTTGGATTAAAAAAATTAATTTGATTCTTGACATTCAAAGAAATTACATACGAATTAAGTCTAACAGACTGATCAGAATCTTTCCAGGGCACAATTTTCTCAACTTTTAATAATGTAATATATAAATAGCATTCCTAGTTGGATGATCATTGCTTGTATATGTGGACTGGATCTATGAAACATACTGACAGATATTTACAACAGTCAAAGAGAAGAAAAAAAAATCATTTTTTTCTCTAGTTTAGATTCAAGATAAATGATACAGATTTAAAAAGTCTCTTTCCTTACCACATCTTTTGTTTCCATAAATGCATAATGGTTTCTGCTGTGACCAGTGATCGTTACGCTGTTTAAGCAGTGATGCCTGAACTGGGATATTAACATTGATTGAGAATGTTGAAAAATAGAGAGAGGGTCACATTTCTAAGAGCTTTAGCAATTATGGCTTAAAACCACTTTCATAGAGAAACATTTGATGTTTGTCTCCTAATACTCGTTTAAAAGCTGGATCTTCTGATTAATGAAATGCAGCATTTCCAGTTTGTAGTAGAATGAAGTTAATTAAAGGTGACGGGCACTAAAATAGAGGAGGTTGAGAGCAGTGTCCATCTTGGAAACGTTACCTGACTTTAAATTCCAACGGGTAAGTTGCTGTTGTTTTCAATATTATCTTCAAACACAACGATATTTTTGTTCACAAAAGCAGCACAATAAATGGATAACGTTAACGTCTTTCAAAATCAAATGTGTGTAACTGTAAATTATTAGAGCCTAGAAAAAAAGATTTTTTTTAAATATTGTTGAGGATCCATGTTTCTATTCTTAATAATTAATTTCACATACTGCAGTTAAAGATAACTTGTGAATCTTTTCAAAGTAAAGCAGGTTAATATTTATAATCCTTAATGGCGTTTTCATTTAAATTACAATGTTCAATCTATGACAATGTGTTCACTCCACTAAGCCTCTAAGTTTGTCTTCTTCAGTGCCATTTTGTAACAGTTATTTGGAAAAACTCATTTCTAGCAGTAAAGTAATGATGAAGCAGCCATTTCAAGCATATACAATCAAAAAATATACATTATATTAAAGTGTCAGAACTTCTCCTTGACCATTTACTTAGATTTATCCTTCAGTGGAAACAATGTACACATTTTTCCAGTAAAGCCTTAACAAAATAAGAAACAATATCATTATACGAGCGGAAAACACAAAACTTTAAGAGGTAGCCAACTCAGTGACTGACCAAAATGTAAAAAGGTATGTGTAGCATAAATTATATTACCATCTTTTCTGCTGCCTCATTGCTTTTCTCTATTTTCTTTTTTTTTTATATTTTTTTAATTGTAAGTAAAACACAAATTAAGTAGATGGCTAAGAGGCCTGAGCATGAAAATACCATTTATTGCCTCGTTCTATATATTGCTAAATAATACAATAGTAATGACTTTCACTTTGCTCTCTTTGACAGTCATAATTTCCAAATGGTCTCCTATGTCATCAATAAGGGGAAAAGAAAACACCTCTGTCAGGTCAAGGGCAACATTTGTTCATCTTACTAAAAGATCATTAAAATATGTCCTTCATCATAACATGAAGTTCATTGCAAATAAAATGGCTCTCGGCTCAATAAAACTAATTAAATGTAAATGGTATTGTTTACTGCTTTATGGATCTTTTAAAATAAATCAGCAAGCCTCCAATTATTGAAAATCACAATGACCTCACAGTCAGTAATAAATTCACCTGATCACATAAAACAGAGTAGAATGTCCTAGAAATGGCATGCAGCCAGCTAAACACTGCCTTAGATATGACTGCGAAACCACAGGAAACCTAACCTGGGTGTTAACAGTCCTTGCAGTGCAGCTATCATTAAATGACTTGTTGAAATTTTAATTCTCTGATCACATTAAGTGGTTTGGGAAGACAACAAAATCTGAAGTGATCATCTTTGGTAGTGTCATCTCTTCTTTAAGAAAAGCACTGAAGGTCTGCAGGTTTATTTATTCTGGGTGTCACAGTGGATAAGGTTACAGTACTGTGCAGATGATGGGACTGACAGCTCATGTCAACACAAGATGCCCACAATCCATTACATCTGATAGATAGAGAAATCAAAGTGATGACTGACAGGTATGAATGGTATTATACTCCTGCATGTACTGTATGATTGAATTACTCAGTCAGGAGGTCCTTCCATAATCAAATTGCGGCATTCGACTTCAAGAAGTTGTGCAAGAGGTTAGCCCAGCTGTCGCTGCATTACTTTGGATGCTGAGACACTGTGTATGGACAGTTACAAAAATGAATGAACAGTCGGATGACACAAATGAACACTCACATGTGCGCTGGTGTATACACATGCAAAGCAAGGTTACGCAGAACACACACAAAACAATCTGTTTTTATTTTATAAAGGGGGTGCATACGATTTGTTGACATGTCTGCTTTTCATAAACGCTCTTACAGAAAACCATATGTTTCAACATATAGTTCGGGGTGTTTACTATTCCATACAGCTGTGAACACAGTTTCTGAAGACCACACAGCTGTGGGGTATCAATCCAGCAGGTGGCATTCAAGAATATCTATAAAAATGGCATGTGCATGATAGCAGAACATGAAATGATTCAAATGACTTTCATGTTCTGTCATAAATGATAAACAAAAAAAAAGAAAAGAAAACTAAACTCTGTGCAAAGCAGGATATTAAATCATTAAGGTCAATGTAAGCCTTTTTCCCTAAATTGTAAAACTGAAGGTTCAATAGTTGAACGAGTAAAATAATTTACACATGCATACCATACATATACATACATATACATATACAACAGGTCTGTTATTGTGGTCAGCAGCACAGGGGACTGGACTTTCTCCGGTCCTGTTCAGCCAACATACATCGGACTTCCAATACAACTCGGAGTCCTGCCACGTGCAAAAGTTTGCTGGTGACACTGCTATTGTGGGCTGCATCAGGAGTGGGCAGGAGGAGGAGTACAGGAACCTAATCAAGGACTTTGTTAAATGGTGTGACTCAAACCACCTATACCTGAACACCAGCAAAATCAAGGAGCTGGTGGTGGATTTTAGGAGGCCCAGGCCCCTCATGGACCACGTGATCATCAGAGGTGACCGTGTGCAGAGGGTACAGACCTATAAATACCTGGGAGTGCAGCTGGATGATAAATTGTACTGGACTGCCAATACTGATGCTCTGTGCAAGAGAGGACAGAGCCGACTATACTTCATTAGAAGGCTGGCGTCCTTCAACATCTGCAATAAGAAGCTGCAGATGTTCTACCAGACGGTTGTGGTGAGCACCCTCTTCTACGCGGTGGTGTGCTGGGGAGGCAGCATAAAGAAGAGGGACGACTCTCACACCTGGACAAACTGGTGAGGAAGGCAGGCTCTATTGTAGGCACGGAGCAGGACAGTTTGACATCCGTGGCAGAGCGACGGGCGCTGAGCAGGCTCCTGTCAGTCATGGAGAATCCACTGCAACCACTGAACAGGATCATCTCCAGACAGAGGAGCAGCTTCAGCGACAGACTGCTGTCACCGTCCTGCTCCACTGACAGACTGAGGAGACCCCACACTATGCGACTCTTCAATTCCACCGGGGGGGTAAATGTTAACACTATACAAGATTATTGACTGTTATACCTGCCTCGCACTCTCCACCCTACATTTTTTAACTTGCACTGCGCTTTTATTGCTCTTTAATTAATATTGTTTTTATCAGTATGCTACTGCTGGAGTATGTGAATTTCCCCTTGGGGATTAATAAAGTATCTATCTATCTATCTCCATCACTTTATTTTCAAACTAAATACAGTACATACTGTGTAATGTAAGCAATGCATTGACAATATGACACTCTTACACTAATTCCGTATTATTCATTAAACCGCAGGTAAATAAAATGCTTCCACAAAGAGTTATGTTTCTGGGAAATGTGCGTAAAGCAATGAAACTGGAAATTTAAACTACATTTCTTAGGAAAATTTCTCTGCTGGCTTTCAAAATATCTAAATGTAGCTGCAGCCTCATCATGTTGCTCTGTTCCCTATGGTGGCAGCAGAGGGCTTATGATGAGCAGTGACTCCATTCAAGACTATGAAAGCAGAGGCCTAGCGATTCCTGCTCAAATCACCAGCCGAGAAATCATTAAGGTATTAGAACTGCTGCTTCAATGTCTGTGAAACAAACACTGCTTGGATTTCCAGCTAGAGCCTGAATTGGTCCTGCTTATGTATACCATAATATTAAAGTACCTCACCACAGCAAAGAAACAAAGTATATAAACACAGACTAAAATTCATGGTGCATGCATCAAAAAAACAAACAAAGTTGCAAATGAGCAAAACTCGATAAAGGAGAACTTTATCGCATGGTAACCAGGACATTATTGAGCACATTCCCCAAAACCAATTTGTCATTCCACACTACTGTCCACTGTGTCATAATAAATACTTATTTATTTAAGAATAACTAATAAATAATTAACGCTGCACTGTTTACTGTGATTACATATAATCGACCAGAAATTGACATTTGTTTCTTTCGGCAAAGTGGTATCCGGTTAATCAACAGTCTTTAGAATTACAACACAAATTAAGCTGGTATTATTAAAAATAACCTTTATTAAAGAAAAACAAAAGTGTTTTTGCAACTGTAAACTATTTAGGGTAAGCTGAAAAGCTATTTCAAATATAATTTCAATTCCGTCAGCCTAAATTAGAGAAATAAATATGTGTAAACCATATAGCCAGCTGTCGCTTATAAACTTCACAGCTGTATTTTGTTTCCTGTGTATGACGCTCATGTAAAAATATCATTCACTATTAGTAATCAGTGGTAAACAGCTATGAAGAAATATATATGTAGAAAATATGTCTTTATTATACTGGCTAGATCTGCCTAACTGATTTCGTGGTGGTGGTTTGTAATATTGCCCGATATTATTTTGGAAAGGAACAGTGACTCTTCAAAGGATATTCTAGAAAAGTCTGACTAACTGAAATGTTCTCTTCAACACTTCAGAAGATGTGTCTGATTAAAATAATCTTATTCTTGCCCTTACCTTTTTTTAAAAAAAAACTATATTATCAACAAATGCCCAAATGAGAAAATCTGCAACAAGAGAAGGAAATCAACCAAGCATTTTCCTATCCCACTTATCCAGGGCAAGGTCTTAAGAGAGACGGAAATCATATTTCAGGTACTCTTAAACAACTGCAAAAATGATCAGCTCTAAGAAAACTGCAGGAAAGTGGGTTTCTCAAATTTCTACTTTACTATCTCAGTTTTAAAAAGTTTAAGCAACTCTGCAAAAAAGGAAAAAAGTGATTTGAATGTAAAGTCATAATGTTTACTACACTTCCACAATTTTAGAAATCTTCAGATGTCTTCTTTTTGACTTGCTAAAACTTGAAACCATTTGTATACCTTCCTCAAGTAGGACTTTTTGGTCAAAGACAATTTATGATCTCTCTGATTAAAGTTTTAAATACTTACAGCAAACTTAAAAAGCCCAATCATCCTCCCTGATGAAATTTGCACATCTTCTCATACATTTGAAATGTGATGCTGAACAGTTTCATGTCTGGGGTATTTTGTTTAAAATAAAAAACAACAACAACTCTCTCTTCCATAAATGTATTATTCTCCTTCAGAATATGATTACATTACCTGAGCACTTTTCACAACACTAGTACAACAATCAATCAAAACCATACAGCACAATGTTGCTCTAAAAAAAGTTTAGTACAACTATTGCTGGTCAGTCAGTCAGTCATTTTCCAACCCGCTATATCCTAACACAGGGTCACGGGGGGTCTGCTGGAGCCAATCCCAGCCAGCACAGGGCGCAAGGCAGGAACAAACCCCGGGCAGGGCACACACACACACACCAAGCACACACTAGGGACAATTTAGAAACGGCAATGCACCTAACCTGCGTGTCTTTGGACTGTGGGAGGAAACCCACGCAGACACAGAGAGAACATGCAAACTCCACGGGAAACGAACCCAGGCCTCCTTACTGTAAGGCAGCAGCGCTACCCACTGCACCAGCTATTATTGCTGGTTAAAAAATAAATTCCACTCAATAAGACCTATTAAGGTAAGACAAGACATGATGGTACTGTAGATGGCAATACCAACTAGACAGATAGCCGTGAAACACTCAAGAGTTTGCCTAAGTCAAGGGTCTCAAACTCAGTTCTTGGAGGGCTGCTTGCTGAGAGATGTCGAGAGATAGATAGATGATTTTTTTTTGTCCCTAGGGGAAGATTTGGATAATTACAGAAGCTTTTTAAATAAGTAAATACATAAATTGATAAATAAATAAACACAGAAACACACACACAAGCCCAGGTGGAAATTTGTTTTTTTACAGAAGCTCTTTAAATAAATAAAAAAAAAATGCACATGCACTCACACACACACACACACACTACAGTCTATGCACACACACCAGAACGACTAAAAAGGAAGAAAGTTTAAAAGGGAAAGAAAACTTCTGACTTGGCAGTCACAGTCCCAGTGAAGCCAATGGATTAATTAGAGGATAATCGTCGCTGTTAATGGAAAGTGGTCTTATTATTGTTCCCATTGAGAAGTATCAGACATATTTTCCTTTGAGTATTTTCCTTATGAGAAAAATCAACAAAAACTAATTTGTAAACTGGAATGCATTAGTTCCTCTCAATCGCTCAACTTTCTTCTCTTGGTTTCTAAATTTATGATATTCAAACCATTTCTTTTGGAGGAAGATGCAGAGGTGAAAATAAACCTGAGCCGGGCTACTCCACAACTCTCTACCTTGTTATGTGTAGATCATTTTAGCTGGTTAAAAATAGGAGTAATTAAGGGACAATCATTTTTAGCAAGTGAATAAAAACAGAAGTAAAAATACAGAGGGCTGAGTAAAATGTCTGTACACTAAAACAAGACCTCTCACAATCTGAAGAGAGAAGCAAAACCACCAACAACTGAGATTGCAGACAAAGAAGAAAGGAAAGCCACTTAATTAAGCAAGAAGTTCCACTAACGGCTACAACCAGTTGTTTTTTTAATTTAGAAATGACTAAAAGCTTGGTTATTCCACAATCTCTGAGAACTGTGTGCATGCAGACTCTGCTTATAAATATTAACATTACTCACTGGTGCTGACATTTGCTGAGAGTATACAATTAAAATGCACTATTTTTTGTTTGAATGTATTTGTTTTTGTAGTAAGTAAAAACAACTTTATGAGAAAACTCAAAAAATGGAATTTGTTATCTATTCGGCACATCCACAAATAGTGCTTTGCAAAAGTTTTCAGACCCTTTAAAACATTTCAAATGTTACTGGGTTGCAAAGGATACCTGCACATCTTGTGCTAATCTGTACTTTTATTGCAAGCTCACAAACTAAGACCACCGCTGCCACCACCCCCCCCCGCCACTCTTTGCTTTAGCATTTCTGTTACAGAGTATACAAAGTTCACAAAAATGCCGCATGTTTGTTTAGCAAGACTATAAGTGATCAATGTTTTGTTGAGATTGAATAATGAGATTATTAGAAATAAACTTGATGCATTAGGAATAAAAGTCAAGACTGAGGTAAAGAATTTAGGGGTAATTATTGACTCTGACCTGAATTTTAAATCACATATTAATCAGATTACTAGGACAACATTTTTTCACTTAAGAAATATAGCAAAAGTTAGAAATCTTATAACAGAAATTATAAGAGAAATGAGTTCACGCTTTTGTTTTCAGTCGGCTAGATTACTGTAACGCACTCCTCTCAGGACCACCAAAAAAGACATCAATCGATTGCAACGAGTGCAGAATGCAGCTGCTAGAACCTTAACTAGGAAAAGAAAATCCAAGCACATCACGCCAGTTTTAATGTCACTACATTGATTACCAGTGTCATTTAGAATTGACTTTAAAATACTGCTTATAGTTTACAAAGCCTTAAATAATCTGCTCCATCTTATATTTCTTAATGCCTGTCACCTTACATTCCAAATCGTAACCTTAGATCTTCAAATGAGTGTCTGCTTATTATTCCGAGAGCTAAACTTAAAAGAAGTGGTGTGGTGGCCTTCTGCTGTTATGCACCTAAAATCTGGAATAGCTGACCGATAGAAATTTGACAGGCTGATACGGTGGAGCACTTTAAAAAACTGCTGAAAACACATTACTTTAACATGGCTTTCTCATAGCTTCATTTTAGTTTAATCCTGATACTCTGTATATGCATTTAATTATCAATATCATTCATGGTGGCTCCATAATCCGTACTAATCCCTACTTTCTCTTCCGTTCTTTTTCCGGTTTTCTGGGGTGGTGATCTGCGCCACCACCACCACCTGATCAGGGCACTGTGATGTCCCTACATTGATGGATTAAAGGCCAGAAGTCCACATGACTGTCATCATGAAGTTCTTCCATGAGAACCCTGAATACCATGAGGACTGATTGAGGTCATTGATGTTAAGTAGAATGCCTAGAGGGGGGCTGGGTGGTCTTGTGGCCTCGGAACCCCTGCAGATTTTATTTTTTTCTCCAGCAGCCATCCAACCTTACTTTTACTCTATGTTAATTAGTGTTCCCTAATTCTATTTTCTTATTTATTTTGTCTTTTTTCTCTTTCTTCATTATGTAAAGCACTTTGAACTCCATCATTTGTATGAAAATGTGCTACAGAAATAAATGTTGTTGTTGAGATAGTAGTGGCTAACACTGCTTGAACTTAACATTCAAAGAAAAATAACAAAAGAAAAACATTACATTTTCTTTTTTTTTATATATATGGAAAGTTTTAAACATTGTAGCACTGATTAATTTGTGCAGAAAAATATATAAGCTCGGGGTTTCAAATGAAAGAAAACTTCCCTTTTAATTATGAGAGTTTTATACTGTTGTTCACTCAGTTCAAAAAGTCATCCCATTCTTTTCATGTGTAACTTTGAAGAACAGCTCTAGCTATTTAAAATTTTATAAAGCAGTGAAAAGATTATTTATTCCCCCTTCATTATCTTAATGAACTATAGAAAACGGGCATGCAACACTCCGTGACCATGTCCTGGATAAGAGGGTTATGAAAATGGATGGATGATAGATGGATGGTCATACAACAATGTGAAAAAAGACATAGGTTTGAGTCACAAATCAATCTATCACACATATGTGAAAAGAAACCAGAGAAATCAGTGAAAATCCACATAAAGACGAGCAGAATGTACAAACTCCATATAGAAATGTAAACCTTGGTCTTTGGTGGCTGAAAAAAAACACCAGAGGAGTTTAACTCCACAGAATGGGTTACAAATTATAAAAACACACGCAGTATAAGGAATATTTAAATAAAGAATACAAGGTAACATACAGACTAACACTGAACACCACTTACCCCTAATGCAGGCAATCGCTGTGTACAACCTACAGCAATCTTAAGCTTCCAGTCAGTCTCACCATCCAGCTGATCAGTACGAATGAAACATGAACCTAAAAATAAAAAATGAATACTGTTATATCCACATTCAGCCTATTCTCCATTTAATAATTGATGCACAATAGCTGAATATTTCAAAGAACCTATGCAAGAAATACTTTACCAGCAGAAAAATATTAATATATAGCAGTGAGTGGCAACCCCTAGCAGGAGAAGAAGAACAAGAACAAGAACAAGAAGAAGAAGAACAACAAGAACAAGAAGATGAACAAGAAGAGGAAGAAGATGAACAAGAAGAAGAACAAGAAGAACGAGAAGAAGAAGTGAATCCTGAAGTTGGAGAACAGTGCTACCTTATCAATTTGATTTCATGTTCTGTTATTTTGTTTTTTTCTTTTGTGTTACAACATTTTTTGTTTTCTTTATTTGAATGAATGTTTTCATTTTATATGCTTGCCCTTCAAAATGAACATCTTCTCAAATTTCTTTAGATGCACTGTAAAATTGTTTCCGTATTTGTACAAAGCAGAGATATTTTGCTTTAGATAACGGAATGTGTCAATGACAGGAACTAAGCCTGACCTTGTCCTTTATTGTTAATCATCTTAGATACTAAAATTCACCGCCCTGAAAGTGGTACTACAACCTGAGAACATTATCAATATTATTGCTTTGCGTCCTCCCCATCATAACTTATCGTCTATGGGGGAGGAGAGAAAGCTTTAGATTTGTCAAAAATGTTGATCCCCGGTTTTCGACGGATCTCGACATTTTAGGGTTCCCTGATACCAACAACATATCTCGATGATGGGTACGTGTCTGTCTATGTGTGTGTGTGTCACAGTTTCTTTAGGACAGTGTAGAGCTGAAACATCTTGACGCAAAAATACCAAACTCAAAACTTAAGCCTGTTATGAGATGACGATGTGCTGTTTAACCCTCAAATCCCGAAATTCTGCAATTAATTATGAATTATTCTCTTTAATTGCTATCATAATGACGTATTTGATGATCAGAAAGATCAGCATCAGAGCAGGAAATAATTACTGAAATGTAACTGAATAGCTCGGGTAACACTCATGTTAGAATTTTTTTTTTTTTTTAAAAAAACAATGGCAAAGCATTACGGCTTTAAACATTAATGATCTTTTTCTAACATCCATAACAGCTGCTTTTGATCCATTTTGGTCAGAAATAAGTCCATGGCAATCCCAATCAAAGTCTTGAGGCAGAAGCTTACTTATGCTGAAAAAAGCAAAATGTACAGTTTCATTTATTCATTTTGCTGGAGCCTAACCCAGCAAGCATTGGGCACAAAGGCAGGAACAATCTCTGGACAGGGCACCAGTTCACTACTTTCAATATAATGGCATACACAACTATGAAAACGCATTTCCTGCTTGCAAGACATTCGGCATTGCTGCCTATATACCACAATTAATTAGTCAGATCTTTCTGTGAGTTAAGGAATCTTATAAGGGAAAATTCTTTGACAAAAATACATCAGAGTAATACATGTGTTTGATGTGTAAGGTAAGCTATAGCCCTCTTATTGAACTCTTTTTTGTTAAATGGTTAATTAGGGTTAGCGGTTTCAATAATTGGGTTAGCAATCAAACTAGCTTAGGCCTGCCCTACCAAATGTTCATTAGACTCATTTTGGCCATGATTTTCCAAATGAAATTGTCAGCATACATATTCTAAAAGGCACATCGTACACAATTTAAAAGAAATTCCTAAAACCCTTCAGAAAAAAACGTTTCAACAACAGTACCAGCATGGAAAACTCAACTGAACCAATAACAACGTAAGTGCTAGCCTCACCTTCCCCAAAATGAGTTTCTGAACAATGATCCAAACATATTATTTTTCAAATTTATTAGCCAAAATTCTCAAGCATGGTAATGGCAGTTTGAGAATGCCTTTCTGTATCAGGACCTAGACGTATTACCATATTGTAGGATCTGTGAATTCTGCTTAGTATCAGAGAGGATACTTCAAGAGGATGGCAGACCAACAGCCCAAGATCTGAAGTTGAAATGCTGTTGGGTCATGCTGAAAAGTGATGGTCCAAAATACAGAAAGCACTGTTGATGTTGAGAAAAGTTAGCTTGGGGAAGATCAAGCTCTTATTAAAATGTTGTTCATGTGTGAAAAGTCACACATTTCAGAAAGTTAAGGCACATCTAAAAAGGAGTGTTGGCCACAACTGCGCCACAGTGCTATGTTAAACTTATCATATATATATATATAAATGTCTACGTTTGGAAGTGTCTGTCTGTCTGTCTGTCTGCCTGCCGAGAGATGGAACTGGGGTAAAGGCTCCACCTCTGAGGAAACAGAAACTCGCTTAGCCGATAATACACAAGCGAGGTGAGCACATCGGCAAAACGGCATCCCTTTTAATTTTCCTCCCGCTGCTAATACACAAATGTTGGCAAAACAAAACCTCCGAAGAAAAAGACACTCTGAGGTTATAGATCTGCGGCGGCAATCAGAAAGCTGCCAGTTCGAATCTCGTAAATGTCAGAAGTGACTCTACTCCACTGGGTCCTTAATCTGCAATCGCGTCGTCCTGGGTATGATGTTAATCTGCAATCAGCCCTGCAAGCAGGTCCTTCAATTTACAGGGAAAACGTGGGGGTTCGTGTCAGGATTGGCACTCCAGCCACCAAAAAAAAAACCTTACACCACTCCAGTGTGGTTCAGACGTGTCACTAACTGCTTTGAGACCCCAATTCAGGTGGTTCGGCGTTTAGTGGGTGGGCAATGCACTACCAGTGCATGCCCCAAACCTCTCTCTCCCCTATACAACAGCCACTGTGTACACACACACACACAGACACAGATGGTAACTTTTTGCTGTAGATTAACACCTATGTGTGAAAATGCTTAGGATTTCTTTTAATTTAGCATTGTACGCTTTGTAGTAATTAACAAAACAAAATTCCTTACATTGATTTTTAGTTAAGGGACATTCATATAACAAGACACAAGATGGATTGTAGGCTGCAACCTTCAGGTTTTAATGGCCTCTTTTCAGCAATTAAAACACACTGTCTAAGTTTTGGATGCAAACTGCAAAAGCACAATATCAAACTATTACAAAAATATGCATTATACATAGCCATTTTAGCACTGCTGTGTTCAGGGCTCTCACTAGGTAAGCAATACCACCCCGAGTCAAGAGGGAGCACTGTTGCTAGCTCAATTTTGTTTTCCATCTGCAGTTCAGAGGGCAAACAGCCAGAAGACAAGTGTCCTCACTTACGTACCTGTCCAGAAAGCCCAATCCCTTCTGGGGATTCTCTGCAAGTTGGCTTTTAATTAAAACCCATGACTGAGATGACTGAGCTTCTACTCAGAACGTCTAAACCTCTCTAAAAATTTTTGTTTGATGGCAGATGCCATTGTTTTGCACTATTGTGGTGCCTTTTCATTTTTGATTACTTTCCATCATTAAAGGGGTTTACGACAATACTACCTCAAATCCTCATTCTCCCTAACTCTCATTCTTACTAGAATACGCACACACACACACATACATATATAATTGTTTCAAAACAAGGTGGCGACAGCAAAGCTCTGTCTGACTGACCAATCTCCTCACCCTTTCTTTAGGTATAGGTAAATAGCTAAAAAAAATGGGGTATACAATACCACTATTTTTTTATTTGCAATTCTGAAAATTACCTCATAACATATACACTTTGTCTTTGTTTTAATTTTTTTTCTGCTATTCAGCATCTGTAATGTTCTGCTTTCTTAAACCTTTGATAAGAAAAATAAAACAATGAAAGATTACTACTGATATTAAAGCATACTGAGTGCTAAAATTAATTCACACCAAAAAAAGCTGCCCTTCTCAATATTTCTGCCTTTAAGTGTTTTTTTTAAACTGATCAATTCAATATTTACTCAAAAGACTGCCCCATTATGCCAAATGGCCTATATTATAAAGACTAGCAAAATACCCGCGCTTCGCAGCAGCGAAGTACTGCATTAAAATTTTTATTAAGAATAAAATTAAACCTTTTTAAACTGAGGGAAAATATGCCAATAATTATTTGTTAAGGATCTCTTTGTATACCCCGTTGTGAGTTCGGACCTCCGGTTGTAATATGACCAAGTTGTGCGCTGAGCTTACTCTTGAGCATGCAACTTACAGTTGGCCATGTGAACAGTAATCTTGTTTCAAATCTCACAGCTTGGATTGCTGCTGTCATAATCGGTTTCAGTTTCATGGTTTGTTTCAATTACGACAGTATCTGCAGGACTTGTTGTGTTGAAGTGACGTTCGGCATCTGTCAAGCGTTGTAAGCATACAACCAGTTTCATCGATAACTTCACATCCAGCTTTTGAGAGTTTAAACACTCATAAACATCTAAGTGTCCACTACTGAAATCGTCACCTGTGAATCTAAGATGTTTAAGAGGCATTGGCGGTTGTCGAAAGGTGTAAAATATTTGGCCATTTCGGTACACTTGAAAGCGACAACCGAACAATTCAGCGGCAGCCATCAACTCACATGCAGAACCATAGGTGAAGGGCTTAAGCATTTCACTCTTATAGTGCTCCTGTGTATTATAATTATCTTCTGTACCGTCATCAGTCCACACCTTAACCCTGTCCCAGTCATTCAATACATAAGACACAATGTCCTCTGGATATCAAGAGTGAGCCTGATATGGCCGTGCAATATGTAACAAAGAGAATGGAAAAGGTAGGTGCCATCTCCGGGCATGGAAACCACTCGGTAAGTGACAGTTTTTTGATCGATGGTGATCACCTCGATAGACATGGTAATGGGGGTACAGTTGGAATGATAAAGGAAATGGGTACCTGAGCAATGTAAAGTAAGTCTAAAATACCTACACAATAACTATAATCGTAATAAACGAACAATAAAACAGTGGAGAAGCCGTGGATTAAATAAAAAGGCTGTAGTTATCAGTAGGGAGACGTGAATCCCGTGGCGAAGCAAGGAAGGGAATGTAGAGAGCGGAGCGACAGACAGCCTTATATAGGCAGGCAGCCAACCACATGGGAGGCGTTGGGATGGGGGGACCCAATGCCGCCTCACACGGTGACCGAGCTGCAGACTATGGACGTATATATGTACGTAAGTAGGATTCAGTTAGCGTTGGGAACCCGTGTACCAAATTTCTTGAAGATGGGCCCATAAGTAACAAAGACTGTTGAAAAGTTCAATATGGCGGCCGACAGTGGCATTATACCACCAAAATAAGTACGTACATCGGTTTTGGTTAGCGCAGGGAAGCCAACTACCAAATTTCATGAAGATGGGGCCATAAATAAGAAAGTTCAACATGGCGGACGTTGTTGACCGTTATGACCATTATGTGTAGAATTTCAAAATGAAACCTGCTTAACTTTTGTAAGTAAGCTGTAAGGAATGAGCCTGCCAAATTTCAGCCTTCTACCTACACGGGAAGTTGGAGAATTAGTGATGAGTGAGTCAGTGAGTGAGTGAGTGAGTCAGTCAGTCAGTGAGGGCTTTGCCTTTTATTAGTATAGATTTACATGAAAAAATATGTATTCTCTGCGGTGGGCTGGCACCCTGCCCGGGATTTGTTTCCTGCCTTACGCCCTGTGTTGGCTGGGATTGGCTCCAGCAGACCCCCGTGACCCTGTAGTTTGGATACAGCGGGTTGGATAACGGATGGATGGATTATGTATCCTTTTTCTATAGAGAAAATGTGGTGATTGATCATAATTTTGTATTGCATACCATTTCTTACTAGGAAGAGAAGGATACAACATAACTGATAACAATAAGTCAACTGCAGTTCCTCTTAATTCAAAATCCTATAGAAGAGTCATAAAAGTTAAAATAAATCAAGTAAATCAAATTAAGAAACCTGCCCTGAACTTAGCTACACAATCCATACAATAAAAGTAATCATGCTGAATGCACACTAAGTGGAGCAAGCACTGAAAAAGAAGAGGTACGGTACAACGTTTGAATAAACGCTGTCTGGGGTGTGTGGATATAAACTATTTAAAATCATATTTTCAGACATTGCAGGCATAATGTAATACATTTTATACCCTTAAATAGCTGAATGCCCCCTCCACTAGCATTTGACAAAGCAGTCTTGAACAGAATGCAAGATTTAAGATCTCTTGGGTTGGGGGAACTAACCTAACTCTCAAGGGTTGACTAATCGAAATATATTTAAAGCAGGATTATCCATAAGGTTTAGGTTTTTGCCTCCATATATTTATTTTTGTGGCTTGAATCAGGAGGGAATGTGTGATGGTCATGAAATAGCAACTCATGGGTTCAAGGATGCAACAAAAAAGGCAGTAAAACATATGGCATACATTGAAGACATTTTGGTCACGCCATGTAGAAAATGAGTCATTTCTACATGGTGTGACCGAAATGTATGAAAATACTCTTAAATTAAAAAGTCTGCCATGTGCACTTTAAAATTACAAATCAAATCAAACAATTCAGATGTGATTAAACTGTGGAGCAGAGGAGGAAATGGAAGGAAAAAAAATCAGTCTTCATCCGTCTCTGTCTCT
>JANRMT010062845.1:7842434-7861219 GCA_026402145.1 Polypterus bichir lapradei | reverse complement strand
TTGTCAGTTCGGCTCTCCAGTTGCAATATGACCAAGCTGTAGCTGTGCGCTGAGCTTACTCTTGAGCATGTAACGTACAGTTGGCCATGTGAACAGTAATCTTCTTTCAAATCTCACAGCTTGGATTGCTGCTGTCATAATCGGTTTGAGTTTCATGGTTTGTTTCAGTTACGACAGTATTTGTAGGACTTGTGTTGAAGAGACATTCGGCATCTGTCAAGCGTTGTAAGTACACAACCAGTTTCATTGATAACTTCACATCTAGCTTTTGAGAGTTTAAACATTTCTAAACATCAAAGTGTCCACTACTGAAATTGTCACCTGTGAAGCTAAGATGTTTAAGAGGCATTGGCGGTTGTCCAAAGGTGTAAAATATTTGGCCATTTCGGTACACTTAAGCATTTCACTCTTCTAGTGCTCCTGTGTAGTATAATTATCTCCTGTACCGTCATCAGTCCACACCTTGAACCTGTCCCAGTCATTCAATACATAAGACACAATGTTCCTCCGGATATCAATAGTGAGCCTGATATGGCTGTGCAATATGTAACAAAGAGAATGGAAAAGGCAGGTGCCATCTCCGGGCATGGAAACCACTTGGTAAGTGACAGTTCTTTGATCGATGGTGATTACCTCGACAGACATGTTAATGGGGGTACGGTTGGAATGATAAAGGAAATGGGTTCCTGAACAATGTAAAGTAAGTCTAAAATACCTATACAATAACTATAATCGTAATAAATGAACAATAAAACAGCGGAGAAGCCGTGGATTAAATAAAAAGGCTGTAGTTATCAGCAGGGAGACGTGAATACCGTGGCGAAGCAAGGAAGGGAATGTAGAGACTGGAGCGACAGACGGCCTTATATAGGCAGGCAGCCAACAACGTGGGAGGCGTTGGGATGGGGGACCCAACGCCGCCTCACACGGTGACCGAGCTGCAGGCTATGGACGTATATATGTACGTAAGTAGGATTCAGTTAGCGTTGGGAACCCGCGTACCAAATTTCTTGAAGATGGGCCCATAAGTAACAAAGACCGTTGAAAAGTTCAATATGGCAGCCGACAGTGGCATCATATCACCAAAATAAGTACCAAATTTCAGCCTTCTACCTATGAATAAGAAAGTTCAACATGGCGGACGTTGTTGACCGTTATGACCGTTACGCGTAGAATTTTGAAATGAAACCTGCTTAACTTTTGTAAGTAAGCTGTAAGGAATGAGCCTGCCAAATTTCAGCCTTCTACCTACATGGGAAGTTGGAGAATTAGTGACGTTGGAAACTTCAATATGGCGGCCAACAGTGGCATCATACCACTGAAATAAGTACGTACATCGGTTTTGGTTAGCGCAGGGAAGCCGCCTAACTTTTGTAAAGTAAGCGGTAAGGAATGAGCCTGCCAAATTTCAGCCTTCTACCTACACGGGAAGTTGGAGAATTTGTGATGTTTGGAAAATTCAATATGGCGGGCGACAGGGGCGTCATACCACCAAAATAAGTACATACATCGGTTTTGGTTAGCGTAGGGAAGCCACCTACCAAATTTCGTGAAGATGGGGTCAGCCATCTATCTACACGGGAAGTTGGAAAATTAGTGACGTTGGAAAGTTCAATATGGCGGCCGACAGTGGCGTCATACCATCGAAATAAGTACATACATCAGTTTCGGTTAGCGCAGGGAATCCGCCTACCAAATTTCGTGAAGATGGGGCCATAAATAAGAAAGTTCAACATGGCGGACATTGTGAAAATTAGTGACATTGGAAAGTTCAATATGGCGGCCGACAGTGGCGTCATACCATCGAAATAAGTACATACATGGGTTTCGGTTAGCGCAGGGAATCCGCCTACCAAATTTCGTGAAGATGGGGCCATGAATAAGAAAGTTCAACATGGCAGACATTGTTGACCGTTATGACCGTTACGCGTAGAATTTCGAAAGGAAACCTGCTTAACTTTTGTAAGTAAGGTGTAAGGAATGAGCCTGCCAAATTTCAGCCTTCTACCTACACGGGAAGTTGGAGAATTAGTGATGTTTGGAAAATTCAATATGGCGGCCGACAGTGGCGTCATACCACCGAAATAAGTACGTACACCGATTTTGGTTAGCGCAGGGAAGCCACCTACCAAATTTCGTGAAGATGGGGTCAGCCTTCTACCTACACGGGAAGTTGGAAAATTAGTGACGTTGGAAAGTTCAATATGGCGGCCGACAATGGCGTCATACCATTGAAATAAGTACGTACATCGGTTTCGGTTAGCTCAGGGAAGCCGCCTACCAAATTTCGTGAAGATGGTGCCATAAATAAGAAAGTTTAATATGGCGGACGTTGTCGACCGTTATCGACCGTTATGACCGTTACGTGTAGAATTTCGAAATGAAACCTGCTTAACTTTTGTAAGTGAGCTGTAAGGAATAAGCCTGCCAAATTTCAGCCTTCTACCTACACGGGAAGTTGGAGAATTAGTGATGAGTGAGTGAGTGAGTGAGTGAGTGAGTGAGTGAGGGCTTTGCCTTTTATTAGTATAGATATATATATATATATATATATATATATATATACACACACACATATACACACACATGCATACATACACACACACAGTCTCTAATTATAGAAAATACTTATTTTCTATATTCCATACAGAAATATTGTAATCTTCTGAACATTATGGATGATAAATTGGACTGGACTGCCAATACTGATGCTCTGTGTAAGAAAGGTTATAGCCGACTATACTTCCTTAGAAGGTTGGCGTCCTTCAACATCTGCAATAAGATGCTGCAGATGTTCCACCAGACAGTTGTGGCGAGTGCACTCTTCTACGCGGTGGTGTGCTTTCGAGGCAGCATAAAGAAGAACGACGCCTCACGCCTGAACAAACTGGTAAGGAAGGCAGGCTCTATTGTAGGAATGAAGCTGGACAGTTTAACATCTCTGGCAGAGCAACAGGCGCTGAGCAGGCTCCTGTCAATCATGGAGAAGCCACTGCATCCACTGAACAGGATCATCTCCAGACAGAGGAGCAGCTTCAGCGACAGACTGCTGTCACCAACCTGCTCCACTGACAGGCTGAGGAGACCCCACACTATGCAACTCTTCAATTCCACCCAGGGGCGTAAATGCTAACATTATTCAAAGTTATTGTCCGTTTTTACCTGCATTTTTATTACTCTTTAATATTTTTTTTTTTATCAGTATGCTGCTGCTGGATTATGTGAATTTCCCCTTGGGATTAATAAAGTATCTATCTATCTATCTATCTATTATACTTTAACATCATAACAGAATGAAAAGTATTCCATGTTTGGCAACAAAAATAAAGTTCTCCAAAATCCACTTATGGTTTATTAAAAAGGACAACAAAAATTAAAAGTAATGGATTTAAACTACACTTGAACATTCCTGCATTGTTCAACATGAGGTTTTACTAAAGGTACTGGGAGCTCATCCAACCTAGATGGCTGCCAGTACAGTAATATGCATTATTACCATACTTTTCTTCATTTTCTGTCTGATTGTGTCATCAGACTACAGTTCTTAAAATGGGCCACTTTCATGAACACTGTAAAGAAGTGCAATTTCACAGTACGCTTTTGCCGACCACAAGAGATGTTGATGAAAAGAGTAGAAAATGAAAAGGATTCATATTTTACACACTAATAATGATAGAGAACAAATTTAGTGTACATGTACAGAATAAATAAATATTAACAAAAGACATGTCATGGATCGTCTGCCTTCAAACATTATACATTCACCTGTGAAAATCAAAATATACTGAATGCAGAAGGGATTCAAAATAATGATTTCAGGTTATGCTGTTTGGGGGAAAAAAAATCTACTCAAACTGATGAAATCTTCCGTAATTGCGCAATAAAGTTAATTTAATATAAAAAAAAAAAAAAAAAAAACACCTTTGTTACAGTAGTACAAGAGTTTAGATCCATTATGGAAAACAACCTAATCATTCAAAACTTGCTATAAGTAGGAGAAAGAAGTGTCAGAAAAATATTCTAATTACAGTAAGCATTTGCCAGTTTTATTTGAATAAGGAAACCATTGTAAAGAATCCAAAGATTTTCCTGTTAGTTTTCATTGCCAGAATAAAACCAAGACTGTAGTATAGAATTTATGACTTCAAAGAAAAAGAAACGCTTGTCACCTTGATCTGCAATAACAGTAAGATCGTTCATAGTCATTTTTAGAGTAAATGCAAATACTTATATAAAAATAATTAAACAGTTTTAGCATTTAAATTTAAGAAAAGTATGAATGAGGGGAAGGAAGGTGGGTATGTCATAGAGGATAACGACATGCCAAGACTAAATGCAAATGTGGCTAAGGTCAGATAAGCAGAGGGAGCTAAATTTCTTTGATAAAATCCCCTAAAAATGTGCACTACATTATCAACAACATTTCTCGTAAGATTAATCCTCATCGATTAGCAGAATAGTAAGGAATACAATGTGTACGACGCATGAGCTTTCCAGCCTGTATAATACGCAGAAGGGTTTACAATGAAGTTTTTGTTTTGTCAGTAAAAACAGTTCAGAATCAGATTCAAACTCCTCTTAATATTGCAGTCTGTCCTATTAACTTTTGATTATTTGAATTTATTTTGAGGTCCCAGCAAGTGTTTTTAATGTTGTCAATTAAACATTAAAAACATGTGTACTATATAAAGACAAAAAAAAACCCTGGATATAAACCTGGAAAATATTTCACATTAATATCAGCGATGGAGATTGAAAACAATAAAGTAGAAGCGCTAGTGACAGAAGAAGTTTGTCTAGATTTCTCACTTATTAATAATCAGGGTAGAACTTAAGAGTTGGGATAATGCAACTAGGATCCAGGAATCATAATACAATAAATTTTGCAGAGTGAAATATACAAAGCATATTCAGAGTAAGACTGCTAAATTTAACATCAGTAAGGCATATTATTAGCAAATGTGGCAACACCTTAAATAAACAAGTGGGATCAAATCTCGCATATGATTATGGCCGAAAAACGGTCTAGTAGGTTTAAGAGTAGATGATGCATTATGCAAGGTAAGCTAATTCGGAAATGCTAAAAAAATTAGTAAATTAAAGAGAAATCCAAAAAGGAAAAATAAGGAACTAAGAAAAAAAAAAACAGCAAAACAAAATACAGCTGCATAAAATGTAGAAGAGTAATAACTGCCAGTATAAGGACACGATGAAAATGATTAAAAAGGATACTGGTATAACTATAGAGTATTTAGTGAGGAATATTCCAATAAATGGAAAACGTTGATCTGAAGAGATATACTCAATACTGCTGTAGTAAAATATACCAAAACTGAAATTGCATGTCGTCTAAATTCTGAGTTTTGGTAAGTTTTCACATGTGAAGAATACAATTATATCCCTATAGGTAGAAGGCGCATTCAGAAGGTATTAAGAGATATGGAGAGTGCACAGATATGCAACTAGGAGTAAAAAGTCTCTTAAGAAATTCTCCAGACCAGATAGAAATCTTCCAGGACTAATTAAAGATGTTACTGAACAACTTACGTGTGACACATATAAAAAGTACAGATGTGTTATTGGGCAGTCAACACTGTTTTAGATGAGTGAAATAATGTTTCAATAATAGGCCTGAATTCACTGAAGAAGCAATAAAGACATTTGACTAGAGAGCCGCCTATGATATTATTAATTTTGATTTTCAAAATGCTTATTATAAAACAGCACACAAGAGGCTAGTGATCACCCTTAAGCAGGTAGGGGGTTCGAGGGACATTGTGCCAATGGATGTACAATTGACTCCAACAAAGAAAGCAAAGGATTATAGTTAAAAGACCTTCTTTTGAGACCTTAACTCAAGTTCTCTTTTTGTAAAAAATTGATTTGTATGGATTGCAATAAAATTAATAAAACTTTTGAATTAGGCAGTGTTAAAAATGGTGCCTCTCGGGATCAGTGCTATGACAGCTGCTCTTTTTACTTTATGCATATCTAGATAAAAATGTTACCAGTAACATGTCATATTTTACTACTTCTAGTTGGAGGGGATATCAATCTTAACAGAAGCTGCCGATTTCATTGCCAGAGCTAGTTGATTCTCATGACTAAAACTTACTGGGCATGGCACACTGCACAATATGTGACAATTTTCCAGCCCAGTTTCAAACTGCACAAAGAATCAATCATGTGCCCGTGACAGCCAATAATGTGCTGCTTGACGCAGCCGGTGCTATAAGAAGGGTTTACAGATATGTAGAGTTCAGCAGAAATATATTGGCCTTTTTTCCTATTTTCCCCCCATTCTGCTGTGGCACATAAAACATGAGAAATCAGACAGATGAGCCTCTCTTCTGTCTGTAAGGTCCAAACTACCCACCTTCCTTATTCCTTGTCGCTGCATTACTTCTAAGTGGACGCTCATTGGTTGTCATTGTTCTTAAACAGAACCCAACCCTGCAATTTAAGTTCATATTCACAGAAACGTATGGTTTTAAATAGGGTTTGTGAATGACTTGCTCTCAAAGACATGTAAGTTAGGTGGATTCGCAATGCTAAACTGGTCCCTGTGTCAGTTCTCCCTGAAATGGGCTGGCACCCTGTCCAAGGATTGTTCCTACCTTGAGCCCTATGTTTGATGGGACGCTGGGCGATGCTGCCCAGGATAAAGCAGGTTAAGAAAATGGATAGATGAATTTATCTTTTTTTTTCCAAAAAAGATATAGATGTAAGAAAACAAAAATGTCTGAGGACAGTGCATTCCAGAATACGGCTTAAATTCTATAATTATCATCACTGTGGCTGATGTCATTTAAGCTAGCGGTTTAAGTTTTTTCTACTTATTTTTAGTTTCAGAGGCTTTCTGTACACCAGAAAATAGTAATATGCTGTTGATGTTAAGGAAATGCAGCTTTTCTGTAAGAATCGTTGTACTTAAAAGTTGTGCATTTACTATTTCATAATGACACATCCTCCAGCGTTAAAATTGAAATCCAGACAATTGACCTTCTGGTGATATTGTCAAATGTTTTGTATATGCTATAAATTACTTACAGAGTAAGGGATACCCTACTCGACTATGTTGAAGTTTGTCCCTCAAACATGCAGTTACAGTGTATGAAATCATGCACTACACGGAAAACAACAATAGGCCGCATAATTCTCCTCAAATTTCCTTTATTTAACTTTGGCCATTTAAGGGTGACTTATCAACCATAATATAGAATCTTGCTTATGGAGAACCTACAGCTGTCCCAGACAGGAAAAAGGTTACAAAGAAAGCCAGAGTTTTCCAAAATACTTATTAAAAATCATTGTGAAATAGTGGAATTAAAAACTGGTAAAAGATGGAAATTCACTATATAAATGATTGTGTTTAGCTTAAAAATTAATCTATATATAAGGACTTGTATATGTGTGTTATGTAAGTCAGCGTTTCTCAACCCTTAAGTATTTGCGACCTGAGTTTTCATAACAGTTTTAATCGCGCCCCTCTAACGTTTTTTCCTATAATAAAATTTCTTCCTCTATTTTTTGCTGCCGATACTCCGCTACAAGTTTTATTATACCTTCTTAATTTTTATCGACATTTATCTAACTCTATATTTATTGTTCTAGTATCAGAATGTAGTTTAAGTTAATTTGTTTTGGTTTCAATAGATGTATTTTTCATATTTTCGATTCTTGTTTTCTTTTTTTCACATCTTCGCGCCCCCTTTTTGAGGTTGAGAACCGCCGATGTAAGTGCATATTGATTAATTCTCATCTATTATTTTCGGTGTGTCCTTCACATATTCTTATCTAAGCGCCTTGAGCATGGGAAAGGTACTATACAAAATGAAGCGTATTATTAAGTTTATAAATACATTTTTGTTTTTATTAAGTGCCTATCACAGACAAAAGACAAAGGACTGAACAATAAAACACAGAATAAAATTAAATATCAAAACAACATAAAATACGAGGACAATACAAAAGTCACCCAATTCTAATTTTTGTTTTGTTTCATCTTTAAAGTTCTTCACTTTGAGCCACATTCTTTGCATGAAAATGTGTGATAGCACAACATAACAACATTTCCGTGTTAAGTACATTTCTTTATTGCACATCAGTATTACGGCTGCATACATTTTTTAAAATTATTTATAAAGTTAGATTTTATAAGACTACAAGATTGTAACAACCCAAAGCACCCCCAAACCACACAAAATACTGAAATATTACTAAACACTTTGAGGAAAGTGTGGACGTACAATCAACATGAAGGACTGCTTTGGAATGACTCGATAATTCAGAAAACTGGACATTGAGTTACAGGCGCAAAAAAAAAAAAAAGATTAAAAATCTCCCATAGAACAGTACAGAATACAAGCTTTTTAAGGATGGAAGAATTTTGATTCAACTGAGTATTTCTTCGAGGAGGTAGATCTTTTTAAGCAATGACTCATGTTAAAATTAAAATGTTTCATTTTACTAGTCAAAGCTGCAACACATATATGAATTTCTGTTAACACCGGCTGATCACAAGAAGCAGATACTTGATTAGGCTACAGAATATGTTAAGTCCTTTCCATATGAAGCTGACACAAACAATTATAATACTACCAGTAATGGTGTATTGCACGATAACGTACAGTGAATCCACTTGACTTATAGTTTTCATCCTCTTTCTCTGTCTCTGTTTAGCATTTGTTTGCTTATTCGTTTAGCATTGAGGTTGATGCGCTTGCTGCTTCCTGACCAGCTCTTCTTTTCTCCACCATAGCAGCCCACTGGTTCTCTTCTTTCGTCGGCGTCTTTGCGCATTAAAACTGATTAAGTTTTTGTGTTGCATTTACTTAGTACGTTTTCTTTAATTTTTCACTTAAGCTGGCACTTCAATCTGCCTCAAGAATGATTAGCGAAGGTGGTAGGGAATGAGAACGGTGCCCATATGCATGCGCCACACGGCCGCCCTGCTGCGCGCTGCCAAAAGTTGATTCTACAATAAAAATAAATTAAAAATAAAAAGAGTAATAAAAATCATCACCCCATAAGTGGATAGTAGACGTCACGTAGTATATGTGCACCAAATTTCAAGTCAATAGGTGAAACAGTTTGTGAGCTACAGGTGATTTAAAACCTTGGACAGACAAACGAACAGCCACGGTAGCGTATTATATAAGAAGATTCTTTATATAAAAATAGCATATGAAGTATAAAAGCTTTGGGTCCTGTGTTTGACATGTAAATAATTGTGCTTTTTTAATGGTAATTTCATCCAACATTAATTTTGAATCGGCATTAAAAGCCTGCTTTTTTGAATACAATGTAATATTATTATTATTTAATATATATTTTACTCACATACTGACAACATACATAAAACATTATCAAAAAGAAGTCTGCGTAATGCTTGCTCACAGTAGCACACAGATAAGTCTGTCACAAAGTTGAACCGCAGTGGCCAACTAGGAAGAAAAGTTCCCCTTACACTAAAGGGTGTCAGTAGTAGGAGGGGGGAAATTAAGAAGAGGATTATGTGACAGGAGGCATTCTGACAAACTGCCAACAAGTACATTTTGTTTGGGTGCCCAAGTCCGGATGAATTTGGTGTCACAATCAAAGTACCTGGACCCTGATGTAAGTAAAGTCTAGCAGGTCCCCATATTTTATTCATTAATGCCTGTATATTTAGCAGCTTGCAAAGCTAACAGTTTCAAAGGACATGGTTGAGAGAGAAGCACCTGAAACCATATCTGACATGAAGGTGGCATTTTCACACAATACTCTTTCCAACAAGCTTGCACCCTTGCCTTTGCTTAGTAATTGTGTTTCCACTCAGTGCATGCTAAATTAATGAATCTTTCATTTGCAGGGTTTAAAAATTGCATGTCACTTGCTTTAACGGAAGACTTCCCGTTAAAACAAATTCTACCAAACACTCATATAAGCTTACAACAGGAAATCCTTGTAACCTGGTACATGGCTAAACTAGACTCAGATTTATTTTGTTGATTAAAACAGACAAAAAAAAATGTAACTAAAACTTGTTTCTTTTAATCGACTGAAGCATGTCTCTCGTAGCCATAATTCATAAACAAACTGAATATGGAAGAACAATCTTGAAATGAAATTGTTTAAACAGAAAGTAACACAGAGTTCAAAAACCAGTTATTAAAACTGATACATCTTTTTTTTCCCCCCCAAACACCCTTCTTCTATTACGTGTTTTTGGGAAATGGTGTTTACTAGGTTCAAAGCAGAAACTGAACCCTAAATGAGGCAGCACTCCTTGATAAAATGTGCACACTTTCACCTTTACTAATAGGAAGCCACTAAAGAAGCATCAATTAAACAATTGCTGTATACAACAGGAGACATTTTAATGAAGGATATATACTTAATGTATATACAAAGGAGTATGCACCCCCTCTACTGTAAAGACAATAATGCCTGCTTTTCCACTAGTTATAATAACAATAACCTGACTGGTAGTCTAGTTCCAGGTGTTACTATTTCCATTACAAGCAAGGAAACTAAAAGACATGTTACTTTAAAAGTAATTTCATGAAATGATAGAACATAACAGATTTGACAAACAAGAGGAGACCATCCATTCACTCCATCGGGCTCGTTTGTTTAGCTAATAGCTAAACTATTCCAATATCTCGTCGAGATTCTTCTTAAAGATTTTCAAGGTTTCTGCTTCATATCTCAGTAGTTTATTCCAGATTCACACCAATCTTTTTTGTAAACAAGTCCTTCCTGGCTTCAGTCCTAAATGCACTTCCCCTTCACTTCCAGACAGCCTGGAACAGATCTATGGAATTATTGTGTTGCCAGTTCCTCTTTTTGTTGCTGTTTAGCCTTGAATCAGTTTTAATATTTGGCTTTTTATTGATTTATACCGCATGATGCCTGTTATTTACAGCTTTTTACTTCTTTATATACAGTACATTGTCACTAGAGAACAAAGTTGCTTAGTTTAATCTGAATATAGAATTCATCTTGGAGTTTTCCTATGGACAATTGTACTTTTGACTTCATATTGTAAAAAAAGTTATTTTTTAACATAAAAAAATGTTTAAAATTTACATGAGAGAAAAGACTTTTTATAAACCAATCAATGATCATGACATCAATTCATCTTCCCAGGAAATGTTCCTATTGGCTTTGTTTCTATATATAGTATGAAGCAGGAACCAAGAGAGACATGGCCATATAAATCCAGAACCAGGATCCTTCAGGAAAAACGTTGCTGAAAATAAAACTAGAAACACACTTAGCAGAGTTTGACCTGATTCCTGAGGTTAGTGCAAAAGGAACATGAATGACCCGTATCACATATGTGCCTCTGAGGATCACTCTCTGGGCTCATCTGAGTTAGGTACTACCACTCTGGGTTGAGAGAGAGCACCGGCACTAACAGTCTCCTCTCTTGGTCCCTCCGCAGCATAGAGAAGACGTCCAGTGAGAGCTGCTGTCTCTGCCCCTTCTAGTCCTACACCTATAAATCCTGCAGCTGGTGGAAGAAGGTATTCTGTCTTTCACCAAACTTATCATAGGACGGAATTCCTTCCTTGCAGCCTAAATCCTACTTAAACGGCAATCTTATTTTTGAACCTTGTTGTACAGGCGTGAATAGTGGACTTTTTCAAGGTTTGCGTCCCAACACATTTCAGTGGTAAAGTACACTTCCTTACTCAACCACAAATGCTATTAAACCCAATTTCCTGGCACTTTGAAAGTTCACCTCCAAATTTCTTCAGGATTTTCTGGGAAGTCACCCAGTATAATCTCATTTGCACATCCTGGGCCTGCTCCTTGGTCTTTTCCCAGGAAACTGTGCCTGGTGTACTTTCTGTGGGAGACACCTAGGGGACAAGCTAACCACATGTCACCTAAATTGGCTCCTTTCAATCCGGTGAAACAGATTCTACTTAAAGGCCCTCTCACCTGTCAGGTAGAATTACAGCCAACCAAGCATATGCTGGAATCTCACTTCAGCCCCTTATACTAATTATCAGATTTTTTTTCAGGCACTACCCAGTGATCCTGACCATAGAGATAAGGAAAGCGTAAATCGAAAGATTTGTTTGCAGACTTCTCCCATTGCAGCACAACAGTCTGGTACAAAGTTTGAAAACTGCTGCTCAGCAAGTCTCATAATTTACCTTCTTGCTCAATTGTGAAGACTCTTCCCAGGTACTTGAACTCCACCTACTCGCCCCTTATCTGCAGACAAAACACCACCTTCTTCTTCATGGAGGTGCTAATTATTATCCCAACAGCATCAGACTCAACTGTGAACTGTTCAATACTCTTGCAGATCCTTTTAAAAGATACTATGGTGTACATGTCAAGCTTTGTTTTTTCAAATTCTCAAAGCACATGTAGACAAACCTAGCAAATTCCAATAAGCTACCAAGTATTCAGTGTTCCAGAGATCACAGCCTGATGAGGCAGAGCGCAATTCATTATCTCAAGACACAAGGGGATTGCAGCCTACCCATTATCCCCAAACCTACTAACCTCAGATGAAACTTTATATCCTGTCTATGATAAAACAATGAACGGGGAGATGATATAAGACATACTGTTAGCAGAGTCCAATGCTCATGGATACTGTTATGGAAGCACTCTCGCTCAGGAAATGCAAGGGCCAAATGCAGCAGCAGCAGAACCGTACACTCTTGTAGCTCTTTCCACAAAATAATATGGGGCACGTGTTCATAAGCTTTTTCCAAGTCCACAAAGCATATGTAGACACGATTGGCAAACACCAACGAACCTTCAAATGTCTGTTGTCTGGAGATTAGTGTACCTGATAGGAATAACCATGTGCACATTTTTCTAAGCGATGGCGTCAAATAGCAATTCACAGTTTGACCCTTACAAAGGTTCTAATTAAATCTAAGGGGACCTTGACCAGAATATGTAAAACAACCAAGCCAATTACTCAACAATGCTGTATACCAGGTCCCACTCTTGGACTCGGCATGGGATTGAGTATTTTTGGAGTGAACTCGTATGTAGCCCTGTTAGGCTTTGGGTGAAAAAGATGTATCAAGCTACCATTAGGGCTCACTACCCACAATGCAAAAGGGAAGAGTCATAGGGCAATGCCAGTCAGATAACAAGTAAGAGTGGACTAGTCCCAGGTATACTAGACCTTGGCAGGGGAACCTTACTATTAGGACAAAGAAAGTTTAATTGAATATGTGAAACATAATGTCCTAAGTCATCATTCTCACATCACCACCACTGACACATATTTCTGAACTTCAAAGTCAGGCTGTGAATTTACTGTTGAGCATGTAATGTGCCAGGTGTTTATTAAGATGGGGGGGTATATGATGTTTTAAAAACAATCACTTCCAGAAATCTTGTTTTACATACATTCTATAACTAGTTGCTGGTACAATGCCAATACACTAAATTACTTAATAGTCTGCGGTCTCCTGGGTTTACCCCTGAATCTTCTCCCAGTGGTCAATTTCTGGAACAGTCCCTATAAGGGAAACCCAGAGAGCATCCTAACAATAAGTCTAACACAGCTAAATTTGATTCCCATTTATCCAGAACAGTAGGATTCTGAGGCTTCTCCTAGATTTCTGACCTCTTCACCCTAACACTGGGAGTGATCCCAGGTACCTAAGCATTCATTTGTACTCTGAATCCCACTCTTTCTGCAACTACCTAGAGACTGTGACCTTAGAAGAGGAAGGACACATGAACTGATTGGTAAATGAAAAGCTCCATCTGAGAACTTTAATCTCACTTCATCAATGAATTACATTTTCTCAGTTTGCATTATCCTCACTTAAATAATACTTTACTTTCCAGTTACCATTTTTTTTCAGGTAATATTATACATTCATATTTTGAACAAATAAAAGAGGAGATAACTAATCAATTTCTTGACAATGCTCTGTAACACTGACCATATTACAGTGAGCCATCATAAGCTGCAAAAACCTGGATAAAAAAAAAAAGTGGCCAGCAAATGAGTATGCTTCATCTAAACACTGCAGCTAATACATGTGAAGATCTTGCTTATCTTCAAACACGGCTCCCATTGTTAAGGATTTGCTATCGCTTGAATAAACTGAAGAGACAATTTAAATCACTGAAAAAAAAAGAAAATATTAAAGCAACAATCTGAACTTATGCCTGTCAGATTCTGACAAATAGAAGCAATTATGTTATATGAGATGAGTGATCATATATTTAATCACGGTACCTTTTACAGAACCCTTTTAGTATCTGACAACTCAGTTAAAATAAATAAATAGATGCAATTATGTATATAATGCAGCTTTTTCAACCATAAGTGTATAAAATGGGCAGTAATTACAAGCTCAATTTCCTAGCATGGGGGGGGGGTGCAGAGCTGCTTATAATCACATGTTGAATAGGCAGCACAGTGAAGTAGGTCTACAATATATCTCCACAGTGCCAACAAAATCATAAATCTTCTTCAACAATCTATTTTCCATCATACTTATCCACAAGAGACGTTTCAAAAGGGTCTTTACCCTTTCTGTCAATGGCTGCCCTCATTCATCTATTTCATGGAGAATTATATCGCAGATCAATGTAGTTCAAGACCACTAAGCATTTGTAGAGCTCTTGTCTATGGTTGACTAGTTTTCCAATGGTTCATCACATAACAGATTTCAGAAGAATCAGCAGGTATATGCGGTAATCCCCTAGCCAACTGTACAAACTGCGCGTCATGAAAACTCACACAGTATATCAGTAAAATGCTAATTTTCAGTTTTGTCTTTAGTTTAGTCGCTTCCTTTGTTTTGAGGATGCGTTTAATGGTTTATATTAACAATGAAATTAGCAGGCCAGTAATTATTTTCCTGAAAAAACACATCTAGCATTCACAGCCTGCACAAATAAAATTATATGTATTGTACAGCAGACAAACACTGTGATGGAATTACTGGTGAAATGCACATATTAATCAATGATTTGTGAGAGAACTGGATCAGAAGTTTCAGTTGGTAAAAAGTATATGGCACTTGTAATGCATAAAAAAATAATGAAAAAAAATATCAAGGCTATATTAAATAGGTCTCACTACCCAATGAGTGCTGCATCTCTTAAGTAGAACATTTAAGTAAAACAAAGTAAATATTGAGCAACATTAACAAAGTGATATACAATTTTCAAACAGTTTTAGTTTTATGTTAATTCAGACAGAAAATCGACTGAACAAAGACTGCATTAAATCATTGGAAGATACTCTAATACCAGGAAAGAAATGCTTTAGTGCCTACACAATTTCACTACAAAATCTTCACTGAAAATTACTTCCTAGTCAGAAGGCTTTCCTTAGAACTAATGGGAGCACTGCTGGGGCATTTCTACTCAATGAGCCTCAAGACTTTTCTTGACGATCTTCAAAAATACTTTAAATGATTTTTCAAACAACCACTCACAGACACAAATGATACAGTTTTAACCAGCCCACTGTTTATTTTGACATTTCTGTAAGACAAGGACGTGATAGCAGCAATAAATCAAAGATAAAAATCGCTGCCAAGTCTACAGGTATGGAGTTACCAAATATGTAGCGTACACCAGAAAGTAGGAAGATATAAAAAGTCTGCAAAGAAGGGCGGCAGAAACATCAAGAAGCATGAACAGAAACAACACAGGTGGAGGCTGTCATACCTCCCAATAAAGGCTTTAATAAAAACTACAGAGCTCTGGAATGTGCTATATTCTTTTTTATTAATTATGTAAAAATGCAAATACACAGCAATTATGGATTATTTTAGATTAAAAAATGTTTAAGAATGTATCATGTTGAGGATGGTTAATTTCATTTATTCATTATGCTTTGCTGCACCACAAAACTAGCAGCTCATCAATTCTTAGCGCTTCTTTAAAGTAAAGACAGCATCATGTAATGACAACAAGTGAAACTGCAAAATGTTTAAAAAGGAATTACGTTAAACCTGCAGTGAGGAAAAAGGCTACAACTGTGTAAGATATGAAAAAATAACTTACATAATGAACTACGTAATATTCATTTTATTTCTCTGCAAAACATCAGGCCAGGTGTTGTTCTGCTTAGATTCAGTTACCGGCCAAGAGAAGAATATATATTGTGATGTATGGCCAGCCATTCATCCCGGCCAATACCCCCACACCGCCAGGTGGAGCCCTCCGTGCAGTATGGAGATGCCCCGAAGACCAGCAGGGCATCATGGGCATTGGAGTCTTTATGCACAGCCCTGATGGATACCATGGGGGCCACTAGGAGACGCTGCAGGGAGGAACGACGTTTATTTGCCTTACATCCCGGAAGTACGATCAAGTCACATGGACAAGGGGAATGATGTGCTTCCGGGGTGGAAAAGACGACTTTTTATGTGACCCGGAAGTGATAAGGAATCACATGGACTGGGGATTGGGAACACTTCCGGGTCAGGGAATATAAAAGGACTCTGGGAACTCCAGACGATGAGCTGACCTGGGTGGAAGGGTGGCAACGCGTCTGGAAGTGTGAAGGATTGTTTATTGGAGTATTGATTACTGTATTGTTAATGAGTATTGTGGAGAGGAGCGTGCTTGTTGCACTGTGCAGAATAAATATAGTTTACTTTTGGACTTTTATCTGGTGTCTGGCGTCCTGGACAAGGGTTGAAGGGAGCGATAGCGCCCCCTATATGTCACAATATATATTTAAAAAAAAAAAAGGTATGACCACAAAAAAGATAATCTCATTATATGGTGCACATATGCATGGCTCACATGGAGTTTCACTATGTATGCCATTATGATATGAAATACAGAGTAAAGTGACAATGCCAAGGTCTATAATGCCAGGATCTGCCCTACTCTTAATCTTATTTTATCACCTAGCATGAGTGACCACAAATGCATAAAACATTCCATTTCACGGACAGTAGCAAGGCTGTCTACAGCAAATAACAAAAATCACTGTTATAGAAACTATTAATATTTATTTAAGGAGCTATAAACAATGTATCTAGCAACATCACAAAGGAAAATCTATGGTGCAAAGAAGGGACTCATGCCATCTCTGAAAGCATTATTGGTAAGATTTTTTAGTCGGCAAAATATGGAAAAGTGACCGCATAAAATTATCCAACCATCCATCAACTTATTTTCTGACTTGCATAACCAGTTTAAAATATAATAATGTTAATACAGCAGTCATTTAAAATATTAATGTATTTTTGAGTCTGTGTGTAAGCTACTTTTCTATTTCAGTTACTCTGTTTTGTTGTCTGTAAAAGTGTTCCACATTGACCACAACATGAAACACGCACAAATAAATCTTGGTCGAGGTTTGGTGAGTGCACTTTTGTGATGACATATAAATTAGCACCACCTCTATCTTCAAAACAGTGAGCCCTTCAAATGTCACAGGATAATTTGCGACATGATTAAATGTGCATTTCAATCTGCTCTAAAAATTGTATACTATTGAAAGTTACTACACATATCTTTAAGTCACTACACACCTTCTTAATCTCAAATACAATGGTACTCTTTTTTGATAACAAACAATTTCTGTACTAAATCACAAAATGAGCGGTAAACAGAGTATAAAAAGTATTAAAATCGAAAGAAATTAATTATTTATGGACTAATAAACCCAGTGTCTAAACAATTAAACAACTTTGTGTCAGAAATGACATTCAAAAACATACCACAAGCACCTTAAAATACTTAAACAATGAAATGTTGATTACATTTAAATGATTTTTCTATGCCAATGCTTTTGATGGGATCAATGATGAGGTCACAAGGCAATTGCCAGCATTGACACTTTAGACAAAGAAAAAGCTGATTTTATAAAACAGCATTGAGGAATGACTCCAGTTAGAAACAATCACTGTTATCACAAAAAGAAGATGATGACATGAATATTGGCATCACCTTTAATTCGTCACATTTCTAATCCAGTCAGACACATTATGAACCTCAGCCACTAATCTGCAAAACTGATTCTGTTAAAATGTAGGATTAAAATTAGTTAATTGCTGGGTGCAATCAGTAGATAGTTTGGTATGGAGCCCCAATAACTTCTTTTTATATATACACATACAAATATACTGTATAGATAGATAGATAGGGTGGTTCAGATCTAATTATGCAATTTTCATAACGCTATAACTTAAGTTTATTACATAGAGAATCACCCGAAAAATCCCAGAGCATCGAGAAGTGTGCGAACTGACGACATGAAGAATTGTCTTTGTGCCGAACTGGAATCGTCCCCGCATAAATCAAAGTCATCCAGACAATGTGGATCTGCATAATTAGATCTGGACCACCCTGTAGAGATAGATATATGTATATATTGTCACACATGTGCCAATGGGAGGCAGCTAAAGGGCTTGAGTAAGGGCAGTTCCGAATCATACCGGGATGTGGTAGAGTGCATTGACTCTTTTTCTCCCTTACCTGCAGACCATTCACGTTCACGAGAGATTCCATCTGGCCTTCTTGACGTCACTTCCGGGACCGAGCCTATGGAAGAAGTCCTTGCCGGCTCCGGCCCCTGTGATGTCACATCCAGGCTCGAGCCTATGGCTGAAGACCTTCCTGAGCCCGACCCCTTTGATCTCACTTCCTGTCTTCCCCTTTAAAAGCCTCCACCTTTTCCCTATTCCCTCAATTCTGTTTTGGACTTGTACACAGCAGTGCAATCATGGCTGATCGTGGCTGCCCCAAACCTTGCTATGGCTCTTTGTGGAGTTTGTGACAATATATATATATATATATATATATATATATATATATATATATATATA
>JANRMT010062845.1:7785555-7842424 GCA_026402145.1 Polypterus bichir lapradei | reverse complement strand
ATATATATATATATATATATATATATATATATATATATATATATATATATATATATTACTGTATGGCTGTCCTACTAGTGCATGTGTTGTGTTTCGGATATTGCGTATTAATCACATTTTGTATTCTTGGTGTAGCATGTGTAAGCTTAATTAAATTTGATAGGCTTAAGAAAATATAAAGGGACTCCTGATGAAATCAATTCCAGGGTTTCACATTTGCAACGACTAAACCCCAGATTGGTAACCTGCTAAAAACATACTTGGAGAAAATTTGATAAAGTCTGATTTTTTTTTTTTTTTAAGTGTGTAGTGAGCAAAATGACTAAAATGTCTAATTTGGAAGGATTATGTTGAATGATTCTACCTTGACAGTATACTCTGGACTAAAATTACATATCATACTTTAGACAAGCATAAAGAGATACAGGAAAAGACAAACCTCATATAACAACTGAGCATTTAGTTGTTATAAGTCATAAGTACCACAGCTATAACATAATAAACATAATTTTCCATTCAATTCATAACATAGTGTATATGTTTATTGGTATTGTATGGTAATAGAGAGTTTTAGACAATTTTAAAAGGCATAGTGTAAGTACTGTAATTAGTCAATTATTTAAATGAAAAACTACAGTCAAGCATCATTAAATTATTCAGTAAATGCTACACAGAAAGGCTATGCCATGTTTAACTATTGCTCAAGCTACAATAGTGTATGAGAAATTTTTACACAAAATCATAAAAATGTTGACATTGTACAGGTTGATGCATTGAAGACTATGCTCCTGCAGATCTTCCTGAATATTAGAGAATTGCTCCAAAAATAAAATAGGACTATTAAGTTGGTAAATATATAATATATATTCAAAGGATACTGTAGTACTAGGGTGCTGCACCCTGTTAACCATTATGAATATAGTGAGAAGTTAAGCAAAATGACCCCTTTTATTGGCTAACTAGAAAGATTACAATATGCAAGCTTTCGAGGCAACTTGGGCCGCTTCTTCAGGCAAGATGTAATGTAATGTGATTACATCTTAGCTGAAGAAGGGGCCCGAGTTGCCTCGAAAGCTTGCATATTGTAATTTTTCCAGTTAGCCAATAAAAGGTGTAATTTCGCTTTACTTCTCACTACATTGAAAGGATACTGAAAACAAACATTTAAAAAGACAAACCACACAAGATAATAAACACAACAAGACCTTGTGTTCTGATAAAAACAGCTGGCATTGTTTGATCTGCATTTTAGTTATCTTTTGATGAAGCGAGAATCCTAGGGTGACACAGTAGTAAGCACTGCTCCTTCACAGCTCCAGGACACTATGTTTGAGTCCTGGGCCAACTAACCCCTTGGAGTTTTCAAGACCTCTTTATTTATGGGTCCTTCTTTGGCTACTCCAGTTCTCCTCTCATATACAAAAAAAATGCACTTTAGGTGCCTGGCATCTGTATTTTGGCCAAGTTTGCTGAGGTGCTGGGTGAACCTTGTAATGTTTGATAACTGCAAAAACTTTGTCAGGAAGTATGAAATAATGGTTTTGATATCCTCTTCAAGTTAAAGTTACTGTATTCTAATTACCTATCAGAGTCATAGCAGACATTTGAAGGAGGCCGTTTATCAAAGGTGCAGGCTGGCTCCCTCTTTGTAGTGTCTTGGTAACATACTATTCTTTCTGCCTAATTTAAGATTTAATTTTATCATCATCATAATATCTCATCACGCCACTGCCGTATCCAGGTAAGAGCGGCGTTATTAGCATCCTTAAGATCTTCATCTGTACATGTAGGGCCTCAGGAACATTCATGGGGAATGTGGTCCATTGTTTGGTGGGCTCACCACAGGGACATTCAGCACTTGTTGTGAGGCCTCATCTAAATAGGTTGTCCCTTGTTTTTCCCACCTTTGACCTAGCTCAGTTAAGCGCGACCCAGTCTTTCCTAAGGATTGATGTTCCATTGGGTAGATGCTCTTGAGGTGCAGGAAGAGCTTCATTGGGAGGGCTAAAGTCAGTCTCTTGCCACCTCTCAAGCCTGTTTTGTGGACTACTTTGGATTAAGGGGTTCCACTGTGGCGAAACTCCGACGAGAAGGTAGTCGGCGATTTACCTCCTGGTGATGGTGACGTGGGTGTCTGGAGTCCACCAGTTGCTTGAACCTTTCTACTCTTGAACTACTTTCTCGTCGTATATGGGGAGGTGCGATCCCGGCCCGCCTGTATAAAGCAGGAAGGCACGTTGTTCGCAATGTGCCGGTGATGATTTGGCATCCACTGTTTAGCTCAGGCACAAACCAACTGCTTTCAACTTCTGTGTTTAGTCAGCAAAGTCAAGGCAAGCACGTAAAAGCACAAAAATCATTTTGCAGATTTCCCTTATTTCAGTATAAAGCTTCCATTTTGTTGAGAAGAAAAAAACATTCTAAGTATGAATTTTTATGTGAAATATACTATGAGAGAATAATTATTTTTTTGTTTTTACACATATTTGTTCTTGACTACATATAAAACACACAACTGCTGGGCACTACGACCAGCCCAGCAGCACCAAGACCAAGGCAAAAAAAAAATCATTGGATTTGATGCCAGTCTGCTGCAGGGCATAATCACATGTACATCCACACTCATAGTGAATGTGGAAAGGAAAAAGAAGATCCTGTGGAAAACCCAAGTGGATAAAGGCAAAATGTGCAAATTTCACAAACACAGTAACATATTTGGCAATCTGGGGTATCATGCTTGCCCCCTTATTAAATAACTGAGTTTAACAAAAAAAAATGGAAGAAGTAGAAATCAACTGACTAACATATTTTAAAATATTTATATGTTAAATATTATCACTTTCCAGTTTTGTATAATTTTCCTTTTTTTCAAAATTGACTTAGTTATTACCTTATATGTTACATAAACAAAACCCCTAAATCAAAAAAACAAAGTAAATACAATCACAACAATGTAAAGTATTAAAGTATTTTTTCCAGACCCTTCACCTTTCTGTATAATATCTACCCATTTATTATTTATTAGATTTTAATATAAACTTTTAATTCTAAACTACCTAAGGTAAAGCAAGTATGCATAATTATGCCTATCTTCTCACTCGAGCATTGTTTGCAATGAATTTTTTACAAAGGCGACCATTAGCTACAACTAATACCAGTTAAGCCTCAGCAAAACTGAATTATTAAATCTGTCTGTGAATATCCTATTACAGGCTACTTATGAATACTTGATTTTATTTTGTATAATTGACAAGGGTTGTCAGGCAAGGATGGCTTTGATGGCAGCCGAGTTAAGATAAACTGATATATTTATCACAAAGGACAGACAGCGTCAAGTGAATTAATTGAGAGGTCATTGTGAGAAGGCTCGCCCGAACCTGTCATAAACAGTTAATAAAGTGCCATGTAATATTAGTAGCCTGCAAGCTATGTATTACAAAGAAGGCAGTGCTGAAATATTAGTATACTCTCAACAAAAGAAAGAACACATTGACTCTTTGTAAACATAATGCCAGATCATTTACCAGCATCTTAATTTTTTAAACCTTTATATAACAACTTAAATTACTATGTAGGCTGACTTCTCAAACTGATGACAAGAAAAACAGTTACAACATGATGACAAGTTTGATTGAGAAGTTAAATTTACAGTAGCCGCAGAGTTGCTCAATAAAAAAAAAAAAAAAAAAAAAAAAAACTTGGATAAGCAAACATACAATTTAATGTAAACATTTAGGATACAAAGCCATCAAATTGGATCAGCTAGGAAGCATATTGACATTTATAAGAGATTGATGAAAATTAGCTCCAAAGCATTTATTTCTGTTAATACCATTGAAAGAAGAGTATGCACTCAAGAGATATTTGATCTGAATTAAGAAACTGATGAAGCAATTGATTAATTGGAATTTAAGCCATCAGTCACTAGAGCCATCAGCAGCATCATTTACATTCTAAACAATCAGCTGATGGCCCAATAGGACACAGACTTTTAATACACAGTCAATATGATACCACCAAACTCATCACAATTCTTTATTGACAAGCAGAATGACATTTTTAATCCAGGCTTGATCAAACTGCATATATTTCAGACTTCCACACTGATTAAAAAAAAAAAAAAAAAAAATCTTATGAATTTTTTATCTCCAGGAACCATTTATGGATTACTTTTTTGTATTCCTTATTACAAACTCGATTGACTACTTATTATACATTTGTTCAAACAATTTTAAAATCGCAGTCAAGCAGTTCAATATTATTTTACATCACCTACAGAACACATGAATTTGTTGATGCTGTTTTTTTCTTTTATATAAAGGAATATAAGAAAGCAAGTTATACATATTTTTCCCTTTCATATGAACTATCCCAACAGCAGTTGTTGGAATTATTATTAAGGAAAAAAATAAGAAATTTGATGAAGCAGCATATAACCTGAAAAGACTATGAGTAGAAAAAATTGAACCAAGTATTTGCTTGAACCAAATGTAAAATTTAAATTTATATTATTGACAAAGCAGGTTTCATTATCTTATTCAATACTATTTGAACTCTAAAGATTTGATTAGACTTTTTTTTTGTAATGTTTCCTGTACAGGGGTGTTGTTTTGAGTACATGGCCATAACATATGATTAATATGTGAATATTTCATCATTATATATGTCACAAACAGAGTTAAGCCTTTAATGTTATCTTTTAAGGCTGTAAGGCTGGTTAAATACAAACATTTAAAACTAAACCCTCTCCTTCCTTCTTACAAGTTATCTAAAAATACCAAAAAAACTAACTACAGTGAATATTTTTAGAGTTTGTATAACATATTAAAAATGAAACATCAGCACATTGGGCAGGCACAGATACAAATGACAAATGATCACTTTGTATTATCGGTTACTATGTTCAACAACTCTTACTTCGCTTATAATGATCACAAGTTCTTTTAATAAAAACAGTCATGAAGTAATGCTTAAAATTTAGTCATGAACAAGATGCAAAATTTGAGATTTGAGATATATCCCCCCCAAACCATATTTAATTAAACTCTTGACTAGGAACATCTGGAGTTGAGTCCTGTCCTTATTAGATGAAGCCAGAATAGGTTTTAGCTCCCCATGACACAGTATTGGGGGTAAATATGGATGGGAAGATGAATTGTCAGGATATAATCCAATAAATTACACATATTTTAATTTCCAAAATTAATTTCCATAATGCTGCCTTTTAGTTGGCAAGTTCTATTTGGCGCACTGAGATCAACAAAAACAATAGCGCATTATTTTAATGAAGTATGCTATCTTTTAATAAACAGAGAGGGAAAACCTATCTAATGTAAGTGCAGAGAGGAAGTTAATATCACCTCACACAGATCAGATAGTCTGTCTGTGACATTTAATAACCTTCTTATTAGGTACCACTTGTTTAATAATTTAGTACTTTTTTTCAAATCAAACTGATGGACTATTTTCAGCAAGGAAATCTTCCACTGATTCATCCTGCAAAATTAACACTAGATAATGAGATATTTATCACATTTCTTTACTTGTATTACACTTAAATCTAGTTAAACAATGTATATACTGGATAATAAGTGGAGTTGGATTAGGCAGGTAAAGACAATGGAGAGACTGATACGGTCTTTTATCTTTTAGTTATGTGTGTATTAAATTAAAAATACATGCAAGCTGTTTGTTATGTAGTACAGAGCCAAGGCCATGATGATGATGTTTGAACCCAAGAAGTGATTTTGGGGCCATTGTATCTACAGGATGAAA
Organism: Polypterus bichir lapradei; assembly: GCA_026402145.1. Lineage (NCBI taxonomy): Eukaryota > Metazoa > Chordata > Cladistia > Polypteriformes > Polypteridae > Polypterus > Polypterus bichir. The sequence continues at coordinate 7,836,649 of JANRMT010062845.1, read as the reverse complement.
TCTGCATAGTATCCTATGTTATCAGTTGGTGTATATTCATTTTTATTAACATAGGAAGTCAATTAACTCTTTAACCTTTTTTTTTATTTAATACTTCCTATGTCATTTGGACTCAAAGGGAAGTAATATATGGCTATCAGTACAAAATAACCTCTAACTGCTTAAAAGCAAAAGGGAAACCAAAAATGTGGTTATTTGATACCACATTATAATCTCACTTGCCCTTTAAAGCCTCTTGTGGTAATGGTGCTATAAAAATAAAGTTACCCTAATTGAACTAATTGACAGATGTCCGATGGACACACATATTCACAATGAAGAAGTATAAAAACATAACTTTATCAACAATGCATCCAAGGACATTCTGTTTATCAATGTATAAAAAAGAAACAGTGCTAACTAAAGGACGCATTACTGATGCACTGTAGGTAATACTTCTAACATCTAAACATTATTACTACAGAAAACTGCAGTTTTATAGGATGTGCAGTCAATGGAAGTCTAAAATAAAATTTAAAGGTATGCATGTTAACATCAGTTCCAAGTTGGACACAAAAATGGACTAATACAGAGGAAAAAAAGCGTTAAAGAAAGAGATCATCGCTACACATCTCTACATTGGAGCATTCTTTCTATATTAATACGAACCATTTTTTTCTGATGTCCTGAGGAAAATCATATCAGCAGGGATCCTCTGATTCTAAAATAAAGAAGTAAAAATAACAATCTAAATATCATCTTAAGTAATACAACAGAGAATTTTAAGAAAATTATAAAATGTAACATTTAACTAAATTATATTATTGTTTTATTTCCTCTGCTGGAACAAATGGTGCCTTAATAAGCCAGTCTTTAGAAAAATATAGTACATACTAATAATACAAACATCTGGAGACAAAACTACAGACAAAAACTATAATAGTAATGAGAAAAATATCAAGGGTAAATATTTTCAGAAGAAAAAAAAAAAACTATTGATATTGTTTACGGGCAGTACGGTGACACAGTGGTAGCGCTGCTTCCTCGCAGTTAGGAGACCTGGGTTCGCTTCCCGGGTCCTCCCTGTGTGGAGTTTGCATATTCTCCCCGATGTGCTAGGACATTCCCATCTACAAATTTATCCTCCAGGTTAGTTTCACTTCTCACCTGCCCTGTGAAGATGTGACTGTTACATCTACCTACACCTTCCCCTTCCTTTGTTTTACTCAACGAGCCTATTCAGGGCAGGTGTGTAGTGAAACTAACCTGGAGGATAAATCTATGGTCTCTAACAACATTCCTCAGACTGAAGAAGCTGTTTGGATGAGCAGTGAAACGTATCTACATAACAAGAAAGAAGTCCAGTTGCCATGACTCAACCACCAGATAACTTCACCTGGATGAATGAGAATCTTCACAGACGATTCTTGACATAGTGTTCACAGACACAGACAGTGAATTCAATGGCCGTTATTTTTAGTCAGTTTTCTACACTGCAGCCATACTATCATTCCTTAAACAGTCCAATCCAATGTCCTGTCCTGTTTTCTTTCCTTCTGCATATCTCGAGAAGAAAATTTGCAATATACAGTAGAAATTGTCAAAGAAAAGCTAGTTGCAACCTTAGAACACTGATTTTAAAAGAACAATTTATCTATATAATAAAGGGTAAATATTAATACTGTACATTTTCTGAGAATTTACCATTTCTTACTCTAATCTGGAACTTTGTGTTTAATGTATTTATCATTTATATGGTGTTTAATGTCTTGATATTAGTTTGTATCCCATGTTATATCATTATCTTTTTTCTGCACTTTCATTCTTCTTGTATCTTTTTGAGCATCTCTGATGGGATTTGCACATGGGAAAGGCACTATATAAATACAATTTATTATACTACAACAACATCTACTACAACTAATACTACTTAAAGATTAATGAGTAGGTTGGGTAATACATAGATTACAAAGAATTTAAAGCATTATTTTAGTTAGGAGGGATTTTGGTAAACACTTGTAAATTACCAAATAATCTTAAATTAAAGTTTATGATGTCCTTAGCACAATGATGCTTTTGGGATACACACCATGTTGCAGAATAAAATAAAAAGCAGAATATTTAGCTTCATGATGTTTACGTTACACACATATTATTTTGCCACTAATTCTGCACAGGGATTCGGAGTGCACTGCACTATTATCGGGACACTTGTTTCTGCAGTTATAAGTATACAGCATACTTGACAACTAATTACAGAAAATGTTTCACAAGCACAATGCATTTCAAGAGCAATTTTAATAACTAAGTTGTAAATGAGAAAATAGAAAGACAAACCTTTTCTACTATAATTAGGTCTCCCACTTGTATGTCAGAGCTCTTCATTTGCACTTTGCCTAAAAAAACAAGCAGGTATTACTAATCAATAACAGAAGTTAATTTTAGGTTTAGATGATCCCATTTATCCGTTTTCATGTGGTCTCTTCTCACAGTGGCAACATTTTATTTAACTCTGCTTGCTCGGGTTCTTCACATCCTGCAATTAATTTTGTTACAACTAATTCTTAATTATGTATGCTTATGTATGGGAAGCATGAACAGTTGTCAGGACAGGGAATGGCAACAAAGAATGCTCTGGGGATCCTTTCTGAGGTCAGTTGCTTTTCATGATGGTAATGGAAGTGGTGGATGGGAAAAATGCATGAAGGATTGCCATGGAAGGATTTGTATGTCCATGATCTCATAATGATGGCAAAAAGTGAAACAAAAATGAAGGAGAAAATACTGAAATGGTAAGCTAGTTTGGAAATGAGACGTTTCAAGATTAATCCACAAAACACCAACGTGATGGTTGGAGGCAAAGGGGCAAAAGACATGGAATAGTTCAGTGCACGGTCACGTGGCACATGCAGTAGAGGTGTCAGGAGAAACTCAATACAATGCATGGGCTGTCAGAAGTGGGTACATAAATGATGCAGTGGGTAAAAGAGTTGTCTGCATATGGGGAGTACAACCTTTGTAGAAAGTGTGTGAAAGTGATGGACTGCTTTGTAACAAGTTTAAATTAAGTCATCAGCAAAATCAGAAGGTGTGTGGAAGAAATTCTTGGAGCTGTTTCCCATTCTTATTTCTAAGGGAGTGTCTTGTGTATTGAAAGGAAAAGTTGTGCGAGGAAAAGTATACCCTATGGGAGAGAGACATGGCAAATGAAAGCCCAACATGAAGCAAAGCTGGAAGGAAGAGAGAGAGAGGAAGATAAAGTTTGACTTAACATAAAAGACTTGGTGTGGAGGCAATAGGTGTTATGCCAAGGACAGATAAGACCAAACTGGTTTGGACATGCAGAACAAAAGACAGAGGATTTATGGGTAAAAAGGTGCACCAAGATAGAAATGAAAGGAAAGAGGCCAAAGATGACATTGCTGGACATAGTGACAGATGACATGAAAAGTAGAGGTCTCACCATGAAAGGATGGCCAGGACTATGGAGAGTATAAGAAAAAAAAGATTTGTGGGACTCTATCTAACCAGGGTACATGAGGAGAACGGCTGATAAACCGGTGATGATGATTCTATATGTATGCATGTATATAAAACTGTGAAAAAATGCCTCCAAAGACAGAGAGAGAAAAGGGAAAAAAAACAAAAATAAAAACAAATATTTTTTGGAAATATATGCTTGAAATAACCAAAATTATCTGGCAATGGGACAGGATAATTATATTTGATAAAACAGCTTTTGATTAAGTAAAAACATCCAGATATACAATATAAATCCAGAAATGCCTGAATTTTAAAACAGGTTTAGGCAGCCTAGAAGTGCTTATAGTGGGTCCATCAGCTAAAGCCAAAATTGGTCTTGGACTTCTCGGCTCTTTCTATGTCTTTTGCAAACCTCAAGTCCGCAATCTTGGTGTTATCTTTGACAGCAACCTCTTTTTTGAGAAACAAGTACATTCTGTAGTCAAGAGTTGCTTTTTCCAGCTTTGTCTATTAGGTAAGATCGAGCCTTTTTTATCTTCTAGGGATCTTGAGAAAGCTACTCAGGCTTTTATCTTTTCTCGCCTTGATTATTGCAACTCGCTGTATTCTGGGATTAGCAAATCCCTGATACGCAGGTTACAGCTGGTCCAGAATGCTGACACTCACTTTCTGGTTGGGGCAATAAAGTCTGACTCTGTTCTCCAATATTAGTTTCTTTACACTGGCTGCCTGTCAGTTTTTGAATTGATTTTAAAATCTTGTTGCTAGTTTTTAAATCTGTACATGGGCTCGCTCCTGCCTATTTATCTGAATTGTGTGTTTTACTCCAGCCATCCAGTATGCTTAGACCTTCTGGTCAGTTGTCTCTTGTTGTCCCTCGTACCAAGTGTAAAACTAAGGGGGACAGGGCTTGCGCAACTGCTGCTCCTTGCCTGTGGAACTCTTTACCTCATCACATAAAGGAGTCGTCTACAATTGAACTGTTCAAAACGAGATTAGTCTCATTTCTATTCACTTGCATTCTGTGACCTTCAGTAATGCTGATGGTTTCCTCATTGTGATTATATAACATTAGTTCCATTTATTATTTATTTTATTTATGTTCATATCTTTTATTTCTATTTATGTTATTTTGTATGTTTCTTTTATTCTATTATTGTAAAGCACTTTGGCCACAGCTTTCCTATATTGTTTTAAATGTGCTAATTAAATAAATTGACAATGCTTGGCTGTTGAAAAAAGAAAATAGCCTGGTATGTGTGTCATTACATTTATAAGGCACCACATACAGATATACATTATAATATATAAAGTAACAGAACATTCTCAAACCTGCTGCTTAATCCAATTTTGGGGTATAAAGTGTTGGATGACAGGTGTAATAATAATAATAATAATACATTTTATTTATAATGCACTTTATATTTGAAACAAATCTCAAAGTGCTACAAAATTGGTGTGCACAGAGCATCAGTCCATTGAAGGGTCCATTCACACAAAACAGAAACAGTTTGGAATCAGGTTGCAATTAGTTTTTAAGTTAGTCTTGAGGGGGGTTGTAGGGGGGGGGGGGGCATAATGCAGAAAACTTCACACAGATAGAGTGGTGGATCTGCGAAGTGTCAGTAATTATCAATTCAAAACTTTGTATAATTTTTTCAAAAAAGTGATACAATGCACATTTCAGTCCGCACTTAAAATTTACAAACATGTTGCTGCTTATCTACCATGATGGTTAAAAAATACTGCAAACCTTCACATAAATTAGTAATTGCAATAAATACATGGAATTATTAGTAGGGAGTGCATAGATTATGTTATTTAGAGTAAGGCAACTGTCCAAATTTTTTTTCTCTGTTTGTGCTCTAGATTTCTATAATAATAATCTTTTACCAAAAAAAAAAAAAAAAAAGCAATATGCTCCTAGTGGATTTGGTAACCTGTTGTACAGAACTGGATGAGTTGGACTCCGGTCATTCAGACACTATAAACAATTCTACTACATGACCAACTGCTTTGAAAGAAGTTCATGAATATGAGGTTCAATTAACATATTCAGATTAATGATCATGAATCTGAAGTGCTACACTGGAAACTAAATACAGAAACCTATCAATTAAATAATTTTAATACAAAAAAATAAGAATATCGCAATGTCTAACTAAAACTGAGACATACAAATAAAAATGCACATTCTCCTGAAAAAACTCAACTCTAATTCTTATGCAAATGTGGTCTTGCCATTATAATTCCTGGTATGAGATCAAGATGAAAAACATGGCACATCAGGTCACTGTCAATTATATCCATTTAATACCCACTTACGCCTGTTTCAAAATAATTCCCAGTGAAGATAACATCTTTCTTTAGGGGTCATTGGTATCTCACTGGAGAATTCTGAAATACTTTTACCAGTAATCTCACAGCATATGGGCTTAAACAGCTTGAAGAGCCATTTAATTAAGGAAAAATGTATGCAGCATTTCCTTTGAGCCTTAAACAGTTTCTAAATAACACAGCTTTTAAAATCTTGAAATGGGATACAGATGTAAAACATGATCCTAGAGAAAAAAAAAACAGCCATAATTTCATAAACATTAAGTCAAACTACTGTATATTAAATATCATTTTGTACACGCATTCTCATTAAACAGGTAAATGAAGAGATATTCTTTTTTCAATAAAATGTAAAAAGCTGAAGGTTCATAATAAATCCAAGCCCATGATTTGATTATGAATGATCCATAGTTAGAATGTACAGTATATGCTTTGATTAGGCTAAAATTAGAGCAAAAAAATTATTAAAGAGCACAATTGTCTACTGTTGATAACGGATTTAATCAAGATGTAATCCTATGATCTTGTTATGGTTTTATATAAATATACTTGGAATCTCAATTACATTAATCTGCATTATGATTGTGTTACTTCTCAACAGAACTATTATTTCTCAAAGATTTTGACTACTTGCCGTCATTATCATCAAACACTCTTGTATGTTTGTCCTCTAGTGACAGGTACAGAGACAGAGAGAAATTCAGGATGTATGTAGCTTGCAATCAAGTGACAGGAACACAACAAATGTTATCTGTATACATTTAGCTTTAATCAGATTTTTTTTAAGGTGGGCACAGCAGAGATGAACAATTAGCATTCCCGCTTCACACAGTTAAGGCTCATGTCACACTAGAAGCTTACTCAGGGTCTTTATGGAGTTTTCACATAGGTCTGTATCAACACATATTATCCAGCTCATTGTAGAAGCACACTTCTTATTTGTTTAACAATGAATCAGAGGATCAAAAATTACAAAAAATGTAAATCAGGCAGCAGCAACTAAAATGTTAATTTCAAAAATGAGCATAATGAATACATGCAGAATGAACACTAAAGAGACTGATTTCATTAGATGCACTTGTTCCAAGCAATGGTTGGACAGTTTCTGTCCTTATTCACAGTTACAGTATTTTTGAAAAAATGGTGACCTTGGATAAGAATATTGAAAAAGAATAATACTAAAGATGGTTATTATTATATTGAACCCAAGCTCCTGCACTTTTGACACAAATTAAAGATTTAAGACTTAAACACGTTTATTTGACAGCAATGCTTCAAAAGGGTATTGGTTAAATTCTCAAATATGAGCAAATTGTGGACACACTTAAACCACAATCATCGCAGTGCTTTTGCTAGCTTGATGTCCACTTCTACTGCATTGCCTACTTCACCTTACAAACCTTGGGCCTGACATTTATGATTCATGGTATAAGCAGTCACAATTTTCAGTCCTTTACTTATTTACATACTATTTTTTTTTTCTCGTCCATGCTGGAAAAAATATTGCTCAATTTCAAGGACTTAGACACCATCCCTGCAATATATAAAATTATTTTACAGTCCCTCCCTTTCAAAGATCCAAGAGGACACTGAGAAAAAGATTTCTTAATCAATATATCAGAAAAGGAGTGGAAAATAGCAATGCAGTGAATTCACTCGAGCTCCATATGCACAAAGAATACAATTATTCAACTCAAAATTATATATCGAGCACATCTGTCTCGCCTAAAACTTTCCAAAATGTGTCCAGGGCGAGATCCAACCTGCGAACACTGCAATCAAGTCCCAGCCTCACTGGGTCACATGTTTTGGTCCCGCACCAAATTAACATCATTCTGGACCAAAATTTTTAATTACCTTTCAGACAGCCTTGGTGCCACAATCCCTCCTAACCCACTAACAGCTGTGTTTGGTGTTCTTCCAGATGGGTTTAAAGTGGAGAAGGACAAACAAACTGTGACTTCATTCACTACACTTTTGGCACTTTTCGGACTTATTTTGCTAAACTGGAAGAATCCTAACTCTCCGCTTTTAAGTCAGTGGGAAACCGATGTTTAATACTATCTGAAATTGGAAAAAATCAAATACTCAGAGGATCTGTACAGATATTTTTCAAAACATGGCAGGATCTAATCAATAATATTTCAGAATAAGCTCTTAAAGCACAGAGGAAGCAATTATTTCCACATTTCTTTTTTCTTCCCCATTCATCTCTATTGGCTTATCAAACTCATCAGTTTAGGTATGTTTACAAGCCTTAAGTTTTACCTCTCTCTCAGGGGTGGGGGTTGACTTGTTCTCAATCCTACTTTTTGTAAAAATTGATTGATTTGTATGGAATGACTACAATAAAATTAATTAAAAAAAAAAAAAGGTGTTTTTTTTTTTTTTTTTTTTTTTTTTTAATAGGCTACCTTTTGGAGAGAGGTGTTTGCACGGATTGTCCAATTATAAAACGGCACTGTTAGTTTAAACATAAAAAAAAAGATACCTTTACATATTCTATAGGTTTACTTCTGGTAGTGACTTGGTTCATACTGTTTAGAGAAAAATTGACCTGTTTTGTTTACAAAACAAAAGTTTTTAAATAAAAACTTGACTAAAACAATACCTTATATCTACCCACACCACCCCCATTCAAGGTGAATAATGTCATTAAAGAAATCTAAAATCAGTACTTTTTCTGTTTGTTTTTTAAGAAAGTAAGAAACAGCTCACCAGCAAAATCTTATTTGGGTACATCTCATGTAGGCCTGAACTGATTGCTATAAATGAGTGTATGAAACTGCATAAGATTATGATTACCTGTTTTATAACTGAAAAATGTACCTGCATCAGACATCACTTTCACTGCAACTGTACAGCAAAGAGCACTGGGTCCATATTTTGATCAAGTGATGGTCAATCTGATTGCTAACTAACTGCTGACTGGAACACAAACCAAGGCATATAAAGGGGAATTCAAGCAAGACTTTTTCCAAGACTAAATAAGAACAGTGGAACTTCTTCCACTGTCCCAAATTACTGTATGAATATCTGCAACCTTGTAGCAAAGTTGGAAGTCAGATAATGCCATGCCACTGTCTGTTTTTGATCTTTAGGGTTGTTGTTTTTGCCATCCATATAAACAAGTTTGCAGTTCAGCCAAGCAATTTTGAAAAGGAAATGTATTAATATACTGTAATTAATATAAATATAAGAATACTGTGAAAATGTATAAAGAGTTTTAGAAGGATACTCAGTTTAACTACAGTATGTATTTTATTTTAAAACCTGTTACACACCCTGAATGGTTTGTGGTAATGGTAAAGAAAAAAATGTTTTTATATAGAACAGAGATAAAAGTTCCTGCCATAATAGGTTTCTGTGGGAAGATCTTATTACATTGATCTAGAAGATTAAATAAAATCAGTAATAATAGGTTTGGATTATAGTAAAGATAACAATATTGTTCGTATAGGTAGATGCAGGCAGTCCCCGGGTTACGTACGAGATAGGGACCGTAGGTTTGTACTTAAGTTGAATTTGTATGTAAGTCGGAACAAGTACATTATTTTAATAAATGCAATTGCTGACCAACTGTAACCAAGTGCTCTGCCAATGAATGATGGAGTTTCACCTCTTTCTGACCTTTTTATTATTTCTACTTTATTTTCCATGGTGATGGTTTTTCTCTTCTTTACTGTATCTTTACTGTACCAGCACTTGCATCAGATTTGTGTTTCAGAGACATTGTTGAAGGGTGAAGACAAAAGATTAAGATGAGCTCTTCTGCACAGCACTGTACACGTTATCACAGCTGGAAGGCACCAGATGTCAACACGTCTGATGTATAGGGTGGTCCAGATCTAATTATGCAATTTTCATTATGCTATAACTTATTCAGTTTATTACATAGAAAATCACCCGAAAAATCCCGGACCATCGAGAACTGTGCGAACTGACAACATGAAGAATCATCGTCACGCTGAACTGGAATCGTCCCCGCATAAATCAAAGTCATCCAGACGATCTGGATCTGCATAATTAGATCTGGACCACCCTGTACTGACAAGAGACAACTTCCTGCTATGTGCGTAACAGTACAAGCAGGCTTGCTATTGAGAATAAATGAGGGCAGCAAGGGACGGTTCATCACCAGCCCACCTCACAGTCACCTCCACTACAGTATGTCGCCTGCAGGGTCCACCGCACCACCGCCCTCATTCAACACGCAGCCATCCGAGGCACACTACAATGCTACCCCCCCGTCACCCCGTTCGCCCTCAATGGCCTCCATTCAGCCACAACCGGGTCACCGCTTGCAGCATTACCAGCCGGCCACCGAGAATGAATGGGCAGCTGTGTGTGGTGGGCGAGCAGTGAAACCGCTTGCCACCTGGAGCCGCCCGAGGGACGCTACACTGCGCGAGCAGCGAAATCGCCCCCCTCTAGCCTCTATCCAGCCACCTCTTGCAGCGTTGTCAGACGGAGCGGGAGTTACTGAGGTGCATGCGTCGCAGCTGCAGCCCCGTTCGTATGTTGTAGGTCGGATGTCCGTAACCTGGGAACTACCTGTATTTTTTGTTCCATTCCTTCCCTCGAAATTCTTTTTTCAACTGTTACTAAAGACAAATAGCCAGTGGTTCAATAGCAATTGCAATAAGAACTGGTGACAGGGAACAGCCCTATATAAATTTGTATTACAGGTTAAGCATCCAAAGTTAAACTGAAACATCTGAACATCACATCTCAGAACAGCCCATTTGTATACTTGGTTGCATAGTTCTTATTGCTGCTAATGAAACTGATCGGTTTCTGACCAATCAAAAAGAACAACTTTTCCTTTCCAAATGCAGATCGCTCTGAGTAATAAGTACTACTACACCATGGAGTGGGTGTTTCATGGACAAACAGAACAACAAAATAATGGGAGTCATCCATCTGACTATGAAACTGGTGTTCATTTAGTGCTAATATGGAACAATGTGCTGCCACCGATCAGTCGAGAATTATGTAAGTATTCTTACTGCCCCCATAGCCTTATTTCCTCTCATTTTTTTTCTTTTGATTTCCATAATGCAATTCATGTGAAAAATGACAGAAAAAAGTGCAGCTTGGCTGCCTGACCAAACAGTGACTGTAATTTGCTCTGTCTAGTTCTAAATACTGTGTCCCACAGGGGTGTATGTAATTCAATAAATATCTACTCTAAAACTGCATTTAGATTCTAAAATACAACACATTCTACATGTAAATTTGGTTCTAGGAAGACACAGTTGCTGCAAACGTCATTAGTCCCAAAATGCTTCAATACTATGGAACTGCAAATTGTACACAGTGCTGCAATCGTATTATTGGGCAGAATAAATAAACTTCATTCTTCATGTCATAAGACTGTAATAAAGAAAAAAATATCAAGACAGTACATACTAAAAAACTGTTTATCAACTGTGCAGAAATGAAAACTAGTCTATTCAAAAGAGATTACAGCTTTAACAATTGATCATAAACAGCAGCTATACCATAATTTAGCCAAAATTACATGTAACGTAGCAACAGATCAGAATGTTAATAAACTAAATGTAAAGTGTCACCCAGCTGCAGTCTAGCATAGCTAAAGTTTAGACCAATCAAGAAAGGAGTAAAATATTTTTTTCCATGCTGACCCACCATAAGTTAAGGCAGACATTAACCACTTTGTTCTAAATTCAACTAAAATAAAAATAAGTAAATTTGTCAACCTCGAACAGTGAGCTTGCTGTACATCTGGGAGTTCATTTCTTTATCTCTTGTATATCGTCGGTACTCATCCACAGCCTCCCGCACCATTGTGACTGCAAGAACGAAGCCCTGCCCAAAGAGCAAAAAACTTGTTTAATAAGCAATTGTACTTCTTCATTTGCCGTTAGCTTTATTACATACTAATTCCCTACATACAGATTAATTGCTGTTCAAAATCCATTAATAATTTAACACTTGAACTTTAATAATCTCTTTAAAAAAATGTTTGGTCTGTGGAAGAGAACCCAAAAGAAAAACAAATCTCATTTTGAACTTTAAAGAATGGTTGCATGTTTATTATCCTTTACTCAAAAAAGCCTGTGTTACACATTAGAATTTTACATCTAATTAAACAAGGGACCCCCAATTTTTGAATCAAAAAGATGAAATGTAATAGAAAACTTCAACTTAATTAATACTTGGCAAAATGAAGAGTTGGAAAATTACATACTCAGCAACTCTAAACAGCAGGATACATGCTAATTGTAAATCTCAGGGGTTTAATAATGGTGATTATATGAGGAAATATTACACCGATGTGAAAGGGTTTATGAATGTTGTATATACACTGACAACCTTTTTTCCATTTTTATAAAATTGTGTTAAACTTTTAAAAATCAACATATAACACTCTAAAATTTAAAGAGTAAATGAAAACTTGACAAAAAATAATAATGGAAACTATATATATATATATATATACTGTATATGTATATATATACTGTATATATACAGTATATATATATACATACAATGTTTTCAAAACAAAAAATATTAAAATTAAGGAGTCAGATTAGGCATTAAATAATTCTTGGTCAGAAAAGATGAACTAAAACAAAATGCTTTGCCTATAACTAGCAATGGCTACTTGTAGGCTAAGCAGCAGTTTTTACAAAATGCAACTGAAATTATGCTTGCTAAAATTTTACTCATGGTTTAATGCGTAGAATTTGTAATTCATTTTAAAAATGTAACTCTTCTGAAAATATTTAAATAAACCTTAGAATAATGATTTATTTCACAAATGGTAAAGAAGCATTAATAGATTCTTTTGGCCTTGTGAAGTCCTCCACATAATGACCAAGATTTACAAGCATCTAACAACTCTTTACAGTTAATAATCAAAGAAAGGAGACACATAGAAGCAATCTGCAAGATTTCAAACACATTAACAAAAATTAAAATTAAATGTGAATAAAGAGAAAGGAGTTTTACCAATGGTGCCCAGTAAGTGTAAAGGTAGCCAATTTTCAGTGCTGGAACAAACTGTGAACAGGAAACCACCAGGAAATACAAGTTCAAGAAAAATTTGAACTGCTGGTATAACACCTATGAGACAAAATGCAAATTGACAGTCAACAGTGTTCCATAAAATGTCCAACATGCACACATTCAGTATTCTCAAACCTGCTTAATCCAATTCAGGATCACTGATGTTCACCTCAAGACGCACACAGACCTCCATGCATACACTCGGGCCAACTGACCTAATCTATGCGTCTTTGCAAATGTATAAGACAATTCATCATGCAAACTCAACATGGACAACAACTTGATGATTCAAATCAAGAAAATTGGGACAACAGACAAAACTGACAACATTTGTTTATTCAGAAATGATTAACACACACAACTGCTTCATGCATATTAAATAATTTCATAAATTGATCTGACTACATTTGGGAATGTTAGAAGCTTCACCTCAAGTGCAAAGCTGTGTTCATTATAAATATAAAATACATAAAATAAAAAATTTCAATAAATATAAAGCTCATTATACTGAAAGATTAAAAGAAATAAAAAATAATTAACAAGTATTTAATATGCATGAAGCAGTTGTGTGTGTTAATCATTTCTCAATAAACAAATGTTGTCAGTTTTGTCTGCTGTTCCAATTTTCTATTTTCTATGTTACCCACATAGAAAAAAAACACATAAAAACATTTCAAGCAGAGTTTGACATAGCGTTTAACTAAGAGTTATGGATATTCTTAAAAAAAAAAAAAAAATGTTAAAGTTTCTATAGTAGGCCATAAGAGCAACCTGATCCAAGGTTACTAATCTACTCATAATGAGAAGGAGGCAGAATGAAAAGAGTTACTTTTCCAAGGATACAACGTAAGAATACAAATTAAGTGATTAACAATGTACAGTATGGATGGCTATTTACTAGGGTACTGCACAAAGATTACAGTAAACTGCAAATGTATTAGTGTATTTAGAAAATAAATAAATACATACATAAATAAGTAAATAAATATTACACAAAAAAACACATTAGTAAAAAATCTAAAACATTAGCCAACTCAAAATTAATAACGCTCACTGAGAATTGTATGTGTGTTTGGACGCGAGTCAAACCTCCTGTTAAAAGTACTTGAGAATCTGTAGCTGAACTTGGCGACTGAACGGTGCCAAGTCAAACGACCTCGATAGTTTTAAATGTTATGAGCCTGAACTGGTTTAATTACCAGGAGTCAAATAGGAATTTGAATGACATAAACCTGACCAAAACGAAACAATGCAATGCAGTGCAATAGGTGCTTGCTTGCATGAGTATGCTGTCTAAAAGAAGAGGTGCAGTTTTTCACATGAGCATATGTAGTTGGCAAATGATCATGTGAAGAACTTCACCTCTTCTTCTAGACAGAATACTCATGCAAGCAAAAACCTATGTTATTTTCCAAAACACTCCATCAGTTAAACCTTTCTGGCTTTCAGACAGCCGACAGTTGAGGTGCAATCGAAGCACGCTTTCCAAGATTTACCTTGCAAGGTATGTTCTTGTATGCCGTTTACAGGCTATGATGTTTGCATGCTAAACGTCTGCTCTGCAAAATAAGATGGGCAGTAGGATCAAAATTTGATCACTATTCTGGAGTGTTTTTTCTCCTTGGCCTAGGGAGCTTGTATTCAATAACACTCGGTTATTTTTGGCTATCATGTCAAAGGTTGCTTGCCATGTCAAAATTTTGAGTAAGACTGCAGTCACGGAATAAGCTTTCTTTACCAATCCAGGAAGGAGCTACTGGCACAGGCTCTACTATACAATACACTTCAAGACTAGCAAAGCACTTATCCATGAAAAAGTACAACATGCTGTTAAATTACGGGTCTTAACCTCACACTAAAGTGGTATCACAGCTTTCTTTCTCTTTGAGCCCACACACACCAGGTGAAGAGGAATGCTTAGCTTTACTTGTCTGATGGTGGGGCTTGCCAGATGTGATACAATTTATGTATAAATGCACGCATAAGACTTTGAAAATTGGACAAGACCTTGTGTGTTAGGTGAAAGGAAGGATAGAGTTATATTCCAGCTAGCGGCTGGAGATTTTTGCAGAAGTAGTAAATGAATAGAAAAAGAATATAGAGTATAACAGGACTGGAATATGACAGAAGCATGATGGACTATACTACATGAGCAAACTCTATGGACACTCATTCAAATCAGCTGTCCAAGACAGAGGCGTGCAACTGATGCAAGATTTAATTCTTTTGTCTTCAACACCGAATTCAGCAAATTTTCTATATGTAATTCATTAGTCATGGAGATTAGTCAAAGTAAAAAGCCAGAAGTCTACGTGAACATCATCATCAAGTCCTTCCGTGAGAACCCTAAATCCAAAGAGGACTGTTTCATTTATGTTAGGTAGAATGCCCAGAGGGGACTGGGCAGTCTAATGGTCTGGAATACCGACAGATTTTATTTTTTTCTCCAGCCGTCTGCAGTTTGTTTTTGTTTTTTCTGTCCACCCTGGCCATTGGACCTTACTCTTATTCTATGTTAATTAATGTTGACTTATTTTATTTTCTTACTGTGTCTTATTTTTCTATTCTTCATTATGTAAAGCACTTTGAGCTACGTTTTGTATGAAAATGTGCTATATAAATAAATGATGTTGTTGTTGTTGTTGTTGTAGTAAAAGTAAACATAGGTATTGGTTGACCTGTTATGTGATATGACCATAAATTTTGTTTCAAAAATCAGTCAAAGCAAACATGCCACTAGAGAGCAAACTAGGTACCTTTTGATCATTAACAAGAGCCACTGTATATGAAGAAGTGAAATAATGTACCAACACCAAACGGTGGCAGCCAAAGTTGATCAAGGGGTGGATACTCATATGAAAAAGCCTGCCACATTTTCAAATATCTGAAGTGGCAACAGGATACCATTAAAAGAAGCTGGATATGCGGTACTTGAGCAACATAAAGTCTTATACTCAAATTTGAAATCAAAATTGAATACGGGAGAGTTTCAGAATCTCTAAATGCGCAACAGTAAAATCGGACCTAAAAGTTCACTAAATTTCCATTATCATCAACAATAAAGGACTGTCAGTATATTCAAAATAATCAAATATGGGAAAAAAAGAGCATTTACATTCACCTACAAATTACATGTTTAATCATCTTAACACATTTCGGGGGCAAACACAATCAAAATAAAAGCAGACAAATCAGATATAATTCAATGTGGTCTGGAGAAAAACAGACATCTGATACAATTTGTCACCGGATGTAGAAGCATCTCTCAGAGTATGGCATTAAAATATGATTTACAAATCTGGCATATACAAAATATTATGTTTCTCTGGAGTGCAAATATTTTAGCCAAATAGCTTCAAAAGTCTGCCTTTTTAATCTGAACTGGCAGTAATTTTGGCCCGGCAATTTATTGACAAAATAGCTTGAGTGCATCCACCTCTATGAATGATGATAGCAGATGGTGCAGTGTAAAAGGGAATAGTACATTTTGTCCTTTATTTTAGGACAACTGACAATATTTCATGAACATCAATAACGACCCCTGAAGATTTACAGAGGGTGTAAAGCTTAGACAAGCATAATGTTTTGCTTGAAAATCTGGAACAAAAATATATCTTGGATTGCTAGTTATAGTGTTCTGCTTCAGTAATAAAAAAATAAGAGAAAAGCAATTCCATTTTTACTGGAAAGGGCAACAAGTTTTCTTTCCTGGCGAGTTGGTGCCAAACACTATGGTAATATTAATTATAAGGAGTGCAGCACCCACTCCATAGGAAAAGATGTTAAGGGCCGGCAATCAATGACACTGTATAGTTAATGAACTTTGTGACCTTTAGGAGAATGTTCACTGCTTAACCAATCTGTGTGCATTTAATAATTTAAACCGAGGGAGAAAACAGTGGCTTGGTTCAATAAAGATGAGAATATTTATCTGTCTGAAAGACGGTTGGCATTTTATTGCACTGACAAAAGATCAGCCTCTTAATTATGTAGCCATTAGTTTTTGTGCGTTTTAATAAAGAGGAATAATAGATCACATGCATTTGCCAGGTACTGAACTAATGAAGAAAATCAATAGTCAATATGAAGGCAGAATGATTCGGAAAATTAAAAACAGACTAAGAGTGCCCATAATGTTTCATGAGAAACAGTTTTCAGCAGACAACGGGGAAAAAAACGAGATAATAACACAAAAGATAAAAAGAGATTTAAATTACAAAATATTCAAAAGAACCCAATATGGCAATTCACACATTTAAAAGACAGAAAGGGTAACAAAAAATGGTGTTTACACAAGCATTTCCATTTTAGTTATGGTTTTGGCTTTATAACTATTTATTTTCTATAACTTTGATTTTTTTTGTGGGAATAAAAACATTTAGGCTTGGAATTTTTCGTCCAGTTTTCTTTTCTTATATGCAGCCATATGTGAACTGCACTTTTCTCCTTCCATGGATTTTCAACATGATTAAATATCTGAGCCTTGGCCAGCTAACTCAAGGATATTCACATTGTTGGGAAGCCATTCCAATTTTTACTTCTACTGTAAAACTGTTTGTGTTGTTTGGTATACTATTTCAATATTTCTTGAGCTTCTATAAAAGCTAAACTCCCCCCATGGGTCAAATAAAGTTTGCTCGTTCGGTGATTCTATACACTAAATTTAGAGAATCTTTAAGGACAAAGAATCGTCAGCCAATAAATAAGAAAAAAAAAATTCCTAGGATGATAGAAATATCAAACTTAAGAAAAAGAACAAGACTTTGGTAATAATGAAAAGAAAGATGCTCTTCAAACACCAAATTAGTTGCACAAACACAAATCTCAAGTCAAAGTGACACACCCTGCTCTAGCACTTCCCTTCATGTTGCTTGAAGACCGTTGCTAGAAACTGCTTAGCAGTGGGTTGTCATCAAGACACAGAGCTTCCACCCAAGCCCAGGAATGACCTGAAGATTGTTTTGTCAATATTTTTGTTAAGTCCCTGATTTAGGGTCAAATGCCACAGGCTTTAGAACTGGAAAGTCTTCAATAAACAGTTACTCTGTAATAGCATATGCATTTGTGAACTGTAAAGGAGGTGGCTGTCCCCTGGAAAGCCTAATCCACGTCAGCCATAGAACTCTGTAGTTTGGTCAAAGTGGCAAATGGATTCTTGATCACTTCTCAATGGTCTTTTATTTGCTGTTTATTATTATTAGGAAGCTCCAAGAAGTATGTGGGTGGTTCATTTTTATTATTAAAAGTTGCTAATGAATGATTAATTAATGATTTTCAATAACCCTAGAAAAATATACAATTGTACCAGATCTATGTATGCGCAAAAACATTTCAGATAGTAGCTTACCTTTTTTCTTCCTAGTGCCCTACAACTTTTTTAACGAGGAATATCGTAAAAATTGATTAAGGTTTGATATGTATCCTGTAACAATTTTCATGTAAATATGCATGATCAAACTGCCTTACCTTAACCTGTTTTGTCTCGGTTTGTGTTGTTTCATTTCGTTTTGTCTCATTATTAGATGCAACTGAGAAGGCAAATTTCATGTTTTCTTGTGTAAACATGAATAAATAAAGCAGCCTTGAACCTACCTATTATGGGTGAATTTCATTTTTGACATGCATCATCTACTGTTGTAAATTGTACTGTAAATTTCTACTGATATACCACTCAATTCATTAAAAGGCGACTAGAGTGGCTTCCGAGTAACCAGTGTGATGGACGGCTGGGTCCCATGCCCAGCTGGGACGCCCCTGCTGCATATGTTCCAGGGGAGCAACCATGGACAGCTCAATACCTCCCCCGGGATGCTTGGTGGCAGCCTCCCGGGCCGACGATGATTCCCCAGCCTCCCGCCTGGCTCCATGGCCGCTAGGGGGTGCTGCATGGACTCAACAGCCCGGCTGGATAAATCTTCAGCCCCACCCGGAAGTGCAATTGTGACCAGGTGGTCAAGCACCTGGAATGCTTCCGGGTGGGCTATAAAAGGGGCCAGCCACCACCACTCAGGAGCCGGAGTCGGGAGGAGGAGTGGTGGTAAACGAGAAAAAAAGTGTTTGGTGGTGTTGTGTTTGCTTTGGGACTGTGTTGGGCTGTGCGACATGGGGAAGATGTGTCCCATGGCTGAAGAGAAATAAAAGCCTCTGTTTATTTTGTACATATCTCTGCGTCAGTCTGTGCCAGGTCGGGCACTATATAACGTCCAGATTACACCAGGAAAGTAGATACTCCTGAGTAAAATTTTAAATTTTAAATAGAAGCTGTCACACATGCATTTAGAAGGAAAAAAAAATGTTGCAAGCCTGCGATCAGAATTTTCAAACCACTTTTTGATTCTAAACTAAGTTGAATGTGTGTGAAAGAATGCAACAAAATAAAACAAAAACCTATTTCAGTTTGAATTTGTAACATAACAAAATGTGAGCAAAATAAAGCGGGCCGAAAAAATGCAGGTTGTTGTATTCATTGTCTTTTTATGTTCTGCTGATGTCGTATTACTGTCTCTAGTTCGAGGGAGACATGCAAGTAATACTTTATTTGTATCATGTACATAAGACAATAAACTTGAACTGCCATGACTGTGCTGTGATTTGGTCTATCCACCAAACCATTTCCTGAAATTACTCAAAAAAGAATCAAAGTCGCCCTTCACAGCTTTAACACAGTACAGATGACTGTTGTGCCACTTTATTAGGGCTATGATGTATTAAAATATTACACAATCATCATGATCAGCTCCACTCTATTAGCAAGTTAGTCAAATAAAATAAACTTTAGCTTTCATGCACGTTATTTTACTGATGGGCATGACCATTTAGAATTTATTTAAAATTTGCATGCAATACGACTAGATATTAGAATCAGTAAATCTACCTACATTTTAAGTGCCTGTCACCATATTTGTAAAAAGTGATGCAGTTCAGTTTTCCCAGTTATAACTAGGCTATCAGAAACTTCTGTCCAACAAGCCTGACATAGGTATTTATTGTTGGATCACTACCGGCATAAGGAAAAGTGATCACAGTTATGTTTAAATTAAGAAGTATGTGTGATACTCATTTAATACAGGCAACTGTAACAAAGAAATATAAGAAATTTGATAAACGAGAATAGACCATTCAGTCCATCAAGCCCGTTTGTTCAGCTAACAGCTACGCTGTTGTAAACAAGTCTTCTTCTACTACACTACCAGACAAAAGTTTTAGAACACGTCAGTTTATCTTCAAATTGAATCAGTCGAAATGCAATGATTAGCCCAAAATGATGAAAATGTAAACTGCCAGAGGTTTAAATTTAAGTTCTGATTAGGCAAAAACTAGAAAAAAACGAAATATCTGAATATTACAAAAAGGCCTTCTTCACAGATAGGTTACAATCTACAGAAGTTCTGCAGCAATTAAAGTAAATGAGGACAAATCCGTTTTTGCTCTTTGCTTTCATATCAATGTTATTTAACATGTAAGTGAACAGTTTCTACCGGGCTACCACAAGCAGTCTGCTTACTTCTGCCCCAAACACATGAATATTATATATATATATATTGTGGTCCCCGGCCGGGGCAGGAGCCCGGCCGGGACGCCCAGGAGGACCAAAGGAGGGCTTGTGCCTCCTCCAGACCGCAAGGGGGCGATCGCCCTGGTTGTGTTGGGGGCCACGGGTAGAGGGCTTGGAAGCCCAACCCTGTAGGGGCCCGTGGCCACCGCCAGGCGGCGCCCTGGTGCCTGAGGAACGCTGGAGCCCAGCACTTCCGCCACACCAGGAAGTGCTGGGGGGAAGGCTTAATGTGGCACCCGGAGAGCTGCCGGGAGGACAGCCGGCACTCCCGCCACGCTGGGGCGTGGCCAAGGAGGGAATGCCGGGAACACCTGTTGCTCATCCGGGAGCATTATATAAAGGGCCGCCTCCCTTCAGTCGAGAGTGGAAGTCGGGTGGAAGTGGACGGAGCTGGAGTGAGGGCTGGAGGCGTCCAGGAGGAAAAGAGGCACAGGACTGTGTGGCCTGGACATTGGGGGGAATCGGTGCAAGAGGCACTGGGGTTGTGAGTGCACTAATTTGTAAATAGAATTGTAAATAAACAGTGTGTGGTGGAGCCAACGATGTCCGTCTGCCTGTGTCCGGGGCCAAGTTCACAATATATATATAGATATATATATTTTTTTTTTTAAATACCACATTTATTTTGTTTAACAAAAAGAAAAAAGGCCACTAGTAGCTCTTCCCACATATTGTTCTCTTAAATTAACAATATCATTAGTCCTCATTTCCTCAACATTTGGCGTTTTAAATCTCTAAAGGCTGCAAATACAATTGATATATTCCGCTTTTATGCTGCAGGCAACAACAGCATTCCATCTTCAATGGTACTTTGACAACTATCTTCCAGCTAATCTACATGATCTTGTAATTGGTTTTATTCTAAACCCTGAACTGGAACAGTGAAGAGTTTTCCGATAAGCCTATAAGTTTAAACCAAAACTACTAAGGCAAGTGATAAAGAGACCACTACTACAGCAATTAGCTAAACAAGGATGTAAGGAAGATGTATAAGAACAAACATATCAGTAGGATCTGCAAACCACTCAGAACAGAAAGGGACTCATTTTATTTCTTAATTATGGATTTTTTTTTTTTTTTTTAAGTTTTGCCCATAAATAAAATCTACAATTATAACGATGTGTTGACTCAACTCACCCCAGGTACAAAGGTAAAGATATTATATTTCTGGTTTTTAATTGCATTCCTTGGATACTTCTCTTCACATTTCTCAGGGCAACCCAACCAGACTGTCCGTGCTTTGAGCTCTTTCTTCCTACGACACGTGTTTGCCAGCCAGTCACAGCAACTGTTATGAGAGGGGGAAAGAGACTTGGTTTAGACAAACTTTACTGTGGACTGTAGCTAACAATAAGCAGGAGGAATGTCTAGGCGCTGCAACCAAAGTGAAAGAAATTGCATATATAATTTCTGTGCATATTCTGATCCCAAAGTTACATTTTCATAACCTTTATTCACTAGAACAAACAAATAAGTCTGCAGTTGTTTTCCTGCCATTTACTTTTTAAACAGCTGAAAATACAGAAAAAAAATTAGTTGGTACAGTACATAAAATCAAGTAAAAATGGACAACCTTACAATAATAATCTCCAAGCTGTGGTTCTTGGAAGATTTTTTATCTTCCATAATGAAGAGTCTGAGAACACAGATTCAGTAGCCTCTGCTTCCTTCCTTGTCAGATCAAATTAATTTTGACTGATCATACTTAAAATTGCTGAAATAATTTAATTTATTTTTAGCCAATTGAGACAATAAAGCATAAAGTTTGTCAATTACTGCTGACACCTGGAAATCAGACGTTTCCATGTGCCACTATTTTGATAGGGTGAGACAGTGCTACACTTTGTAAATCTGAACTCCTATTCCTGTTTTGATTTCAGCCTAGGCTGCCACTTATAAAAGCACACACTATCTATATCTACATTATTATAGTGACTGACTAGAAAACACAAAGCAAAACTAAAACACTTACACTGACACACTCACTAAATAAAGGACCTAACATGAAGAAAGCTAAAATTCGTCTGATCAGACAGATCATACTCACCCCTCCCCCCCAGCATAAATTTAACTTTTACAGTGGCTTAATAAATACAAAAATATTATTAAAAACAATGATCCTCTTCAAACACATGAATGAATTATAAACAAGTAAGAAAAAAAAAATGACTTCTGACTTGAGGAAAGATAAAACAGAATTCACAGTGAGACATTATAAAGGTGTACAACAGTATGCATGGTGGAGCGCCATTGAGCATTTATTGACAATTTTGCCAAGTAATTTGTGGGCTAATCAAAAAATAGTGTGTCAGCGAAAGGATGTGCATTATTGCTCATAATGGCTAACAGTTCTGCCTTCATTCAATTGCTCCACTAGTGGGACAGGCCAGTACTTGCAATGTAGAAAATCTAGGAAAAGCTTGAGTTGCAGTTGAAAGAGGTGTCAGTGAGCCCATCAGGGAAAGGTTACCCTGTGGTCTATAGGGGGGAACCCAATGCTGCAGTGCTTTAAAAACTTCAGCTGAGGCATAAAACCGAGGTCATGACTGCCTGTGGTTATAAACGTTTACTGGGAATCTTTCCAAATAAAAAGAGTAGGGTGTCTTCCAATATTGTGGCTAAATTGCCCCCCACAGCCTGGTCATTCGGACTCTCCTATCTCTTATCGACTCTCTCTTTCTCGTCGCCTCACTACCTTATTGCTCATGTGTGATGAGCACACAGGAACAAGACTGGCTGCTGTCGCATCATCCAGGTGGATGATACACATTGTGGGTGGTTGAAGTCAGTCCCCACTGTCTATGTAAAGTGCTTTGAGTAGGTTAGAAAAGTGCTACATAATTGTAATTAATTAAATTCATTGATTAATTAACTATACCTCAAGAACGTTGACAGTGTATCCCATAACCGAGCCTGCCTTTTTCAATTTACTTGTTGATTTGGTGGGCTTCTCTTGAAGTTATATTACAGTCCCAGCACACTAAAGCCCCAAACAATCTCACTGGTCATCTGAGAGTTGTAGAACACGTGATGGATGTCACTGTTCGTATTAAAGCAATGTGGCCTCCTAAGGAAAAACAGAGTCTGCTCTGCCCTTTTCTTCCATAGTTTCTCTGCGTTACTAGACCAATCCAGTTCGTCGTTGATGTGAACCCCACCCACCCCCAATAAAGTACTTGTAGTAGTGCAACACTCCCAAATAGTGACTGGGTTTAGAGGCTCAATAATCAGTTCATTGGTTGCAATGATGTAATAAATTGAAAATACATAAGTATAATACAAAAATTGGCCATCACAAAACCAATAATTATGTGGAATGGATACTAATAACCAAGCTTTTTCAGCAAAGCTGCATCAGAAAAAATGAGTTAAGCTGTGCAGGACTGTACACACACACACACACAATCAAGATAATGCAAACACACTTCTGTCTGATATTTTCAGTTAGTTTTGACAACTAACACCACAATAATATATTCTTATCATGGTGACACAGGCTATAAACATTTGGTGTACGTGCTCTAGCCACTCCTGATTCATAGTAAAACAGCTAACTGACTGCTACGAAAATTAATAAATAAAATAGGCAGCCTAGCACATGCATTATTTTTGGGCCTAATTTCTGAGGTTGGTGCTAGTTCACTACAATATATAAAGGATGAGGGGAAAATGTGAGGAAGAAACATAAGCAAAAAGGGACAAGCACTCTCCGCACATTCGACTCACTTGCAATATTTACATGCTGCTGGGAGACAGCTTGCAGCTTTTCCAGTATGAACTCTGTCGATCACCATAAGTTTAATTAAAATGTTTAGCATACAATGCTGAAAATAAAATTCAGGGTTGCCTTTTACGAATTCAGTTTGCTGTCAATACTCATCCCACCGCTACTGCAGCTGTAATCGGAGACAGTCAAGTCCTTTAGTGACAACAAAATGCTAAAAGGAAATAAAACACAAACCTCTTCAATGCAAATATGAACAATATTCAAGCTGAAATAATCAAAACGCTTTCTACATGGCTACAGAAGGTTCAGCTAAGATGAGAAAGAGGGAGAGATTGAGGTTGGGAGCAGGCACTGATACAGCGTGTTACCGCACCCACCACACAACAAACTAACATGAGACAGAGACAAATACTTCTGGAATTGTAAATTTACTAAACTACTTTAAGAGTTGTCATTAGCTTTCAAACCTTTTAAATAAATCTTGGAATCAGAGTCATGTTTACTTTGTCAGGAAAGCGATACACAAAATAAAGAATATTTCAGTAACCTAGGCTGATACATAATCCATAGTATTCCTATAATTGACACTGTAATTCAATTATCAGATGCGTCAAATTGTGAAATATAAAATTTTCAGAATTTGACGCATTTCATAAGAATTTCCTCCGGGTCCAGGATTAAAAACCATAACATCAAAGTGATTAACGTCTCTAAACGGTTATCTGGAGCTGTGCTAGTGTGCGCTGTAGAATATATGGTATTTGTTTTGGTGGGTTTGCACGTTACGTTCCTCTTGAGTCACAGCTCAAGTGAGCAATGGATGGATGGATAGATACTTTATTAATCCCAAGGGGAAATTCACATACTCCAGCAGCAGCATACTGATAAAGAACAATATTAATTAAAGAGTGATACAAATGCAGCTAAAACAGACAATAACTTTGCATAATATTAATTTAAATTTTTATATTATAAATTTTTATATTTTTTATAATAATATTTTTAATTTTTTTGTTTAAAAATAATTTTGAATAAGCAGATATTTAAAAAATATTTATACAACAGACTATATAAAATGTAAACAGTATAACGTGTGGAACAGTTCATAAAAACTAAAAAAATGCAAAAGCATTTTCAAAACTATGAATGGTAATAAGCCTTTAGATTATATACTGTATACTGCAAAGCAAGTTGTCAAAATTCTAGCACAATTGACAAATTGTCCTTGACAACCACTGAACATTTGAAATAATAATACAAAAAAATACTATATAGTATATCAATAGTTGTGATTTTATTTCTGAAAATTGTCTATTTTAAACTTTGGCCTAAGCTATTTTAAAGCTACATAGCATTTGTTAAACGATGGTGGATATGAATATGTTATTAATAAGTTGATAGTTGTTTGCTGGTTTTGATTTTTTAATCTTAACTTTTCAATTTTTAATTACCATTAAATCTTTTACAATAATTCTGTAATTTTATGTAACAAGCCAAAAACATGAAGAAAAAAACATAATTAGGGATAGGAGGTGGGCATCAGTATGCAGGAAGCTAGACAATGGCAGCTGTTCTTACAATTAAACCAAAAATATTTTCTGTAGTAAACTGTGAATAAACCCTAGAAATACAATTAAATATTCTAAGGATGTAAGCAAAAAAATAAATCTGAGAATTCCAAATACATGACTCTTCTTATCAATTCACAAATAAAATTTTACCATTAGACATCTTCAACCAGAACTAAATTTGAATGAACAACAATAAAATAGTTCCGTAACACATTAATCTTTTACTATTTCTTCTTTTTCACCCTTTCTTTTTCTTTTTTAATCCAATCGACTGTCCAAATCACTAATTAAATTCTATCTTGGTGCTGTTAATTAGACTAGCTTTATTAAAAAAAAAAAAAAAAAAAAAAAGATTTTTTTAAGCATTTAACATTTCAAATGAACTCAAAGGTTACCAGAACAGCAGGAATACCATAGTTAAGAGGTACAGAACCTGGGCTTTTGTACGTTTTAAGTGTCAGACACTTTTTAAGAGTGTTAAATAGGCATACTTTTTTGTACAAAATATACTGTAATAATTGTACTCTACAGGTAGCTTTAGTAATGAGGCCAAGTGCAGCTCAGTAGCTGTGTCATTCTTCAAAGATCAGCATTTTCCCATGCTTCTGCATAACTAATGTGCTACAGATTAATTGAAAGTATTTAGACCATCTCAGAGCCGAGATTAATCCAAGCATTTGATATCCCCTGCACTTCATATGGAAATGCCATTCAGTGGCACTATTTTCATAGAGACAAAGTGTTTTTGATACGTTGAGGAATGAAAATCTCAAGAGAAAGAAATCAATCCAGCCAAAAGAACCTTGGAATATTGATCTGTCTGCATTATGTATTGCGACTTTTCCCAAAGCCTAATGGAATTTTCAGAGTTTTCCTTGGTGAGCAAAAGATTAGAAGTTTATGATGAAAAAAAATAGAGATATATAGATAAATATATGTATAAACAATAAATACTTTAAAGATGGAATGTCATAGATTACAACATAAAAAGAAAAAAAAAATACACAAGTGCCTATTTTACAACCCGGTGCTTTTTACCACCTCTGTATTTTTAAAACCATCCTATTTTAAACATGCAAAATTAATAATTCATTTTTTATTCATTTATTTACTTACATATTTTTACATGATTAAAAGTTTTACTCTGCGGATATAGCACAGTTTGTTTTGAACCTAGTGTTGTTAAGCTTGACTTGCATGTATGGAATGTTATCTGATTTGAATAAAATTAATAAAATGTTAGAAAAAAAAATATGCAAAATGAAGCCAATTATGACTTAAAACAGATAGTCATTGTAAAAAAAAAAAAAAAAGAAAAAAATAGTAACCACTCAACAACTGTTCAAATCAGTGAAAGAGAAACCAACTCCATGACAAAATTATTCACATCAGGTATCTGTACGACAGTTTTGGAAAAGAAGCTCTTTAGGTAAAATTACATACATGCCGTAATGGAGAGAATGTAATGAAAAATAAAAAACATTCAATTTGAAAAGAAAACATCATAGTACGACATAAAATGCTGATAGATAGATAGATAGATAGATAGATAGATAGATAGATAGATAGATAGATAGAAAGGCACTATATAATAGATAGATAGATAGATAGATAGATAGATAGATAGATAGATAGATAGATAGATGTTTCTATTAGTAAGAGTGACTGCAGTGACCATTTATATATTTTTATGAAGATGCCAATTTACTCAATGAAGATGGCAGTTTGTCACAAATGACATCCGGTACAGTTTAAAAAATTTAGTAACACAAACAAAATTAACCTATTAGTCTCCAGACACACATAGGATTCAATTATTCCAATTCTGTGCTGGGGAGAGCTTGAAGTTATTCTTACAATGTTTGAAAACAAGACAGGAGCCATCCCTAAGCAGGTTTTTAGAGTAGTCAATCAACCGATTCTGTGCATCTTTCTGAGGTGACTGTATCGGTTTCTGTAGTCAAAAACAATGCAATGTTTATTTCAGTACAAACAAAGGATAAAGAGCAGATAAATTACAAATGTTCCAAAGATGAATTTTGCAAGATGAGATGGAGACACTCAGCAATGTTACTGTGTCACAGCAGTGATCCTGCCAACTACAATAAACAACCTTTTATTTCTTTTTCGGGTTGTGTGATTAAGTGTGTAATTTTAAATTTTCCACATTTTAAGAGGATTTCATCAAAGGAAAAACATCTTCTTTAAAGAGCTAGAAAAAAAAAATCTCATTTAAAAAGCTGATAAAGAAGTTCTGCTATCACAGTTATCACAAACAACAAATCAACTATGACTTTCAAAAATTGAAACGGGGTTCCATTTTTCTTAGAACTGTCATTGCTGTCCACCGCTGGGAACATTACAGCATCTCAGAGTATAAATAGTTGTCCAATAAGATACAGATCTTGACACCCTGCTCTTCAATGAATAAACTTATGAAGCACTTCACAAAGCAACGCAAGAAAGCAACTTCAAGCAGTAATCATCCTTTAAAAATAGCCAAGTCATTGCTGACTAGCACCAAAGAAGAGCAAAAGTGCTGTTTTTCATTTCTTGTAGGCTGGCGGTAAAGTGTAAATGACGCTGAAATTACCAGAATAGGTTCAAGGCACCACATTGACATTACAACATTCACTTTTCAAATCTCAGCTCATTATATTTTAGACTTGGAACAACCACAGTAGTGAAGCTGGATCTCAACATCTGAGCATACAGATGTACAATGCCGAGTTGTTTCCACTAAAGAGCATTTTTTTCCATCATTGCTTTTTTAGCAGATTCAGAACCCTCTGGCCACAAAGACAGAGGCTAACACTTCTCAGTTCATCTTTAATGAGAATGCCAAAAGCATAATCCAAAGCAGTTATAGGGTCATTGAAGCTTTACTTTGTTAAAGGACAAACCTCACAATTGCTTGACATTTATGAAGTTTCATAGTACAGACGGATGGAGTGGTGACTCTGAGGCTAGGGATCTGCGCCTACCCGTAAATGCCAGAAGTGATTCCACTCCTTTGGGCCCTTGAGCAAGACCCTTAATCTGCAATTGCTCCGTACATGACCATAATCGTCATCAAGTCCTTCCATGAGAACCCTAAATACAAAGAGGACTGTTTCATTTATGTTAGGTAGAATGCCCAGAGGGTGCTGGGAGGTCTTATGGTCTGGAACCCCTGCAGATTTTATTTTTTCTGTCCAGCCATCTGGAGTTTTTTTTTGTTTTTTCTGTCCTCCCTGGCCATCGGACCTGACTCTATTTCTATGTTAATTAGTGTTGTCTTATTTTAATTCTTACTTTGTCTTTTATTTCTCTTTTTTTCATCATATAAAGGCTACATCATTTGTATGAAAATGTGCTATATAAATAAATGTTGTTGTTGTTGTCCTGGGTATGATATTAATCTGCATCCGGCCCTGCAAGCAGGTCTTAGGGTTGGTGGCATGATTGCCACTTCAGTCACCGTAATAAAACTCACACTGTTCCAGTGTGGTGCTGAGGTGTCACCCGTTACACAGCTGCAGTCGGGTCCCAATCCAGGTGGTTCGTCATGGGGTGGGTGCGGCAACATGTTGTAAAATCAGCACATGCTCCCAAGGTCATAGTAGAGACGTAACTATATGCAACTAGTGAAATGTGTTGACCCACGGCCCAAAAATAAGAAACAAGTTAATGCTAAGGACCTGTTTATACTCTTACGCTTTCTAAACAGTTACTTCTTTCCATTCCTTTTATAAGTGAATAGCAAAATACCCGCGCTTCGCAGCGGCGAAGTACTGCCTTAAAATTTTTATTAAGAAGAAAATTAAACCTTTTTAAACTGAGGGAAAATATACCAATAATTATTTGTTAAGGATCTCTTTGTATACCACATTGTCATTTCGGCCCTCTGGTTGTAATATGACCAAGCTGTGTGCTGAGCTTACTCTTGAGCATGCAACGTACAGTTGGCCATGTGAACAGTAATCTTGTTTCAAATCTCACAGCTTGGATTGCTGCTGTCACAATCGGTTTTAGTTTCATGGTTTGTTTCAATTACGACAGTATTTGCAGGACTTGTTGTGTTGAAGTGACATTCGGTATCTGTCAAGCGTTGTAAGCATACAACTGGTTTCATCGATAATTTCACATCCAGCTTTTGAGAGTTTAAACATTCATAAACATCTAAGTGTCCACTACTGAAATCGTCACCTGTGAATCTAAGATGTTTAAGAGACATTAGCGGTTGTCGAAAGATGTAAAATATTTGGCCATTTCGGTACACTTGAAAGCGACAACCGAACAATTCAGCGGCAGCCATCAACTCACATGCAGAACCATAGGTGAAGGGCTTAAGCATTTCACTCTTCTAGTGCTCCTGTGTAGTCTAATTATCTCCTGTACCGTCATCAGTCCACACCTTGAACCTGTCCCAGTCATTCAATACATAAGACACAATGTTCCTCCGGATATCAAGAGTGAGCCTGATATGGCCGTGCAATATGTAACAAAGAGAATGGAAAAGGTAGGTGCCATCTCCGGGCATGGAAACCACTCGGTAAGTGACAGTTCTTTGATCGATGGTGATCACCTTGATAGACATGTTAATATGGGGATGGTTGAAACGATAAAGGAAATGGGTACCTGAACAATGTAAAGTAAGTCTAAAATACCTACACAATAACTATAATTGTAATAAACGAACAATAAAACAGCGGAGAAGCCGTGGATTAAATAAAAAGGCTGTAGTTATCAGCAGGGAGATGTGAATCCTGTGGCGAAGCAAGGAAGGAAATGAAGAGACCGGAGCGACGGACGGTCTTATATAGGCAGGCAGCCAACAACGTGGGAGGTGTTGAGATGGGGGACCCAACACCGCCTCACATGGTGACCGAGCTGCAGGCTATGGACGTATATATGTACGTAAGTAGGATTCAGTTCAGTTTTGGGAACCCGCGTACCAAATTTCTTGAAGATGGGCCCAAAAGTAACAAAGACCGTTGGAAAGTTCAATATGGCGGCTGACAGTGGCGTCATACCACCAAAATAAGTACGTACATTGGTTTCGGTTAGCACAGGGAAGCCGCCTACCAAATTTCGTGAAGATGGGGCCATAAATAAGAAAGTTCAACACGGCAGACGTTGTCAACCGTTACGCATAGAATTTCGAAATGAAACCTGCTTAACTTTTGTAAGTAAGCTGTAAGGAATGAGCCTGCCAAATTTCAGCCTTCTACCTTCACGGAAAGTTGGAGAATGAATGAATGAGTGAATGAAGGAGTGAATGAGTGAATGAGTGAATGAATGAATGAATGAGTGAATGAGTGAATGAATGAATGAATGAGTGAATGAATGAATGAATGAATGAGTGAGTGAGTGAGGGCTTTGCTTTTATTAGTATGGATAATGAGTGCTGTGGTGAGCCCACCCAAACAATGGACCACATTCTCAATGAATGTTCCTGAGGCCCTACATGTACCAATGAAGATCTTAAGGATGCTAATGACGCCGCTCTTACCTGGATAGGCAGTGGGGTGATAAGATATGATAAGATATGATGATAAGTGATAATGCATTTTATTACCTCTGGTGGCTTATTTACAACAAACAGAACTTTTCCATTTTGGCAATACATTCCTTTGTTTTCAACATGAAAAAAAAATTACAGCTTGACATTGATCACACAGCTGGCTCAACTTTGCTAAGTAGTGGTATTCAAAGAAACATCAGTATAAGGAAGTAAAAGCAATGCTTTCTTATGGTCGGAAGCTTTGAATAATAGACGATCTTCTCGATTGTTGCTGTACGTTTCTGTGTCTTTGCTATTCTTTCATTCTGTATCCTGGACTTTGTCATCCATGCATGCCTATGCATCAGTGTGTTTGCCTGCCCCTCAGCTGGCCTTTATTCTGGAGTACTCTTTGCTAGTCGATGTGGTTCAGCATCTGGTCTTTTTACAAGAGGGACACAACAAAATATAAACTGTAAACTCTCTGCGTGTTTGTCACTGTGAATTTTTCTGTCTTTAATATAACTACATTGTGCATCACACACTTGATGCTCAGTAAATGGCATTGCTCTTATTTTTCTTCTTTCTATTATGATGTTTCTCATCGTGTAATCAGCCTCTGTGATTTGCTTTATGCTCAGCAGATGCCGCTGCTCTTTTTCATTCCTCCAAGTTATTTTATTTTCCCCGATGACTTTGCCATCATTAATCCAAGATTACTGGTCAATTTGCCAAGGACGTCACTACCTGAAATTTTCTTAATTTCCAGAATAAGTCATAAGCTTTTGATTAAGACCAAGATCAAAACTCTTATTTCATTGGTTCACAAGTGATTGCATCACAAACCTTAGCATTTTATTTACAGATAGATTATGGAACTATTGAATAGAACACACACTTGAAACAGTAAATGACTTCTGACAACAGTAAAAATAAGCACATGCATTATGTAATGGCTGTGGTGGGCTGGCGCCCTGCCCGGGGTTGGTTTCCCTCCTTGCGCCCTGTGTTGGCTGGGATTGGCACCAGCAGACCCCCGTGACCTTGTAGTTATGATATAGCGGGTTGGATAATGGATGGATGGATTATGTAATGGATAATACACATAAAAAAAACACAGCTGTATCCAGCTTTTATTACTTCATTTGTCTATTTGATTATTTTTACTTGAAGGAGTCAGAGACTATTTCTGTAGCATCTGGTAGAAAGAAGAAACCAACCTGGGATAATGACACCTGTCTATCAGAGTACAAACTCAT
Source organism: Polypterus bichir lapradei (assembly GCA_026402145.1). Lineage (NCBI taxonomy): Eukaryota > Metazoa > Chordata > Cladistia > Polypteriformes > Polypteridae > Polypterus > Polypterus bichir. Next base: position 7,804,218 of record JANRMT010062845.1, on the reverse strand, counting down.
GTAAACAGTCATTCACTCATATAATAGACATTTAGGTTTAGGTATGTTAAAATAATAAATCACTTTACCAGGACAAAAACAGGGAGAATGTGCAAATTACACACAGATGGTGGGAAGGCTGGGGATTAAAATCCAGTCCAAAGAGTCCAACACCTACAACTGCACTGCTGTTTAACTTATAATATGCTAGAAAAAAAACAATGTTTAACTTGCTTTGCTTAACAGTAAAGCAGTACAAATTAAAAATAAATATATGGTGGGTTAACACTAAAAACAAGAGATGATTTGGCGCAATCCGGTGTAAAGTTCCAACAAAGAAAACAACATATAGATTTTAAAGTTAGGACAAAAGAAAAATGAACAATCAAATCATGTTAAGTACAGAAAAGCCCACAACACACAATCTACTGTTGCAAACTGATACATCATACACTTATAAATAATAAAGAGTAAATGCAGAACATATTGAATAAAGGCAGGTGCAAATTATCTGATATGGACTTTCAACAGCACAACAAATAATTCAAACTAAAATTCCCCTCCTCACGAACAGCATTAATAGCAGATTGCTACTCACTGTGAGTCAGCTAGGATCTAATTTCAATTATACAAAGTCTTTTATAACAAATGTCACGCAAATGTGCTTGAAGACTTATAAAGCCCGTATAGGTTAAGGATTAGGTAGCCAGCAATGGAAGAATAAATTCCACTAAAAACCTACATAATAAATTTAATGTGAAGGGTACCCCAACTGACATGCATGTGCCACGGTAAACTGAGTACTAAGGGGGGCACTAGTTAAGATGAAGATCACTACAAGGGCTTTGATAAAAGACAAAAATGTATCCAGAGGGAAAAAGTGAGCAGCATAATGCTGGGACCCATTGATTTACAATTAGAGTATACTAGAAGACAATTTCCTGGGGGCACCGTGTCAAAAGAGAGACATTGAAGACTAGCATGTGTGTCAGCCTAATTTTCTACAGCCAATACAAGGAAGCATCAAAATCCAGTAAATAAACACTTGCACTCTACTTTTTACAGCAGAGGGCAGGAAGACAAGGGTGGAGATTACATGTACTGCAAATGGAGTGTAGTTGGACTAGGGGCCAACATAAGGCACCCTGATAACATTATTCAATTATTTTATAGGCCATTCTGTGTAAGTATGTACAGTTGTTGGACTCTTTAAGAAGGATGTATCCTTAGACAAAGCTTTCAATGTACCTGTCAATATAGAATCTGTTCTACACTTACAGGTCCAAGTAAGCAGATGTTGACAAAATAAGGTCATAGTTAGAATCAGATGAAAAAGGGTTCTGTACAGAGCTGCTAAGCTCACTCTTCGTGAACATCTCAAAATAGACTGTAGATATTGCTCTTCCAGAAAAAGAAACCATTTGAGGTAATTAGGGCATCTAATAAGCAGGCAACTCCTACAGAAAGTATACCAGACAATGTCAATTAGGAGGACACCTAGAAGCCAACAAAGGATGATCGATTACTTTAGGATAATTACCAAAAAAAAAAAAATAACCGACAGAGCTTCTTTACAGATTCACACATCATCTTTAAGTAGCTAAGGTGGGATTTCAGTGGAGAACACACTATTTTATGCTGTCCTACCTGCAGCCAGACCCTTCTCATTCTATGCAAGGCAGTACTTTTTCCCTCAAAAGCCTTAACAGGCGCATTAGCGACATCTGCTGGATCACATGACAAAAAAAACGAAGTTAAGCAAAAATCTACATTTACCGTATATACTCGCGGATAAGTCGAGAGTTGATTTTACAGTATAATTTCCGGTATTTTATAATGACGGTCATATAAGTCGAATGCGGAAAACTCACGCTATTGGTCCAAGAGATTATGATATGCTAACGCCCACCTGAGAAAGTAACCATGGAGCACACTGCCTTTTTTTTCTATGTGGATGTGGCAATGTGCTGTATCGGCGTGTGCTCCTAACCTCTCTCTCTCTCTGTTGTGCCTAAGTGACCACACGGTAATACCCAAACTATTTTGAAGCAAAGTTAGCACTCATTTGTGTTTTTTTGTATCTCACACCCTCATACACCTTTATCGTACGAGCATCCCTTATCTACGATGGAGCGTTCGATCAAAAGAAAATATGAAGCTGATTTTAAATTAAAAGTTGTTGAAGTGGTGAACGAAATTGGTAACTGTGACGCTGCCACAAACTTTGATGCATCTGAGAAACTAATGTGAGATTGAAGGAGGCAAGAAGATGTAAAAAAAAAAAAAAAAAGTGTTGTATTTTTGAACAGGCGTATAAGTCAGGTCTGATTTTATGATCGATTTTTCGGGTTTCAAGACCCGACTTTTATGTGATTATATACGGTAGTAATGAGATTCACAAGATCGATTTTGAGACTTTAAAAATCGATATTGAATCATTCAAACAAAAAAATAACAATTAAATTGGAAAAAACACTATTTTTACCCAGGCCTAGCACGGATTCCTCAAATTTCCAAAGTGAGTGTGTGGAGTTTGCTTGTGCAATATTCACATTCGGGTTTCATCAGCTTCCCTGGTTTCCCTCTCATAGCCAGTCTTTTTATTTTTTATTCTTTAATTTTAATCTCACTTCTGAGTTGTGTGCATTTTCACTCTTCAGATTTGCATTATAATTTCCATTACATGATGGTTTCCTACACAAAAAATCCTAACATGCCAATTCCTGTGAACACAAAAGTGTCCTTCGGACATGAAGGACGCTGCCAGAAAAGAAAGAAGGACGGGATGTTTTCTGATATTGGATCCTCTTCCACACTATGTTTAAAGGCCTTGTTTCACACCTCGTCTGCTGCTGCACAGACACCACTGCAAACCACCAGAAGAAGACTTTTGAATTATAAATAAAGATTAATTCAAGAATACAACTTTCTGGCGCATAAAGATACATGTCAGTCACAATTGTGAGCAAATGTCTTCACCTTAATAAAACAGAAAGCTTATCCTGCCATTGCTTCTATGAGAATTCATATTTGTATACTTAAACTTCATTTTAATACTCATAAGCACTATACAAGTACGCTACTCTTCTGCTTGTTTATCTGTTTCTTTTTTAAATCGTATATATTTGTTTTTTCTTTATTTTCTTACTCTTTAATATTATTGATGAATCTTATTTGTTTTTCTTTTCTGGTAACTTTCTCTTTGACATCTTATAAAAGACTAGGAGCTATATGGTTTGTATAAAAACAAAGAAATGTTTTTGTTGAGTAAGGCTGACAATGCTGCTGCAGTGCCAACTGGTTTATTATCACTGCAATGACATTTAGCAAGACTCTCAAAATATCCTTTGTGGCGGATGGCCGGGTCCCATGTATGGTCAGCACGCCCCTTCTACGTATGTTCTGGGGGGGATCAACCTTGGACTACTCAATACCTCCCCCGGGACGCTTGGTGGCAGCCTCCTTGGCTGACGATGGTGCCTCAGTTTCCCGCAGAGCCCCATGGGAGATGGAGTTCCTGTTGGGATCTGGGATGGCTGCCAGGGGGAGCTGCATGGGTCCCAGAGCCCAGCTGGACAAATCTTCAGCCCCACCCGGAAGTGCAATTAGAACCAGGTGGTTAAGCACCTGGAACACATCCGGGTAGGCTATAAATGGGGCCAGCCACCACCACTCAGTGGCCAGAGTCGGGAGGAGAGGTTGAAGCTTCAAGGGATGAGTGGTGTTGCCAGAAGGGCGTGTTTTGGTTTGCTTTTGTGCTTTATTTGGGACTGTGTTGTGCCTGTAGGGTTCACAGGGTAGACGTGCCCCACAGGTGAAGAAAAATAAACTTTTTGTGTTATTTTTATACGTGCTTCCATGTGAGTCTGTGCCGGATCAGGCGCAAGAAGGCACTATTGTTACATGTTCTATATTAAACAAAATTTAAACTAGAACAGCTTCATTAAAATTCAAGTCACATTATTACAGAGAGCTGATCCTTACCAGGACAAAAAAGCAAATCAAACCATAATAATCGACTAAATTAATAATTATCCACCTATCGACCTACAAACTTGCTTGATTTAGTTCAGGGTTTTGGGAGCCAAAGACTTTCCTAGCAGTACTGGGAGCAAAGAAAGAACTTGGCACTCTCATGCATGCACTAACTCAGTCACCAATTAGCTTCTCACACACACACACACACACACACACACACACACACACATACAGTGTACTGGGGAAGAAAAGCCGCAAGTAAAATGCACACATTAACCAGGCTTTGATTAGAACCCAGAACTCTCCATCTAACCCCATGATCGACATGTTGCTCCTCGAACATGTCAACCAAGGTTAGTCAGATGTCAGAATTTGATCAAAAATTTAAAAAGTACTACTAATCACCACAACACTTCTCTGAAAACAAAAATTCATTTTTTGCAGGAAACAAAGGAAATTTTAGTTTAAAATTATTTTAAAAAGAACACAATTTGTTTTAATATGATGATTGATTGAAAGTTTAACTCTAATAGCAAGTTCTAAAGCTACAGAAAAATGATGTAGTGCTTACTTTGGCCCCCAGAACGTTTTCCCACTTTTACCAAATTTTGATTAATGCTTGATTCAAATGAATGACGACTTACAAAAAAGAAAGTTGTTTAAATATAGACAATCAAGGACAAGTTTTACTCCTCTACATTTGTTATTTTACAAAAAAAAAAAAAACAGTAACTCTAAATATACATTTTTTAAGTTTATGAAATGTCTCACCTGTACAAACAACTCCTATAAATCATCTTTATTACTGCTCAAACTTTAATGTAATTTTCACAATTGAGTTTCTTCTCTTAAACTTGACGGCTGCATGGAGGGAATAAAACTGTTTCATATACTTCACCTGTTCTGTACTTTCCATTATGTTCCATTCATGATTTCCTTCACTTTTTTATCCTTTCTATATATTCATGTTTACATCTCATTTCTTGGCTGCAATTAATGCACACAATTTATTTAATTTTCACTTAGAATCAGACATGTTAGTTCTTGTACATCTGAAAAATTTGACGTCTTTTAGCAGCTCACCTCCTATTTTCAGTCCGTATATCTTCACCATCAATAAAATGTGCCTATTTACAAATTTTTTATATCATTTTCAATATTATAGGTTACTAGAAAATCATTGTTCAATTAAAACTATTCCTTAATTATTTAAATGAAAAAGTTCATATGCACAAATGCTATGAATTGTTAAGATTAATTGATTTAAAAATGGAGAACTGGCATTCACGGATTTGGGTAACAGTAAGGGTAAAAAAAAAGTTAATTACCTCAATCAACTGCACAAATAAAAGTAATTATTAAACAACTGGCTACTTATTTAAGAAATAAATAACACCCGGGTAAGGTCATAGAGGCTCTATATAATATCAAATTAAAGAATCTACTCAATCAATCAGATTTATTTAGATTAACCATAAAGGTTAATACAATACAACAAACCACAATATGGTGTTTTAAGAGCTCATCATTCTGGATTAAGGTACAAGAAAAGTTTTATAGAAATTAACGGTCTGTTGTTTGGAAAACACCCAATAAATAAAAAGATATAACTGAAGATAAGTTTTGTCTTAATATTTACACCCTTCAAAATTATTCAGCTGAACAATAAGAAAACAAAGTGAATGGCCAAAATAACATCAAGACCTTAATCAAAGGATCTTCACACTCCTCATTGCTGTTATGTTTCAGACAGAATTACAGAATTCCTTCCCTGGCTAGGGTTCGCATCTTTGTTTTATGTCTTTATAGGCATTTTATCATTTTTTTTTTGTTTACATTAACGGACAGGATTAGAAATGAAGACATTAAAGGGTCGGCTAAGATTGGATGGTTGGTAGACAAAGTCATAGAGGCGAGATTGTGTTGGTTTGGACATGTGCAGAGGAGAGATGCTGGGTATAATGAGGGAAGGGTGCTAAGGATAGAGCTGCCAGGTAATAGGAGAAGAGGAAGGTCTAAGAGAAGGTTTATGGATGTGGTGAGAGAGGACATGCAGGTGATGGGTGTGACAGAGAAAGATGACGAGGACAGGAAGATATAGAACAAAATGATCCACTGTGGTGACCCCTAACAGGAGCAGCTGAAAGCAGAAGAAGAAGAAGAATATTGCTTGTGTTTGTTATTTGTATTCCTTCTTTTTCATTTTGTCTGTGTATCAATGCCATGGTTATGTTACATTGATTTTGTGGGTGGTCCTCCAAGAGGCTGCTAATCACTGAGAGGAACTTTCCTCCGGCCTATAAATCCAGAGGGTCTCCCAGAGTTTCTGGTGGTTCATTCGAATGCACTTGGGTGTTTTGGCAGGCTTCTCTGTTAGTACTGTGCTTTTTGAAATATCTGGATTTTTCACCTCTCTCTGGGACTGTTTCTCCCTAGAATTGCCTTGCTACAGGTAAACCTTTATGCTTTTTGTGCTCTACAGAGCTTCACTGGTTGGCAGAGCACTTTTGCAGAAACAAAATCTTTTTTATTTTTATTATGTTCTGTGTTTGCCCTTGTTACTTGCTGGGTTTGATGGTTGTCCCCTGTAGTGGGCATTATTTGAAGTGTTTGGGACTTGCCGAGATTTATTTGCTCTGGAACTCCCAAGTCACAATAGGTGAAGCCAATACACCCACACCCATACTTCAAGAATATGCCATAAAGTATATAGCAGCTACACTAGATCATCTTGTAGATTTTAAAAATAATTTTTACTTTATTGGACATTTAAAAAAATGTTCTTTGTTAAATGGATGGATCAAGAAGACTCAGCATAACTGAAGGAACTACGAATATAGGTTTACATCAAAATATTCTTGAGGAAAACATCAGGCCCTCAGTTACCTGAAAATGGATCCTCCAGCATTACAATGAATATAACTATTCAACCATAACTAACAATATAAAAATGTAGGAAATTTCACTTGACTCCAAAAGGATGTGTCATCGTTTATGAATTGTTCAGTTACTTTTACATAAATATATAAGTTTTTGCATTTATTTCCACTGTCTAAGTGATTTTCATTAAATGCTGCAATTAGAATACAATATTGCATATACTATAGTATATGACAGTTTAGGTCTACTTTCACCTGTATCTACACCAAACCAAATAATAGCTTAAACAAAAATGGCAACATGCCCTTGAACAGCAAATGCCAATTTAAACAGAAAATTGACAAATGAACCTCATTCAGTAATAACTACCCTATATATTAGCATTTAAGATTCTCCCGTGGATAAGTTGGGACTTAATTTTACCGTAAAATTTCCGGTATTTTATAATGTTGGCCATATAAGTCGAATGTGGAAAACACATGCTATTGGTCTAAGAGATTATGATATGCTAATGCCCACCTGAGAGAATAACAACGGAGCACACAGCCTTTTGTTTTCTATGTATTATGCCTACGTGACCACACAGTAATACCCGAACTAATCTGAAGAGACGTTTGCACTGATTTGTGTTTTTCGTATCTCACACCCTCATACACCTTTATCGTAAGAGCATCCCTTATCCACGATGTAGTGCTCAATCAGAAGAAAACACGAAGCTGGTTTCAAATTAAAAGTCGTTGAAGTGGCAAAAGAAATTAGTAACTGTGACGCTGCCACAAACTTCGATGCATCTGAAAAACTGATGCGAGATTGGAGGAGACAAGAAGATGTAAAAAAAAAAAAAAAATTTAAGTGTCGTATTTTTGAACAGGCACATAAGTCGGGGTCTGATTTTATAATCAATTTTTCGGGTTTCAAGACCCAACTTATACGTGATTATCAGTTCTGAAACTAACAGGCAGCCAGGGTAAAGAAGCTTATATTGGAGAAACAGAATGAAAATACCGTACATACTCGCGGAGAAGTTCTCCCGCAGATAAGTCGGGACTTGATTTTACAGTATAATTTCTGGTGTTTTATAATGTCGGTCATGCAAGTCAAATGCGGAAAACTCACACTATTGGTACAAGGGATTATGATACGCTAACGCCCACCTGAGAGAGTAACAAAGGAGCACACAGCCTTTTTAATCTATGTGGGTGCAGCAATGTGCTGTATCAGCGTGTGCTCCTAACCTCTCTCTCTCTCTCTATTGTGCCTGCGTGACCACACGGTGATACCCAAACTATTCCAAAGCGACATTTGCACTGATTTGTGTTTTTTGTATCTCACACCCTCATAAACCTTTATCGTAAGAGCATCCCTTATCCACGATGGAGCGTTTGATGAGAAGAAAATATGAAGCTAGTTTTAAATCAAAAGTCATTGAAGTGGCAAAAGAAATTGGTAACTGCGCTGCTGCAACAAAATTCGATGTGTTGGAGAAACTGGTGCGAGATTAGAGGAAGCAAGAAGATGTAAAAAAAAAAAAAAAAAAAAAAAATTGAGTGTATTTTTGAACGGGCGTATAAGTCGGGGTGTGATTTTATGATTGATTTTTTGGGTTTCAAGACCCGACTTATACGCAACTATATATGGAACTATCGCTTGTGCATCATTTCAAGGTCCAATTCTTTTAAACATAAAAATGCCAAAAGCACATTACGTGGTATCAGACATATGGTATAGGGACTACATATTGCAGTCTTGGGAATTGTAATGTACTGACATTAACTTGTTCTTAAAATTCGCATATATCTGAAAGCTGTATGCATTGGTTTTTGACACATCTATGTACTAGTCATGAAAATGCAGGAATACAGATCCAAAAGGCCAATCTCTTACAAACTGCAATAACACTTTAATAAAAAAATAAATACTGGCAGCGTTCTTCTACATGCTAGACTAAGTAAAAGCATCAGTTATAGATGTAAAGTAGACATGGACTTTGAAAGTGCAGTAGAAATCTGCAGGCACTACAGGCCTCCCAGATTGCAAACGACATCCTGAAAAAGGGTTATTTGAAAAATTTACAGAAGGCTGTCTAATGGCAAGTGAAGCTGCTCTCCTTGAAACATGGACAATGAAACAGACTATAATTACCATCAACATCTTAACAAAATGCACTTAAATGTAATTGCATAATTACAAATCAAAAAGAAAGCTATGCTTATACCTTTTTAGTTTTGCCCACATTCATTGCTACATCTGGTCCCCCCCCCCCCCTTTTTCTCTCTGTCTGACACACTCTTTGATATGTACATACTTTCCAAAGCCAATACAATGTACTGTTTACATGTAAGGGCTGTGTGGTTGTGAAAAGAACGATAGGTGCAGACATAAGTGACCAGTAAACTGTGCTTCATATAAAATATGAAAGGATGATAGGTAAACACACACCGCAATACCATGTGATCCGAGCTTCCTCAAGTCTGAGAGGGCAGCTTTAATATTTTTTTTTCTACCTACTACATACATTGTATAATTATTTTGCTTTTCACAGACTTTTGTCTTCACAGCTGAACTAATTAAAAAGCTTTTTTTGTCACTTCAATAGCACCGAGACTGGCATATAGCTCAGAAAAGATATACGCTCAAAGAATTACAGTAAGTACAGTAACAAGGAGATATGGTGGTTAAAAATAGGACATGAAATATTAGCCAGGAAAGTAATTTAATTACCTTGGGTGCCACATTTGAGATACTGCATGGAAACTGAGGCCTTATCATATGCAACACTCTACCAGACACTAAACCACATTTCGCCAACATAATCTCGTAATATTGGAAAACTGGAGATTAAAAACACGAGATCAGAGCAGAACATCATTCGGTATTCTTCAAACCTTGGGTAATACACAGTTTGGTAACTTAAATGTCAATGCTCCTCTGAAACCATGGCTCCAATTTCAATTCCTGAAGCAGCCTGCCAAAGCTCTCGACTATGTTTTTTAAAAGGTATTTTATTCTTTTCATTAAATACTGTGGATGCCTTGTGCTTTAAACTATCAGTCAAAAGGCGGAGAAGAAACTCGAGAACCACCGAAGCCAACTCATTGTATAGTATTTTTATGTTCCATTGTAATTTAGGCAGCTTCTTAAAAAGTGATACTTAAGATGCTTCTCACAAAAGGTTAGCATTACTAAAGAAAAGCAAAAGTATCCTTTGCTTTTCAAACGATGCATTATACCACTGATCCCTAAGGCTGATCTTTCTTTTGAAACGCAAATTCATTACATTGGTTAGACTGTTTAATGAGGCACATTTTCAAAAAGCACTGTAAATGAATTATTTAAGCAACCTAAAACAATTAAGCTATTAAATTAATACTAACACAAAAATTGAATACAAACATCCATACATATTTAAACATATACACACTGTATACAGTATACAGTGCATCCGGAAAGTATTCACAGCACATCACTTTTTCCACATTTTGTTATGTTACAGCCTTATTCCAAAATGGATTAAATTCATTTTTTTCCTCAGAATTCTACACACAACACCCCATAATGACAACGTGAAAAAAGTTTTCTTGAGGTTTTTGCAAATTTATTAAAAATAAAAAAACTGAAAAATCACGTGCACAACTATTCACAGCCTTTGCCATGAAGCTCCAAATTGAGCTCAGGTGCATCCTGTTTCCCCTGATCATCCTTGAGATGTTTCTGCAGCTTAATTGGAGTCCACCTGTGGTAAATTCAGTTGATTGGACATGATTTGGAAAGGCACACACCTGTCTATAGAAGGTCCCACAGTTGACAGTTCATGTCAGACCACAAACCAAGCATGAAGTCAAAGGAATTGTCTGTAGACCTCTTGTTATACTCAGTTTGTTATAATATTCAGTTTATTGTCACTGTCTCTCTGCACGCTGTTGGAGTCATTCATACAGGCAGAGCAAGTATGGTACACAGGGACTAGGCTGTATTTAGAAACCATTAGCCTAGCAGTTTAGAGAATGGGACAAACTGCAGTGTGAGCATTGTGCAATTCTTGTTGGAGTGGGATTTGTGTTTACTGTCCTTGTTTGGAGACCAGAGAGGGGCATTGTACTATTCCTGAGATGAAACCGAATCCTTACTTTCCTTGTTTGGAGACCAGAAAGGGCCCTGCACGTGGAGAACACAGTATAAAATACATGGAACAAGCAGTCAAACCCTTTGAAGCTGTCGGGTGGAAGATTGTGTCCTCCATCCGGAAAACCCTTTCAGTGTGGTGACGAAAGATGGCAGACTGCCTAGGTCAAGACTCCCACACCTTGATAAAGTCTGTCATAAGCTTCCCGTCTATAACCGCGTAAAAACCGTCAGTAAAGTAAGCTAAAGTATATCTGCTTCTCTCATTTGATTTTTGTACCGCCGTAATCATGATGGAAGGGATATCGCCTTTTCTGTCATATTTCTATGTGTTTCGGTTACTTAACATGCCGCAATGTCAAAAGAACACATTTCCAGAGAGCTAATGCCTCCTAAGGAAACACCTCTGAGACAGGATTGTTTCGAGGCACAAATCTGGGGAAGGTTGCAGAAAAATTTCTGCTGCTTTGAAGGTCCCAATGAGCACAGTGGCCTCCATCATCCGTAAGTGGAAGAAGTTCGAAACCACCAGGACTCTTCCTAGAGCTGGCCGGTCATCTAAACTGAGTGATCGGGGGAGAAGGGCCTTAGTCAGGGAGGTGACCAAAAACCCAATGGTCACTCTGTCAGAGCTCCAGAGGTCCTCTGTGGAGAGAGGAGAACCTTCCAGAAGGACAACCATCTCTGCAGCAATCCACCAATCAGGCCTGTATGGTAGAGTGGCCAGACGGAAGCCACTCCTTAGTAAAAGGCACATGGCAGCCCTCCTGGAGTTTGCTAAAAGGCACCTGAAGGACTCTCAGACCATGAGAAACAAAATTCTCTGGTCTGATGAGACAAAGATTGAACTCTTTGGTGTGAATGCCAGGCATCACATTTGGAGGAAACCAGGCACTGCTCATCACCAGGCCAATACCATCCCTACAGTGAAGCATAGTGGTGGCAGAATCATGCTGTGGGGATGTTTTTCAGCGGCAGGAAGTGGGAGACTAGTCAGGATAAAGGGAAAGATGACTGCAGCAATGTACAGAGACATCCTGGATGAAAACCTGCTCCAGAGCGCTCCTGACCTCAGACTGGGGCAATGGTTCATCTTTCAGCAGGACAACGTCCTTAAGCACACAGCCAAGATATCAAAGGAGTGGCTTCAGGACAACTCTGTGAATGTCCTTGAGTGGCCCACCCAGAGCCCAGACTTGAATCCGATTGAACATCTCTGGAGAGATCTTAAAATGGCTGTGCACCGACGCTTCCCATCCAACCTGATGGAGCTTGAGAGGTGCTGCAAAGAGGAATGGGCAAAACTGGTCAAGGATAGATGTGCCAAGCTTGTGGCATCATATTCAAAAAGACTTGAGGCTGTAATTGCTGCCAAAGGTGCATCGACAAAGTATTGAGCAAAGGCTGTGAATACTTATGTACATGTGATTTCTCAGTTTTTTTTATTTTTAATAAATTTGCAAAAGCCTCAAGTAAACTTTTTTCACATTGTCATTATGGGGTGTTGTGTGTAGAATTCTGAGGAAAAAAATCAATTTAATCCATTTTGGAATAAGGCTGTAACATAACAAAATGTGGAAAAAATGATGCCCTGTGAATACTTTCCGGATGCACTCTATGTATTATCTTTTCAGAACAGGGATAACTTTTATATTTTGTACTATTTACATAGAGAGACAACAAGGAGACAGTAGTTCAAGTCTCAATTGCTCCCTTGTACAGACTTTGCATGTTCTCCCCATGTCCACATGGGTTTCCTCCTATTGTGCAATAATACACAGGTTAAGCTAGTTCTTGATGCTAAATTGGCATAGATGTGTCTGTTCACCCTACGATGGACTGGCGCCCCCATCCTGGGATTTTTCCAGCCTCTCCTAGTTCCTGCTCTTGATAAGGAGGTTTAGAAGATGGGTGGGTGGATGGATGGATGCATAAACATATACTGCATTAAGCACACACATGCTTTTATGGGGTTGGGTGGTTCTCAGCAGCTGGGACAGAGAGACTGGTCAGATTTGAGGGAAGGGTGAATGTAGCCAAATACAGGGAGGTCCCTGAAGAAAACCTGCACCAAAGTGCACACAACTTCAGAGTGGGATGACAGTTCACCTTTTAGCATAACAATGACCCTGTGCATATGGCCAGCACAACGCTGGTGCAGCTTAGGCATAAGTCCGACTTTCCTGGAGTTGCCCAGTCAAAGCCCAGATAACATTTGTGGAGAGACCTCATGATGGCAGTTTACAGATGCTTCTCATCCAATCTAACCAAACTTGAGAGGATCTACCAGGAAGAATGGGATAAACTGCTCTAATGCTGAAGAAGACTCAAAGCTGGACTTGCATCTGATTACTTCTATGAATAAAATATTTCAGTTTTAGATTTTTATAAATGTGCAAACCTTTCTGAAAACGTTTTCACATTGTCATTATGGGTTATTCGGTGTATATTGATGGTCAAAAATGACAAGTTTATCCATATAAAATGAAATCTAGAATCCAACAAAGTGAAGAGTTCCAAACAGTTTCTGAATCCCTGCATTACAGGGACATTAGGGAAATAAAAAGTCTCAGACAGGAAGAAAAGCAAAAGAGCTCTGATTGAAATTAAGGGGGAACTCATTGGCTTATAAAAAAATAATCAAAAAAAGAACTGTATTAATTGTATTAATATTATTAAATAATTACCAAAACAATTCAAATATATCACAGGTAAAAGTATAGAAAAGTAACTTTCTAAAATTTAGCAAAGAAATCATCTCCTAACTGTAAACATCCACACCATTAAACTGCCAATGGAAAACAATTTTGCATTTACACTTATTTATTTACTGTAGCAGACGTCTATAATAAGTAATTGACTTTTTATTCAAGTGCCAGTGTCTTTCTCCACAAACACATTAAATCTGTCACTTGTCATGCGTATTATAATGTCACTGTTAAAACATACACATTTCTAAATGCTCCAAAAATATGCTGCCAATTCTGGCACTGGACAACAATACATTGAATAGCACGATCCCTATCAGCAGTTAAATTTTCATATACTTGATATGAATCACAGACCTCAAACATGCTTCAAAATCCATCACCCCCACACAAACATTTCTAGGGTAAATCTTCTTCTTCTTCTTCTCTTGGCTGCTCCTGTTAGCGGTTGCCACAGCGGATCATCTTCTTCCATATCTTTCTGTTCTTTTCATCTTGTTCTGTTACACCCATCACCTGCAAGCCCTCTCTCACCACATCCATAAACCTTCGCTTAGGTCTTCCTCTCATCTTCTTGCCTGGAAGCTCTATCCTTAACATTCTTATCCCAATATACCCAGCATCTCTCCTCTGCACATGTCCAAACCAACGAAATCCCGCCTCTCTGACTTTGTCTCCCAACCGTCCAACTTAAGCTGACCCTCTAATGTCCTCATTTCTAATCCTGTCCATCCTCGTCACACTCAGTGCAAATCTTAGTATCTTTAGCTCTGCCACCTCCAGCTCTGTCTCCTGCTTTCTGATCAGTGCCACCGTCTGCAACCCAGATAACATAGCTGGTCTCACTACCATCCTGTTGACCTTCCCTTTCACTCTTGCTGATACCCGTCTGTCACAAATCACTCCTGACACTCTTCTCCATCCACTTTACCCTGCCTGCACTGTCTTCTTCATCTCTCTTCCACAATCCCCATTACTCTGTACTGTTGATCCCAAGTATTTAAACTTATCCACCTTCGCCAACTCTACTCCCTGCATACTCACCATTACACTTACCCCCCTCTCATTTACACACACGTATTCTGTCTTGTTCCTACTGACCTTCATCCCTCTCCTCTCTAGAGCATATCTCCACCTCTCCAGGGTCTCCTCAACCTGCTCCCTGCTATCGCTACAGATCACAATGTCATCAGCAAACATCACAGTCCACGGGGACTCCTGTCTAATCTCGTCTGTCAACCTGTCCATCACCACTGAAAATAAGAAAGGGCTCAGAGTCGATCCCTGATGTAATCCCATCTCCATCACTCCTACGACAGACCTCACCACTGTCACACTTCCCTCGTACATATCCTGTACAACTCTTACGTACTTTTCTGCCACTCCCGACTTCCTCATACAATACCACAGCTCCTCTCGAGGCACCCTGTCATGTTCTTTCTCCAGGTCCACAAAGACGCAATGCAACTCCTTCTGGCCTTCTCCAAACTTCTCCATCAACATCCTCAGAGCAAACACAGAGTAAATACACCCTACATTTCTGATCAGCTGTCATGATCATATGAATCTTTTACAACTGTCAACATAAATCAATGAACAGTTTTAAAACAAACAGAAAAAAAATATTTTTGAAATCGGGAAGATTATTCTGTTTCTTAATGTCCAGCCACAGAGATAAAGTCCAACTAAAAATCATATCACATTTTTTGACTGAAGAGTTCTGATTGTGAACATGGGTTTTGTTGCTGCAGTGTGACAATATTTTCACTATTCACTAGCCAGGGTAAGAAACAAAAATTAAAAGCAGGAGTTATAAACATTTTACATCTCTCTATTATTAAAATAAAAAAAAAATTTTAGGGTGGTTAATGCACAATGTCACACCTCCCAGGTTGGGGTTTTCGGATACTTTACTGAGGCAACAGGTTCTTTAAATCAGCGACGTGGCAATTTTTAAAAGGAATGCTGTCATGCTGCACATGGGTAATACTATTTTCTTTTTTTGGTCTGGATCTGACATATATTGTGAACTTTTAACTCAGTGGTTTTAAATTTTTGTAGTGTGTCTCAATTTTCAAACAAAAAAATAAACAAAAAAAAACTAGCGACCCCGTCTATTTGTCATTTTCTGCCACCTCCAAGACGGTGAATCTATGAAGTAAGAGTTTGTATTAACTCAGTGAGAAATGTGTGTTTAAATGGAAAGGCCACAAAAGTAATGTGGGGGGAGAAGGCTACTATGATAAAGACTGAAGTCATCTTCAACTTGAAACCTTGTCCTAGATCGGATCTTTCAATAAAATTCAGACTCGCATAGAAAAGTTGACACAAGCGGCACTAGTTTCTTCAGTGTAATTCTTGACAATCTGGGGTATTCGTTATGCACGGATATCCAAAAACTTGCAACAGACGAACTTGCAAAGTAAAACGATGTCAATGAGAACCTCCTGCTGAGGAAGTGTCAAAGCACTGGACGAAACGTCAACTCTGAATGGATTTTAAATCCATCCATCTTCTCCTTTGCCATCCAAGGGAAAGAAGTTCAATAAAAGGACTTCAGGAGCAAATTTAAATGGCTGTATATGATCTCTTTCAGCTTCTGCTTTGGCATGGTCTCATTCAGGAAATATCCAGCAGTGGGAACGGTTCAGAATGTTGACTTTGCACAGGTGCAATTTCCAAAGGTCTTGATTTTTTATACACAAGTACAATCATACTTGTGTCACAGTCCTGCATTCATCAAATGAAGTCAATCAAATATATCAGCAAGATATGCTCACAGGGCCAGACACCTAACACCTCCAAAGTTTTGAGACAAATTTCAGAGTTTGTATGCTATGGAAATTTTGTACCTCTTTGACTGTTTAAATAAGCGGACTCAGTACTTCCAATTCATTTCTCATGTCACACATGCATGTCTGGGGATCATTTTCCCAGCTCTGCAGAGGTAAGCGATACCACTCTGGGACGAGAGAGGGCGCACACACCAAGTGTCTCTCCTCTTCCTCCCATAGCTTTGTGAAGCCATCGAGCGAGGGCATGACTCAGACCCAGAGCTCTATAAAACTCCCCTGTCCCTAGAAAATGGTGTCTGCTATTGGACCCTGAACCAGAACTGGAGCAAGCTTGGTCAAGTTGCCAAAGCTGCCAAGCAATACCTGTAGCTGGGCAAGAAAAGCTGGGTTTTGCTGGGGCCATTGTGCCCAGTTTCGCTTAGCCTTCCTTGAATAAACGTGGACACCCAGTTGAGTTGGTGCCTGAACATTTTCGAAGGGACTCGTGCAAGTCTGTCCTGCTGTCACACACAATTTACAGTATGCTGCAGATTTGAATAATGCCCTGTCCAAGTAAATCTGAATTTTTAAAAAAAAAAAAAAAAAGAAGGTTGTGACATCTAGTTCTATTTTTTTGTGCAACGTATTGCTTTTATTACTCTTTGTTGGTCTATTTGCAGAGTGGTTTGCCTTCTTACTTTGAGAATCTGGACAAGTTTAAGAGAGTGCTCCATTTAAGAAATGTAACAGTGCTTGTAAGACCCGACACCACCAAGGGAGGACATGCAGGAATCTAATAACCAATCAGAATCCTGAACTTTTTAAAATACATAATTAAACTGATTGTGCACTTTATCTGTGATGTTTTCTTACTGTTAATCTTGCTTAAATCATAAAAGACATTTTCATTTGAGTAACATTTTTTTTTATTTAAAAAAAAAAAAAGAAATCTTGCAACTCCCTCCTCAACCTAACTGTGACCCCCAAGTTTGGACCACTGCTCTAAACTACGGCATTTAGTATTTTAACCCTTTCGGCTCTGACATCCTATTACTAGTACTGTACATACATGCAGTCATTTTTTTTAAAGCACAAGTACGTTTGCAGCCGCTGGAACACAGACTGGAGAGAGGTGGCAGTTGCTTTGGGTGCCGCCTAGTGGCATACAGTCCACAAAACACGGAAATGTAAATGGACGCTTCTGTGCACCGCTTGTGCACACCACATAGTAATTAGCTCCACTTTCAAATTAAATTCCTCAAGAAGATGGAAGTATTTGGCAGCTATCTTTATATAATACACTACCGTGGCTGTTCATTTGTCTGTCTATTATTTTAAATCACCTGCAGCTCGCAAACCGTTTGACCTATTGACCTGAAACATGGTAAACCTATACTACATGACGTCTACTATACACGTTTGGGGTGATGATTGTCCTCCAAGGTTATTCCTCTTTTTATTTTTGTCTTATTTTATTGTAGAATCAACTATCAGCAGCACCGCAGGGCGGCAGTGAGGCACATGGGTACGGGCGCCGTTCTCATCCCTACCACCTTCGCCGTCACTTCCCCTGTCTCTTCATAACTTAAATCATTCTTCAGGCAGATTGAAGACTTAAGTGCCAGCTTAAGTGAAAAATGAAGGAAAAAGCACTATGTAGTTGCAACACAAACACTGACTTAATCAGTTTTAACGCAAAAATGTGCAGACGGAAGAAGAGAAGAAGCGGGCCGCTAGGGTGGAGTAAAAGAAAAGCTGCTCAGGAAGCAGCAAGCGCATCAACCTCTGAGCAAACGAATGGTAAACATACAGAGAAAGAGGAAGAAAACTAGGAATGCTCAAGTCAAGTGTATTCACTGCACGTTATGGTTATAGAAGTGTGCCATTACTGGTTATATAATAACTAGCAGAATACCCGCGCTTCGCAGCGGAGAAGTAGTGTGTTAAAGAAGTTATGAAAAAGAAAAGGAAATATTTTAAAAATAACGTAACATGATTGTTAATGTAATTGTTTTGTCATTGATATGAGTGTTGTTGTCATCTCTCTCTCTCTCTATATCTATCTATCTATGTATATATATATATATATATATATATAGCAAAATACCCGCGTTTGGCAGCAGAGAACTAAAAAGAAAAGGAAACATTTTAATAATAACGTAACATGATTGACAATATAATTGTTTTGTCATTGTCATGAGTGTTGCTGGCATATATATATA
>JANRMT010062845.1:7745446-7770555 GCA_026402145.1 Polypterus bichir lapradei | reverse complement strand
TGACAGCAACACTCATCACTCACAACAGTGACAAAACAATTACATTGACAATCATGTTACGTTATTTTCAAAATGTTTCCTTTTCTTTTTCATTGCTTCTTTAACACACTACTTCTCCGCTGCGAAGCGCGGGTATTTTGCTAGTTCTATATAAAATGTAGAACACAGACAAACAAAATGCTGGCAGACAATATACTTTGGATCCAGTACAAGGAAAACATATTTTCTTTTAATTGCCTTTTCATGGCAGACAAACAAAAACATGTAATTTTCTTGTCTGAATACATTTTCCCTAGTATTAATGTGAATATTCAAATATTTTTCTCAACGCTAGTTTCAATACGTGTTGACTTGACCTTTTTGTAATGCGATTTCCACATCGGTCAAAACCCTTAACTCGACTGCTTTCTTATCATGGTGGGAGACTGAACAAACTAAAGAATTTCAAACACCATGTACTATAGACATTTTACCACACAATCCATTTGATTTAGCAGAGTTGTTTATTTCCCTTTTTAAGCACACTTGTCTGTTTTTGCCGATTTTCCATATGAAACAATCAAAAATGGGCCATCCAAAATCCTTTGTTGGGCCCAAGTGCAGTCTGTGTCAAAGTTATCTCTCTAATATAAAAAGAAATCCTGGAAAGCAAAAGCAAGGCGACAATACGGTGATCTTCTCGGAAGTTCTCGAAAAACATTTAAAAGACCCATGAGACAACAGAGACTTGCCACGGAGCGTCTCGCGGGGACCGTAAACATGAGACTTGGTGCCAAGAGATTGTCCCAGGGCCGTCTCGCGGGGACATGGAACATGAGATCCTTAAAGACACACCCTACTTACAACAGATATCATATAAGAGCACACCCACCAAAAAACAGTCAGTCACAGTCGTAGTGCACACAGATCATGAGCTCTCAACACATATAAAGCGTATACAGACAATACAGAGAATAGAGACCCAAAGGAGTTGGAGAGGAAAAAGAAGGCAGATAAGAGATTATGAAAGCAGTGGAATTCAAACAGGCTCAAACAAACGATGGCGCGATACACATGCAGAGAAAGATACAGAATATGAAAGCAGTAAAATTCAAAAGTATTGCAGCGTCCCAGCCAGGTTGAGGCCTTTTTGGTTTTAAGTGACTGTTCGGTCCGACTGAGGGAGGGCGGAGTACAGCAAGGAAGACTGATAGCGGGGTACTGATTGATGTGGTAAGGGGGGGGCAAAACGCGGGGGATGTGGGATTGGAGAGGGTGCTAGAAAGTTGTGTTTGGGGTTACGAAGTCAGCGATTGTTCAAGTAAACCTTTTGTGACACTTTATCATGTCAGTCGGTACAGTATCAAAGAAAAGATAGAAAAGATCGCATTACCGAAAAACAAAAGGTGATTAATCATCAGAACCAGGTGTAATTAAAAAAAGAGCAGGACAAATCGAGGTCAGAAATAAAAGGCAAAGAGTAGACAACAAAGTCTTTTCGCATTTGCATCATTCGGTCAGGTGTATATTTATGATCACGGAGAAGCAATGCAAATTTTGACAGGCAAAAAGAAAGGTAATGTATATATTCCGCGAATAACATTACATACCAAAGGAGATCATGATATGCCATTCATATTAAAATGTTTACAGTGAGAATAGCTTTTGCTAGGACAATCAATAAATCACAGGGACAAAATTAGAAAAAGTTGGATTATTTATTAGAGAAACAGAAACAATATTCACTCACGGGCAGTTATACGTTGCGTTGTCACAATGTGTCTCCAAAAAATATTGTTTTTAATGAAGCTTTTAAGTAAAAGTGCAAATAATGAAATTGAAACAATTCCAAAGAAAAAAAAATTAAAATTGTATATCCGATTAACCAAACACAGGGGTTGGCGAGCGAAGCGAGCTGGGGGCGAAGCCCCCTAGTGTTAACAAATGAAAAGTGCTAAAGACATAAGGCGTCTTGATATCTTCTAGAATGATGCATCAAAACAATAATGAACTACTTTAGCAGATTTATGCCTGGAAGAATGGTCAGTTGGGGCTGGGTGGTCTTTTGGACTCAGAATGCCTGGCTGCTTATTTTCTCTCCAGCTGGGGTTTTTATTTTCCTCTCTTCCCAAGCCAACTGACCAGAGCATCAATCTTATCATTTTAACAATTAGAGATTTAAACAGTTAGTTTAGTTAATGGTAATGTATTCAATGCTTAAGGATGCCATTATTTAATTTGCTTACAAGCTGATTAAAAGGAAAGGCTCAGGTATGGGATGCACTTTGGACCCCCTGGAGGTAGTAGCAAAGAAGAGAGCTAAAACAAAACTGAGTGCCATTATGAACAATGCTGCACATCCTCTCCCGGAAACACTGAGAACTTTCAGGCAATGAATTATTCAAAGAAGTGTGTCAAGAAATGCTACGGGGGGCTCCTTTGTATCAACAGGCAATACATCTAAATAATACCTCATTGGGACTGCCACATCAGAAGTTTTCTTTCTATTTAATTTAGTTCCACTTTTAGTTATTCTGGTGTGTTTTGAAACTATAGTGCGCATGTACAGTATGTATGTGTGTTTGTACAGTACAGGCCGAAAGTTTGGACACACCTCCTCATTTAATGTGTTTTCTTTATTTTCATGACTGAAGGCATCAAAACTATGAATGAACACATGTGGAGTTATGTACTTAACAAAAAAAAGGTGAAATAACTGAAAACATGTTTTATATTCTAGTTTCTTCAAAATAGCCACCCTTTGCTCTGATTACTGCTTTGCACACTCTTGGCATTCTCTCGATGAGCTTCAACAGGTAGTCACCTGAAATGGTTTTCACTTCACAGGTGTGCCTTATCAGGGTTATTTAGTGGAATTTCTTGCTTTATCAATGGGGTTGGGACCAGCAGTTGTGTTGTGCAGAAGTCAGGTTAGTTGGACGATCATTTATTTTTCAACAGGACAATGACCCCAAACACACCTCCAGGCCGTGTAAGGGCTATTTGACCAAGAAGGAGAGTGATGGAGTGCTGTAAATGGTCATGAAAATAAAGAAAACACATTGAATGAGAAGGTGTGTCCAAACGTTTTGCCTGTACTGTATGTGTGTACACAGTATATGTACATTTACAGTTGTTAATATTGAAAAAGATATGCAGGTTATGATTATTATAATAGCTTTATTAACTTTATTAACTCAAAAGAATGTCACAATGGCACAATGCACTTAGGTACAATCACTTAAGTGCTCAAATTGCTGGCCTTCATGGTTTACACATTCTTGTAGTCTACTTGCTAAGTAATGATATGAAATAATAACAGTAATAATAAGAAGGAGAAGAAGAAGATGACAAATAAATACAATAATTAAATTAATAAATAATAATAGAAGAATAAAGGACGAAGTGGAGCAGCTCACACTGTGGTGCACTGACAACAACCTGCTCCTGAACACAATTAAAACCAAGGAGCTCATTGTGGACTTCAGAAAAAAGAAAACGGACATCAAACCACTTTACATCAGAGTGAACTGTGTGGAGAGGGTGTCAGTCGTCCGCTTCCTGGGAGTCCACAACATGGAAGACCTGTCCTGGGGTGTGAACACAGCTGAGCTGGTGAAGAAGGCTCAGCACAGACTTACTTTCCCCGAGAGTCCTCAGGAAAAATAACATCCCCCAAAAACTGCTGGTGTCCTTCTATTGCTGCTCTATTGAGAGTATTCTGTGCTACTGTCTGTGCGTGTGGTTTTCCTGCTGCACAACAACGCAGAGGAAGACACTTCGGCGGATCGTAAAGACTGCCCAGCAGATCTTTGGCTGCTCTTTACCCTCTCTGGATGAAGTGCACAGCTCTCGCTGCCTCAGGAAAGCAGAAAACACCCTAAAAGACTCCTCCCACCCCGCTCATGACATCAGGCAAAAGATATAAGGAGCATCAAAACAAAGACTAATCGACTGTATAGCAGTTTCTACCCCGTTGCTATTAGGGCACTGAATGCCACCTAATCACCTCCAGTGCAGCACTGCAATAGATGACGTCTTGTGCAATAGTGTTCATGTGCAATTACGGTCTTATGCTGAATGCTTGTGTTATACCTCATTTCTTCTTATCCTTTCTTATCCTTTTGTAATTATATTTATTTATATTTTGAAACCTCAGGGCCTGCACTTAATTTCATTGTATATGTTACAATGACAATAAAGATATCCTGATTCTGATAAACCCTGTGTTCCACGTCCTCACAACTGTTAACCTACTTGTGCCCACACCTGTACAGTATATATCTATTTAAAATGCTTCTGTAAGAAGCCAAATTTCCTCTAGGGAACAAATTATCTCTATCTTATTTTTCTATATTGAGTAAGTTTCTATTTTTAAATTATGTATTAATTTAGTAAATTTCTGTATATTATTTTTTACTTTTACTTAATCATTTTTTTTTTAATTTCTGATAAAGCACTTTTAGCTATACTTTTGTTATGGAAACATGCTACGCAAATAATTTTAATCGGCAGAACATAACATTTCTTTCAAAAAAGCAGTATGTCACGTATGGAAAACCGCATTATTTGCAAGTACAGGATGAGTAAAAAGTATAATAAAACAGTCTATTTGATGAGAGCTTACTATAAACACAACAAAAAAAAAAACACACCACTAGCTAGTTAATGCATAAACAACCGCATCCTGTATAGTGAAGAATTCAACAATTACATTTCGGAAAAGCCTTAACACTCGAAAAGGACAGAAAACCACTACAGTGAATGACACAGGGGGTTGCCCAATAACTCTTGAGAATGCTGCTTTATTGATTTAAAAAATATATATATATCTATTTTAATCAAATTTAAACTGGACCTTAAATGATATGATTGCATGGTATTATTAGTTACAGTATTTACATATAGAAAAAGACTGGGATTCTATGCTGAAGCTTTTTGAGAAATTATACATTTATTACAAGCCCTTATTAAGAAGATGTTGTCAGAATATCTGATTAAATAAAATCTATCAAGAAGTAAATATAACATACAGACAATGTCTACCAGTACAAAAAAAAATACATACAAAAATATAATGAGAACATAAATCCCAGGGCAGCCAATCCTCACTATTACCAAAGAGACCTTTTTGTCTATAAATAAGTAATGCTTTATCTACTCTGTCTTTATGGCAACACTTGATGCAAGTGTGGACTGGACACAAACAGTAGACCTAAAGACTATCACCCAAACAAGCGTATGAATTATATGTTCCATTTTTGAAAAGCCTTATGAGGAATTAAAGAAAGAAACGGTGAGAATAGTGGGTAAAATAAAAGGCAAACAACCAGAGTATGAGAGTAAATGGTGCTCTCTTACAAACACAACACATAGGGAAGGGGTGGATGGGAATGTCCTAACACGTCTAATAACAGTAATAACAGCAAAATGATGTGTTAATATATTATCAAAACAATAGATTGCTGCATTATCACCAAACACTTTGTGATCAGTTTTCACTGTCATGCCACATCCTTGGTCGTGCCCATTTTCACACCTCCTGGGGGCAAAGGCAATTTACTCAGCCTTCCCCATAAGGCCTATAATTACTGGTTTATTTAAGAAGACTGTTTGCAGACTGTTTGTCACCAAGTCGGGTTTTATTATTTTATGCCCATTTATACTTAGTTTGCACTGTACCCTCTGGATTATGATTTTTGCCTTGACCCTTTTAAATATGTCTGTAATGTCATTTACATTTGGGAGCTTCGCATATGCATCTTACAACAGATGCGTCTTTTCCTTTTGTTGTTGCACACTTTTGATCTTTTAACTCATAATCACATTTTGTGCTTTCCAAAAGCCATTCCATGCTTAAATTGCACATACACTATATATCTTGCTTACCCATGGTTTTGAATGTGAATCAATGACTAAGCAGCCAAATTTGGTAATCCAAGACTTTTCGATTCTGGAAATTTCAATATTAAAGTCTAATTTGTAGCATCAGATAGTACAGGGTGGTCCAGATCTAATTATGCGGATCCAGATCGTCTGGATGACTTTGATTTACGCGGGGACGATTCCAGTTCGGCGCAAAGACAATTCTTCATGTCGTCAGTTCGTAAACTTCTCGATGGTCCGGGATTTTTTGGGTGATTTTCTGTTAATAAACTTAAGTTATAGCGTAATGAAAATTGCATAATTAGATCTGGACCACCCTATAGTGATTTGTTGCATGTTGATCAGCATTTGAAAGTAAGACTTTCATAGTATTCTATATATGGGACACCAATGACCTTATAAATGGAGTATTAGCTGAATGTGTTGCATCCTACAATTACAGTAATCCCTCGCTATATCGCGCTTCGACTTTTGCGGCTTCACTCTATCACGGATTTTATATGTAAGCATATCTAAATATATAACGCGGATTTTTCGCTGCTTCACGGGTATCTACGGACAATGGGTCTTTTTACTTCTGGTACATGCTTCCTCAGTTGGTTAGCCCAGTTGATTTCATACAAGGAACGCTATTGGCGGATGGCTAAGAAGCTACCCAATCAGAGCACGCAATTAAGTTCCTGTGTGCTGATTGGCTCAGCGACGGGGCAGCAAATTCGATTGCGCAGCGTTAACCAGGAAATCTCGTCTCGCTCATTCAGCATCAACGTGTTTCCCTGTGTAAAGAGTTAACTTTTGTGCTCTTTTGTGTTTATCTTTGTGCATAGTCAAGCCCTTCGTTATGGCTCCGAAACGATCTGTCTATCGTAATGGCTGTAACATATGTGATATCGGAGACGCTCGATATCTTTAAAATAATATTTAGGTTTTACTGTATATAAACAGTGCGTTTACATATATAATTTCAACGAATCTTACCTAATATCTAAGAGAATACAAAGGGTTTATGCTGTATAACTGTGCTGGAAATGTTTATACGAGTGTGAGAGAATTTATAAGGGTTTAAAATATATAAAAATGACCATATGAACATATGGTTTTTACTTCGCGGATTTTCACCTTTCGCGGGGGGTTCTGGAACACAACCCCCGCAATAAAGGAGGGATCACTGTATTCCGATATTTTAGTAAACCCAAAATATAATTAAGAAGTTTTAACAACAATTGTTTTTTTAACCTACAGTGTTCACTGTTGTACTTTACAAAAGCTGTGGATCCATTTTGCTGATTGTCAGTCATCTGGTCTGATTTGCATTTTAGGGGACTTGGCACGTCGATAATAAGGTTAATCTATAAAAGTTTTATATCGTCATAGCTTTGTGGTTGACACCAATGTCTTTAGAATGTGAAACCTCATTCTATAAAAGTTTGATCACATCATTAAAGGTCTTTCTCAATTTTTCCATGATACATTGGAGTTTACTGCTAACAGTATAGGTTTAACTCTCTTAGTAACTTATACAGGACATTTACTTGCAGTGTATGTCGTAAATTAAATGAACTTCTCAGAATATTGTATAATATAACATGCCTAAAACTTAAGGTAATAGTTATACAAGAAGCAAGTGACACCAATATCTCAAAAATGAAGCATTTAGGTAAAGGAAAAACTACAGTAGCCCTAAAGCAAACTTCCTCCCTCAAAAATTACAATAAAAATTGTTTAAATAACTCTTTGAGGGCAGAATATTTTTTTGCAGCCAACTCGGTTTTCTGAAAAGCATACAAAGCGAAGGTTTCACATGTAAATAATCAATGTAAAATGTCTCTTGCTGTGGCTGCTGTCTACGCCTGTTCAGCGTCTCTGGTGGCTGTGTAGGGACAGCACGGTGGTCGGTAGGAATGTGTGGAGGGCCAGCTGCCTGGCCTGTCTTCGAGTGGCAGTGCGACACAATCTGGTCTAAGTGGCTCTCCTCCCAGGCGAACATTACCATGGACACATCAGCTACACAAGCGTGTTCAACACCACAATCAACTTGGGGACCGATCAGCTGAAGTTTTCAATCTTCATCTTCAGATCGCTTCCATCAAAATCGGAGTACAAGTCAGAGTCCAATTCGGGGATAATATGCAAAATGTTGTCCATGGAGTATTTTGCTTTGTACATTCCCTTTGGTCTCTTGCCAGATATCAATGCCATTTTAGAGATTGTTTGCTCGTCGTTACTCACACATGCACAGGTAATCAAGGTCAAATCAACAAAGCTAACTTTCCTTCTAGCAAAGAGAGTTGAACTAAAACATAACAGCGAGTTTTGTCACCATTTATGGCTGATTACCATCCTCTACCTCTGAATTTCGACAAAAGTCGACATCCACCCTGAAAGAGTTAAAAGACCGTTATTCATTTTTAAAATACAAAAATCAAATGTGTGTAGCACAACTTTTCTGACATAATGCTGATGCTTAAGCATTGAAATATTGCCCACTAAGAAATTATTATGTGAATAGGAAAGATGACAATTTGTTAAAAAAAAAACAAAGTATAATCTTCAATCCCAGTTAGGCTACAAAGGTGTGCAGAAAACTCTAAATCATTAAAAGAGCACAATCTACAGCATCAATAAATGCTGAACATTTTAAAATGTGAAGCACTACACCATTCAGATTGAATGATCAGCTTTTAAAATATTGCATCCACAGACAAACAAGCTGACAAACATGCTAAATCCCCTGAAAACTGGAAGGTGAAATTTTTTACCCTACCATTATACTTACAGTAGAACAGTAGAAAAAATTAGAAAAGAACAAGACATTCAGCTCAACAACGTTTGTCAGTCCTATCCACCTAATTCTTCCAAAATAGCATCTAGTCAAGTTTTGAAGGTCCCTATAAAGTCCTGCTGTCTATCACACTACTTGGTCACTTATTCTACCGTCCTTACTTTAACATGTTCACAACTCTATCCCTGTGTTCTTTTTGAACTCATTTTAAAGTAGCTGCCTTAATCCACTGAACTAATTCCTTTCATAACTTTAAACAACAAAAACATATCACCTCTTAATCTCTGTTTGCTTAACACTAGAATTACCAAAGCCTAAGAATAAACCCAGCCCACCTTAAATCCCTTTGCACCTCTCCATCAGTGTCTTTTGTCTTGTAAATGTGTCGATCAACACAAGCAGCAAGTAGCGTACTATACCACCCATACCTGCCGCAGAAAGGGCAAGAAGTTCTCCCAGCTGAAATCTTGATTATCTTGGAGTAAAGTGCTGGAGTTTTAGAGGGTAAATCAAATAACCACTTTCACAAAAGGTACAAGTAAAATACGACAGCTTCTGTAGTGTAGCGGCAAGAACTGCGGACTTGTAATCAAGAGGCCCCGGGTTCGATCCTGGATGCCTCGTGA
Organism: Polypterus bichir lapradei; assembly: GCA_026402145.1. Taxonomy (NCBI): domain Eukaryota; kingdom Metazoa; phylum Chordata; class Cladistia; order Polypteriformes; family Polypteridae; genus Polypterus; species Polypterus bichir. The sequence goes on along the minus strand of JANRMT010062845.1, from coordinate 7,761,282 downwards.
ATTTACCGTTTTGAGTAGGGAGCTGCTCGTAAGCTTTGGTAATTCTAGTGTTGAACTGAAAGGGTTCAATCTTTCCCCATAACTAATACCTCTCAGTCCAAGAATCAGCCTAGTGGGTCCTCCTGTGGTCTTTCTCTAATGCTGCCATGTCTTTTTTGCAGTCCAGAGACCAAAACTACACCCAGAACTCCAGATGAGACCTCATCAGTGTGTTATAAAGCTTGAGTGTATCCTCCTTGGACTTGTACTCCACACATCAGGGCGCTATATAACCTCACATTCTCTTAGCCTTCTTAATCACTTCTGAATAATGCTTGAAAGTTGACAGGGACTATATATTGTTTGGTATATTAAATATATACACACACACACAAAGTATGTACACTTTTTAGACAGACAGGCACACAAACTTAGAAACCTTTTACTTCAAAACTTCAAATACTGTTACACTTAACTTTTCATAAAAGTACTAATATAAACACTTTTGGATTCAGTCTTCAAAGTATCCTCTTGAACCTCTAATGCTTTCACATTTGTAACATTTGTCTCATTTATTTATTTATTTATTTTAAGTTCCTAAGGCGGTAGGATTAATAATTTTGGTAATACCTCACATTCACATATGGAATACACTAATACAACTATTTAAGAGCGTAGTGGATGTCTCTTTTGACAGAGACACAACAACCGAGATGAGAGAAAGGAACTGCATTACCAATGTTAAACTAGGCCTCAGTGGCCATGAGAGGAAGTGGCTCTTATCCTGTAAAACAGATCACCCTACTGGAAATGACACTGAAGTTGTCAGAAATTATTTTCAACAGAAAACAGCCATTCGCCAAGAATGTTGCCATTTACTTAAGGCCCCAAAGATGTGAAAAAAAAAAGAAAACAACATTTGACTGTATGTTACTTTTTGTATCAAATTTAGGCTCCTTATTGTCATATGCCATATAATAGTTACACCACTGTGGCTCCTCAGAATACCATTTAAAGAAATATGAAGCGACGCAGCACTTTCCTATTACAGTTCATATCATTTTAACCAATTCATTTTTGTCTAGTGACTATGTGACAAATTACAAGCCGAAACTCTTAAACAAGGCGTGTGACCAGTTTAAAATGAGAATTTCAGCCTCAAACACAATTACACTTTCTGCTTATGTTTTTTTTATTTGGAGGTCTGAAACTATACATTTTTCATGTTCTGTATACAATTTGTAAATAAGTAGTTTGGGGTAATTACAATTTTAAAATGCTGGTCATTCAAGAAGACTAAAATGCTTGGGCACTTCTGGTACATTAGTGACAATCAAAGTAATATTAAACATCTTAAAAATGTTATTATTGGTAAGTTTAAGTTTAACATAATGCTGACCCCTTTTGAATTTGTCTGACTGACATCATTTTGAAAAGACAAATTAACTAAATAATCTGTCATTAAGCTTATTTTGAGGTTTGTTTGAGTCTGGAAAAAAAAAAAAGGGTCACACTCTACTTGAACGGTAAGTAGATTATAATAAAAGCTAACGATTTAAAGATTTTATGTCAAGTTTAATAACTTATGGATGATGTAAAACAAACAAAAAAAAACGATGCAGATCAGATTTTGATAGGTAACACAGTATTGAACACAGATGATGTTCAAGATAGTGTAACACACTTGAACCGAGAGTAGCATTTTCTTGATAAGCTGCCAGTGTTTGCAAGATGATCTCATTAGACGTCTAACCTTTTTTAAACTCCGTATCACAACGAATACATGCAGACTGACCCTTCCTGTGACAATGAGAAAGCACTTTCAGTTCTTGCAGCATATCAGGTTTTTCTTTTCCATCTCCGCCACCGCTCTAGGACAGAACACCATTTATAGTAACTTTTTAACTTTAGGCAGAAATGTCCTCCAATTTGGTCTATTAAAGTTCAAATGTATTTGATTTCTGACGTTGGATCATTCTTAAAAACATTTTCTTCAGTTTCACACAGATATAAATGTTGAATTGATTTCAGACAAATTTCAAAGGTAACTAATGCCCTTTAGGAAAATAAGTTGAAAAAGTGTTGCCTAAGCACAATATGGGAGATTAAACTGGAACTGATTTACAAAAAAAACTTCAATTTTATGTTGCTGTATTGATTATTAAACATTTTCTAAAATGAAAATGTCAATGAAGCAAACGTTGACGGATGACTAAGGTACAGCATAATCGCTTCAGTTAAAGAAATAAATTAGAACAGTAAACATACAGAGGATATCAAAAGATCGATATGCTCTTATTAAAACTTCCACTTTTGTCAGTGTAAAGGCTGAAATCAAGACAAACAGTGACTGACCCTTTCCACTTGTAACAGAATTTAAAGAAGACGTATTTGAAAATGTTTACTTTTCCAGCTTTGGTAAAATTTGTATATACAGTAGTTTGCGTAACTAATGGAAGCATGCTTGTAAATAACAACACTATTTTAGAAGTGGATTAAGAAATTATTTTAAATGTAAATGAAGAAAATATGTAAAATGTGTTGCATATGGCTGTATTCTTGTGAAAGAGCCAAAGAATACAAAGTTGCAGGGTAGTCTGAAAATCAACAGAAGAGCAGCTAGATCACAAGCTACAAGAATGCTGCAGGACATAAAAAAAAATCACCTAGATCAAGAGTTCCCAAAGTGGTCGATATCGACCCCCTGGGGTTGATTTGAACTTTCTAGGGGTCGATAGTTTCAATAAAAAAAATTGGGGGTTGACGACAGCAAAAATAGACCCCCTTACTACTGCTATTTGTCTGTTACTTCAAAATATCTATGATTCCAACAGGTACCTAATTAAGAAGTAAAATAATTCAAAAAAACACTTTTTGATAAAAACACATTACATACCAAACTTGCGAACGAAAAGGTAAAATGTGTTATTAAAAGAGTCACATGTAAGAATGCATGAAAATTCTTGTAGCACAAACATGTCTGTGCATTGTCTTATCGAACGTATCAAAGCAGGTGCGGACATGAAAAACCGCTGCATGTCCGCACTTGCTCACGGTGGGACGAGATGACGGATATTTGATATTAGCAGAATCTATCAGTCTTGCCCGGTCATGCTTTCATAAAACACTATAAATTGGTTCATTTGATGTGACATGTACGTGTTTGTGATTTGAACTTTGAATATAATTATTTATTAAGGAGTAGTACTACGAAAAAGAAAATCAGAGGACACAGTTTATTTATTCGAGTTTGAACAAAAATCTTCTGTTTCAAGTAAGTACATACTTTGTTTTGTTTTTTTTTTTTTTTAATCACAGGAGCTGTCGATATTGTTTGTTAATAAAAGTTTTTATTTCTTCAGATAATAATATGACTGGATCAAAAATGAAATGCAGACAGTACAGCTTGGACTATTTGTACTTATTTTGAATTTACATATTTATTTCATAAATGTCAAAAATGTAAAAAAAACTCAGATCGTATTTTTTTGGTTTAATTTGCATTAGTGCAGGTTTCGATATTAAATGTTGCACAAGATAATGCCATATTCCATAGTCCTTTTATATTTTTTCAATCATTAATTACAAGTGATTAAAATGAAAAGTTTGATATCTAGTGAAATATTTAATATCGAGTACTGTACAAATTTATTAATTTGAGTAAGTAAAGTAAATGACTAGGGGGTCGATGGTTTTAAAAGTTTTTGGTAAAGGGGTCTGTGGCTGAAAAAAGTTTGGGAACTCTTGATCTAGATTATTAAAACTAAATATACTACTATTTTGAGTTTACACAGCATCAATAACAACCTTATCTCTCTATTATAAATAAAAATCTTGGGACGAGACAAGACTTTTTTTCCTGCGATGAGATGTGATCTTTTGGAGACAGAGAGACACTTTCACGTCCAGTGAGATGATCAAGTCACGTCATACTTACAACCTTTGGAAGCAAGTCCCGTGAGACGGTGACTTTTGCAAGTCAGCCCCTACTTACAACCATTTTCAAACAAGATCACGGTCATCTAACCTCTCAGTTGTTGAAATGCTTTTGGCAGAGACAATTCCTGTGCTCTAAGCTCTTAAAAATTTTATACGTTCTAGATAACACGTCCACGACTAAGTGAAGAAGAAAGAGCAGCGCATAAAAAAGAGACCCAAAGGCGTAGGAGAGAAAAGAAACCATAGATATTGTGCCAAGAGATTTAACCACACCCGGGGCTGGAAAAAGACAAAGCAGAATGTAGTAAAGAATTCAAAAACGTTGGCGTGATTAACATGGAGAGCAGGTTAGAGATAATGGAAGTAGGAAAATTTAAAAAAGTCTCAAAAAAAATGATAGTAAAGATCGCATTAGCGCAAACAAATGGAAAATATTACTCGGTGAAATAATGGAACAGCAAAAAGAGGCTGCATAGTGTTTGAGGATGTGTGGGGGCCAAGAGAGACAAAAGGACAGCTGCTGTACAGGCTTTTAAACGTTCGACATGCCGCACGAAATGCAGATCACACGGCACGGCAGCAAGCCAGCAGCTGATCGAGCAAAGAGGAGGTAAAAAAAAAAAACTGTATTTGTTTCCAATTGTATCACCGTTTAAGAGGGGTTTGGGAAGAGCAACCGCGTCTCCTTGGGGTGCGTTCAGCCCCCCTCTTCACAATGACACGTAGTGCTGGGGGGGGGAGGGGTGAAGCTCTCTAGTACAATATAAAAATATAATCATATTAACTTTCCTTTCAACATTCCATTTAGCAAGGATTGTATCAGTTTATAACATTACATCAAATCAAAAGGACAAAAATTGGATTACGACCAGAATGGAATTCCATACAGCAATTAGTAAATTGAGTTTTATTAGTTTATGTTTCAATTTTTAAAGATGGTGAAGGAATAAATACTTTGTAAAGTGTATGAAAGTGGCTATTACAGTACAGAAAAAGTACTCAAGTAAAACATGTATCCAAAATTCATAGTTCATTGTAATTAATAATGCTAGCAACATGTTAATACATTTATATAGCACCTTTCCCACGCTCAAAGCTAACTTCACAGAAATTTTAAATGAACAACAGGACATATATAACATTGGATATCCACATAAAAGACTAAATAAAGATAAATACAGGAAACACTACACTTTGAATTAGAATAACAAACTATAAATTAGAAATAATACATAATAGAGGAAACACTATAAAACAACCAAGAACAAATAACATATTCTATGATACAAACACCAATCATCCTGAGCACCTAGAAAAAGACAGCAAAGAAGGGTCAGAATGTCAGGGTTAAGTTAAATGTCTTCCTTAACAAATGAGTTTGAAGTTGTCTATGAGAATTTCATCAACAGATCTCATTAATTTAGGGAGGTTATTCCAAAGTCTGGGGGCAATATAGCTGAAGGCTCAGTCACCGGTTGAGCACAGGTGGGTTTGGGGCACAACGAGACTTGACAGAATCGGTGGACCATTTGCTGGGTGTGATACCTGCGTTAAAAGTCTTCCTGTTCAAATGTCAGACAACAAGAGACCCAAGGTTTGAGGAGTCACTCATACCTCTCCATGAAAGGGCAAACATAGGTGTCCTTTATAAAACAGAATGTGCTTTAATAGTATTGAGGAAAACAAAGTACAAAAACGTTTTATTTTGTTTGTTAAGTAATGCATAAAAATAAATGATCCATCCATCCAACCATTATCCAACTATACATCCTATACAGGGTCACGGGGGTCCACTGGAGCCAATCCCAGCCAACACAGGGCACAAGGCAGGAAACAAACCCTGGGCACAGCGCCAGCCCACTGCAGTGCATTAGATAAAAAGAAAGAGCCAAGTACATCTCAGCCTGGGATCACATACTTTAGGTCTTTCTCCAGGTCTTACTGAACGACTTCATCTTTTCATCTTCCCTTCATCTTATTCTATGGTACCATTTTCACACCTACTCTCTGCCCTGCCTTTGTTCATGTTATGGTACCTGATCTTTTCTTTACAGTGGCACATCTTATGAAGGCTATATAGCTAAAACTTTGTCTCTTTAATATCATTTCCTTTTCAGTGTAGAAGTAACTTTTTTTTTTCGTATACACTGTGGCGAGCGGCTAGGGGTGGTACCCAGCCGGGACACCCAGAAGGACCAGAAGAGGGATTACGCCTCCTCCAGACCACAAGGGAGCGACTGCCCTGGTGGCTATGAGGACCACGGGAAAGAAGCATGGAAGCTCAACGCTATAGAGGCCCGTGGTCACTGCCAGGGGGCGTCCGAATGCCTGGCCGGGTGTGGCAGAAGTGCTGGGGGGATGAAGACCAGGGACACCCGGAGTGCTTCCGGGTACACATCTGGCACTTCTGCCACACCAGGGAGTACCATCAGAAGTTCATCAGGAGGCACCTGGAGCATATCCGGGTGAAGATAAAAGGGGCTGCCTCCCTCCATTCAATGGCTGGAGTCGGGTGGAAGAGGACGGAGCTCGGAGGAGAGGAGTGGAGGCGGTCAGAAAGAGAGAGAAAGGCATTGTGAGAGGCCTGGACTGTGGCCGATTTAGTACAGGAGTACTGGGTTGTGTGCACTGTAAATAATGAATAAACGTGTGTTGGTGGTTGAACCAGCAGTGTCCGGGCTACCTTCCACAACACATAAATGGTGTAAAAGGTGCTATACTGTATATGCACCCGACCCGACACAGACTGAAACGGAGGCAAGTGTAAAACCAACAAAAAGATTTATTTTTTCTTCAGCTGAGGTCCACGTCTTCCCCGTGTCCCTCAGCCCTAACACAGTCCCAAGCACATCAAAATAAACCAAAAATAAAGCACACCACACACTTCTTCCTCCACCACTCCTCCCAAGCAACCTCGTCCTCCACCTCCCGACTGGTGACCGCTGGCTCCTTTCATTAGGCACCCGGAAGTGCTCCAGGTGCTTGATGGCCAAGTCCCGGCTGCACTTCAGGGTGTGGCGAAAATACTGCCCACAAGGGCCTAGCAGTTCCCGCTGCAACACCCCCTGGCGGCGCCTGCGGAACCCAACAGGACTGCACCAAGCTCCAAGTAACCATGAAGCCCTGCAGGAGTCCAAGGCACTGCTGCAACCCAAGGAGGCTGCCATCTAGTGTCCAGGGGGAGGTATTGGGTCTCCCATGCTTGCTCGCCCAGAACATATGCTGAAGGGGCGTCCCGGCCATCTGCCACAATGGTCAGGCATTAACTGATTAAAGTTAAAAGTTAAATAACAAAAAGCTATCTTTTATATTAAATGTAATATAGCCTGTAGACCAGGGGTGCCCAATGTGTCGATTGCGATCGACCAGTAGCTCGGAAAGGGAGTGCAGGTAGATCACATTGCATTCAAAAATATATTTTTTTAAATGTTAGTCTATCATATATCCTCCCTATGGCATTTGCCACTTGATTGACATACAGGGCGGCCAGTCCGAGATCTCTTTTCGTCTAACACACTGGTCTTCCCGCACTCACGATCAAACACGCGAGCTACTGCAAAACTCCGGCTATCTAAGTGATCTAGTTAGCCTTCCAATTTATATCGACTAAAGAAGGGATTTAAAAAAAAGAATTGTTGTTTATGGGCTGGATGTGGAATTAGAAGAGGATTTTTTTTTCTCACAAGGTCACAATCGAAGTGCGTTTGTCTGATCTGTCAATCTATCATTGCTATTCCAAAGAGGAAAATGTGGAAAGGCACTTTCGAACTGTTCATAAAAACTACGAAACTGACGTCCTTCCGAAAAGCGATCTGAGAAAGAGAAAGGAGAGGGAACTAAAATCGCAGGTGAGACACAATGGAAGGCATGTGTGCAACCTGACAGCATACGCTACAGGGCAGATTGAAAATTGTCTGTCAGACTTTATCTAATGGAAAAAAAGTAACGATTCGAGTGTTGCCCAATGTAGCGGAGTAAGCGTAGCATTTCTTCTTCACAAATGTACTCAAGAAAAAGTAAAAAGTATGGTGCAGTAAAACTACTCTTAGAAGTACAATTTTTTTAAAAAAGTTACTCAAGTAAATGTAACGGAGTAAATGTAACTCGTTACTACCCACCTCTGGTACTCAGTGTATATATTATTTTTAATGTAGGTAGATGATTTTGACCTGGTCATTTTAAAAAGTAGCTCACAAACCGAAAAAGTGTGGGCACTCCTGCTGTAGACATAATTTGTTCATATATTCTGTTTTGTTTGTTTTTTTTTTTTCTTTTCTAATGAACTACATGAATAAGCTGGAGTGGATAAGCCATTCTAATGTTTTAACTGGTAGGAGTTTGAGGAGGAATCATACACACAAACAACAACCAGGCGCACTATCCACTGTGCTACCGCGCCACCCTACAATTATCATAAGCATTAAAAAAAGAATATTTGTCAGCTGCTTCCCAATTCTATAGGTGTGCTATATTCATAAATAGTAGACAGTCAACAGCTGGTTTAGACACATGGCAGCACAGCATAAAACAAGCCATACTTAGCTTCTACGAAACAAGCTTACCACTTCTCAGAGCTTAAGTGTGCTACGCAAGAGTAGCAAAAATATAACAACAAAACACAGGACAGAACAGTAAATAAGTAGTCAAAAGCGCCTACAAGACTCAGTTTCCTCTGCCAGTGTTGCCTGTAAACAGTTAATCACAGTCACCAATTTCTGCTGTGCAAACATTTATCTCCATTGCCTAAGTGAAATTATTTCAAAGACGCAAGCATGATGATTGTCTAACTCTTGATCACTTTCTCATTGCTGATCACCTGTTCTCACAATCAAGGATTATAAACTAGAGGCTACATAACAGCCATTTTCAAAGGAATGTATGCGCACTGAGCACATTATCAGGAACACTAGATTATTAATACTGGGTAGAGCCTCATTTTGCTCTCCAAACAGCCTTAGCTCATTGTGGCATAGATTCCAAAAGATGTTGGAAAACACTGCTTTCAGGTTCTGGTCCATGTTGACAAGACTGCATCACAAAATCTACTCAGATTTGTTAGCTACACATGCATGGCGTGAATCTCCGCTTCTACCACATCAAAAAGGGGCTTTACTGGATTCAGATCTGCTGACTGGAAAGACCCCTGAAGAACACTGAACTCTTTAATCATGTGCATGAAACCTCTGTGAGTCGACTTTTGCCTCGTGACATGTTGCATTACCAGGCGGGAAGTGGCCATTAGAAGATGGGTAAATTTTGGTCATGAAGAGATGCACATGGTCAGCAACAATACTCAAACAGGCCTTTGCATTCAATCAATGATTTATGTCTATATACTGTATATAAAATCCAACATCTGTCTGTCTGTCCGCTTTTCACGAGAGAACTACTTAACAGATTTAGATCGGGTTTTTTTCTATAATTTGCTTGAACATTCCGGTTGATTTTGCAACTTCTCTCATTGCGCTAAGTATTATAGTTCGGTTGCAGCATCAATTTATTTGCGCAAATATGAGAGACAGGCTGTGGGCCGAGGGTAGGGGGAGGCGGGACCTCAGGAATAGGGAGCCAGGTGGGGCCCTCCTCATTCACGTGCCAGCCTCCATTCAAGTCGTTCTACCTCTCACCACGTGTTGGAGCATATCTTGCCTCCACTTAGTTAGCAGGACCTATTTGTTCAGCAGACATTACCGTTTAGTAACGTTTGATGTTTCTGACAGAGAGAGAGAGAGAGAGAGAGAGATCACAGCTACGTGTGTATTAGAGGGTACCTGCTCATTGGCAGAGATGTCACGGCCAAGTGCTCTTCTTCTCCCCACGCAGGGGATGCTCTCCCGTCAGAGCCGAATACAATCAGATACAGTGCCAATGTATGACGTTGAAGCGTACCTACCTTCCGCTAGGTCAGAGATACCCTGCCAACTTTGTACATTTTTGGCAAAGAGATCACAGCTACAGTTAGGTCCATAAATATTTGGACAGAGACAACTTTTTTCTAATTTTGGTTCTGTACATTACCACAATGAATTTTAAATGAAACAACTCAGATGTAGTTGAAGTGCAGACTTTCAGCTTTAATTCAGTGGGTTGGACAAAAAGATTGCAGCAAAATGTGAGGCAACTAAAGCATTTTTTGAACACAATCCCTTCATTTCAGGGGCTCAAAAGTAATTGGACAATTGACTCAAAGGCTATTTGATGGGCAGGTGTGGGCAAGTCCGTCGTTATGTCATTATCATCCATCCATCCATTATCCAACCCGCTGAATCCGAACACAGGGTCACGGGGATCTGCTGGAGCCAATCCCAGCCAACACAGGGCACAAGGCAGGAACTAATCCCGGGCAGGGTGCCAACCCACCGCAGGACACACACAAACACACCCACACACCAAGCACACACTAGGGCCAATTTAGAATCACCAATCCACCTAACCTGCATGTCTTTGGACTGTGGGAGGAAACCCACGCAGACACGGGGAGAACATGCAAACTCCACGCGGGGAGAACATGCAAACTCCACGCGGGGAGAACATGCAAACTCCACGCAGGGAGGACCCGGGAAGTAAACCCAGGTCTCCTAACTGCGAGGCAGCAGCGCTACCACTGAGCCACCGTGCCGCCATGTCATTATCAATTAAGCAAATAAAAGGCCTGGAGTTGATTTGAGGTGTGGTGCTTGCATGTGGAAGATTTTGCTGTGAACAGACAACCTGCGGTCAAAGGAGCTCTCCATGCAGCCATCCTTAAGCTGCGAAAACAGAAAAAACCCATCCGAGAAATTGCTACAATATTACGAGTGGCGAAATCTACAGTTTGGTACATCCTGAGAAAGAAAGCAAGCACTTGTGAACTCAGCAACGCAAAAAGACCTGGACGTCCACGGAAGACAACAGTGGTGGATGATCGCAGAATCATTTCCATGGTGAAGAGAAACCCCTTCACAACAGCCAACCAAGTGAACAACACTCTCCAGGGAGTAGGAGTATCGATATCCAAGTCTACCATAAAGAGAAGACGGCATGAAAGTAAATACAGAGGGTGCACTGCAAGGTGCCAGCCACTCATAAGCCTCAAGAATAGAAAGGCTAGACTGGACTTTGCTAAAGAACCTCTAAAAAAGCCAGCACAGTTCTGGAAAAACATTCTTTGGACAGATGAAACCAAGATCAACCTCTACCAGAATGATGGCAAGAAAAAAAGTATGGAGAAGGCGTGGAACAGCTCATTATCCAAAGCATAGCACATCATCTGTAAAACACGGTGGAGTCAGGCAGTGTGATGGCTTGGGCGTGCATGGCTGCCAGTGGCACTAGGACACTAGTGTTTATTGATGAAGTGACACAGGACAGAAGCAGCCGAATTAATTCTTAGGTGTTCAGAGGCGTACTGTCTGCTCAAATCCAGCTAAATGCAATCAAATTGATTGGGTGGCGGGCGTTTCATGATACAGATGGACAATGACCCAAAACATACAGCCAAAGCAACCCAGGAGTTTATTAAAGCAAAGAAGTGGAAAATTCTTGAATGGCCAAGTCAGTCACCTGATCTTAACCCAACTGAGCATGCATTTCACTTGTTGAAGACTAAACTTCGGACAGAAAGCAACACAAACAAACAGCAACTGAAAGTAAAGCCGCTGCAGTAAAGGCCTGGCAGAGCATTAAAAAGGAGGAAACCCAGCATCTGGTGATGTCCAGGAGTTCAAAACTTCAGACTGTAATTGCCAGCAAAGGGTTTTCAACCCCAGTATTAGAAATGAACATTTCATTTCCAGTTATTTAATTTGTCCAATTACTTTTGAGCCCCTGAAATGAAGGGATTGTGTTAAAAAAATACTTTAGTTCCCTCACATTTTTATGCAATCTTTTTGTTCAACCCACTGAATTAAAACTGAAAGTCTGCACTTCAACTGCATCTTCATTTAAAATTCATTGTGGTAATGTACAGAACCAAAATTAGAAAAAAAGTTGTCTCTGTCCAAATATTTATGGACCTAACTGTACATTCTCGCCCCTGATAGCAAAACCAAAAATTGTCAAGAGGCCCTCGGATATGAAAGCTATCAATATAAATCCTTCTCAATACTAATTATTACTTTTTTTTTTATTGACTTTTAAAGTTTGTCTTGTTTCACTACTATGCGGGCGGAGCTGCGGGGGACAGCTAGTTGTTAATAAAGCGTGCTAAGAAAACATTCCCCTCATCATTACACTACCACCACTAGCCTGGACTGTTGATACAATGTGGGCCGAGTACATGTCTGACCCTACCATCAGTGTGCCTCAGCAGAAAATGAGATACATCAGAACAGGCTACGATTACCAGCCTTCAACTGTCCAATTTTTGGTGAGCCTATTCTTACTGCAGCCATCAGCTTTCTGTTCTTGGCTGACAGGAGTTGAACCCGACATCCACCTTAAGGTTTAATGTGTTGTGCATTCGGAGCTGCTTTTCAGTTCATCACAATTAAAAAGAGTGGTTATTAGACTAGATAAGATTAGATAAACACAGATTAAATAAACCTTTATTAATCCCAAGGAAAAATTTAGTTAACATGGCCCTTCTGTCAGCTCGAACCAGCCTGCCAATTCTAGACCGCCTTCTCTAATCAACAAGACATTTCCATACGCAGAACTGATACTCACTGGATGTTTTTTGTACCATTCCGAGTAAACTCTAGAGGCTGTTTTGTGTGAAAATTCCAAAAGATCAATACTCAAACCAGCCCGTCTGGCACCAAAAATTGTTCCATGGTCAAACTCAGATCACATTTTTTCTAAACGCTAATGTTTGATGTGAACATCAGCTGAAGTTCCTGACCTGCATCTGCATGATTCTACACATTGCGTTACTGCCACATAATTGGCCGATTAGAAAACTGAATTGATAAAGACGTACAGGTGTTCCTGAAGATTTGCTTAGTGAGTGCATATATGGGAAGGTTATTAAAAAAAAAAAACACAAAGGTGTGATAAAATTAAATATGTGTATGGTACCATGTCCTACAGAAATAATAAACTGTGCCACAGAACCAAGATACAGTAAGTGTTCTACAGGCCACCCTGAATTAATTTACTGGGGAAAAAAAGTATATTTTAGCAGCATAAAAAAAACATCCATCCTGCAAACTGCATAATCAGGTTCTTACTCTACTAGACCTCCACTGCTTCTCCTACTAGCCTACTAATTAGTACCACCACCCATCAAAGTGCTTCTGCTTCCATAAAACACACCAACACTCTAAAAACAAAAATGTCAAAACTGTCCAACTTAAGCAGAACTGCAGATGTGTACCTCTACACAGTACTTCTGTTTGTTAACAGAGCTGTCTGCTGATCAAATTTATTATGGAAGAAGCAGGGACACACAGCTTTTGCAAGTCAAAGCAGAGTATATTCTGGAGGACAGCTATCATTGGCGCTGTTATGAAAGCTTAAAAGGCCCTGAATGTTTTGGTTTCCACATCGCAGACACAGCATAACTGGAGATGCCAAGCATGCCAGCCGTTTTGTACCCACTTTAGGGTCATGCCTCAAATGTTACAGAAGCTTTCCAGCTCCCAAATCCAGTTTATCGCGCTCCTCGCACTGAGAGAGCAACTTGCGCCATACCACCATGCTTGAACCCTTGCCAGGTACGCTGGTGCCTTTGCACTCTTTACGAATCACGGCTTGTATATCTGTTATTCAGTGCCAACACCATGACAGCCATTGACCACCTCGCTCCCTCGAGCAGCAGGCCATCCTTACCCAAGTGCCTATGATGGGAGGGTAAACGCGCTCGCGGCATCTCATGTGCCTTTCTACCACATGACAGCTCACAAGACTTTCTTTCCCATGCTTCTGGTTAGGACCTGGATTGTTTTCTAGACACGTTCACCTGTCACATTACGATCTGGGTAAGGAAGAGCCGCGTCCAGCCCCAGAAGAGGACCCGCCGCGACTCACTTTATACTTCACATACCTGCCTTTTCTTAGTAGACAGCAAACAGCACGTAGGACGCAACGACTACAAGCACACGTTCTCTGACGCAATATGGTAAAATGATCGTTTCCGTACCTGTTGTGTCTCCCCTCGTGGTAATACGCATTCTTTTTCTGGATGCTCCTGACAGGGTGGAGAGGGATGTTGTCCGCCATCTTGGCAGGACTGTATACATGATGACGTCAGCCCTCGAAGGCGGAACCAATGGGTGCGCTTGGATTCTGATTGGACATCTTCAAGGCAGGTGGCAGGAAGCCGTAGGAACACCTGGCGAGCCGCAGGCGAGTAGAAGTTCACACCGGGCGAGGCTGTAGACGTGAACTTTACAAGTATTTATAAAGAATGTGTTCAGTCATTTCCGAAACTTGAGGTTAATCAGGAGATTCCGATCAATAAGAACAGTACATATATTTTTATATACATAAATATGTTTTTCCAAAGCCATTCGCGTCTTGAACAACGAAAGTGCCTAGAACTACATGATGCTCTGTTGTCAACTCTCTTACATTAAACTCATTTATTTATCACATATTTGAAATACTATTAATGATTTTTGATATTTATAAAGTTATACGTTACTGTTATTCTCCTTATATATTCTTAAAGGTGCAGTAATTGGAGTTTAGTAACTAAGCATTCCACTACATATTGTTCTCTATGTATAATTTGTATTTTCCTTATTTTAAATCTAGTACACTCATTTTAGTTTTCCACTAACACACGTCAACTGATTTACCTCCGTCTTCTCCTGCTTAAGCGCTTAGTTAGTTTTCCGTCAAAGTCAGAGGCCTTTTATTAAACTTTGCATGGATTCCAGCGTGAAAATACTATGCATACGCCAGAAAAATCAGATTTATAAAACCTGGCATACGGAAATTTCTACGCGATTTATCCTTAATAATCATAATCGCTTTATAATTACGCGTACCGGAACGTGCGTAGAACACCTCCCTGAAACTGCCATATATGGATCATGCTTATCACCCTTATACCTGTACATATGCAATCACGATGCTGCAGAATTTCATTATTTGATAGCGCAGCCTCGCTCCTGACGCATTGAGACCCCGCCTACTATTTTTAAAAGTATCTGGCAGCGCTCTGCAACTGAGTGCTATTGATGGGCGATACAGCTCATTTTTGTTCGATCCGATACCAGGTGATACTGAGATATCGATACCAGTACTGATGCAGCCAGATTTCTGTCTTTCAAGAATGGTTAATCTTATGTAAAAACTTACAGTATATGTGGACATAAAAGATCACATTTTAAAGACTTTGCACCACTATTACATTGTGCCAAAGATTTGACTTTTTGGCTTGTTTATTAACAGAAATTATTAAATACATTTAGTTCTTGCAAACAATCTGTGGAACAACAACAAGCGTTAGTGTTACGTTTTTACTCAAAAAAAATCTAAAAAGCGTTTCATTTTTTGGCTCAGTAAAATCACATTTTTTTTTACTGTGAAACGTGCAAAACACTAAGCGCACGCAGTCAGAAGTGTAAAAAAAGTACAATAATGATGCAAGTACCGAGCGAGCCTAACTGTCGGGTTCACCAGAATCACTTTTGCTTTCACTGTCCATTTCAATTTCACTGCCTGATGACAGATTTATATCCTCATCACTACTAATGATAGGCTCCTCAGCATCACTGCTCATATCACTGTCGAGAGTGTGTAATACTTGGGCTGCTATTATTATTAGGCATGCCTACAGGTAAGAGGAGAAGGTAGGGCTATACCACTGCCCTGGTAATGCTTGGGACTACTGCTTTTAGCACTGTTTCTACAGCCTGAGTGACACTCGGGTCTAATGCTAGGGAAATGCTAGGGAAAGGGATTTAAAAGATAGTATCAAGTAAATATACAAATATATATTATATTTTATATATATATATATATATATATATATATATATATATATATAT
>JANRMT010062845.1:7711561-7724512 GCA_026402145.1 Polypterus bichir lapradei | reverse complement strand
GATAGATAGATAGATAGATAGATAGATAGATAGATAGATAGATAGATTGATTCCGATTTTAGTATAGTAGGCTAGATAGATAGATAGATAGATAGATAGATAGATAGATAGATAGATAGATAGATAGATAGATACTTTATTAATCCCAAGGGCAAATTCACAAAGTGGGCACCTTTCAAAAAAATGTTAGGGGGGGCGCGATTAAAACTGTTATGAAAACTCGGGTCGCAAATACTTAAAGGTTGAGAAACGATGATATATACTATCATATGGAAGAATGAAATAATCTTATATAAAATCCAACATCTGTCTGTCTATTTGTCTGTCCGACCGCTTTTCATTAGACAACTACTGTACTTAATGGATTTAGATCGTGTTTTTTTTGCTATAATTTGCTTAAACATTCCGGTTAATTTTGCGAGTTCTATCATCGTGCTAAGTATCATAGTTTGCTTGCAGAAGCGATATATTCACGCTAATCTGAGAGTGAGCAATGGATGGATGGATAGATACTTTATTAATCCCAAGGGGAAATTCACATAATCCAGCAGCAGCATACTGATAAAGAACAATATTAAATTAAAGAGTAATAAAAATGCAGGTAAAAACAGACAATAACTTTGAATAATGTTAGCGTTTACCCCCCCCCCCCCCTCCCCGGGTGGAATTGAAGAGTCGCATAGTGTAGGGGAGGAACAATCTCCTCAGTCTGTCAGTGGAGCAGGACGGTGACAGCAGTCTGTCATTGAAGCTGCTCCTCTGTCTGGAGATGATCCTGTTCAGTGGATACAGTGGATTTTCCATGATTGACAGGAGCCTGCTCAGCGCCCGTCGCTCTGCCACAGATGTCAAACTGTCCAGCTTCATTCCTACAATACAATAGAGTCTGCCTTCCTCACAAGTTTGTCCAGGTGTGAGGCTTCCTTCTTCTTTATGCTGCCTCCCCAGCACACCACTGCGTAGAAGAGGGCACTCGCCACAACTTTCTGGTAGAACAATATTACCAAGGTTGCCTTTCTCAACCTGCGTCCACTGCTCTCTGATACCGCAACTGGGATGCTCATTCATGCTTTTGTCACCTTGTAACTTGACTATTGAAATGCAGTGCTGTTTGGTATCCCTGCTCGGAGTCTAAACAAATTACAATATCTACAAAATTCAGCAGCACGTGTGGTTACCCACTTCAAACCTGTGAGCATATCACTCCTACACTTGTAAAATCGCACTGGCTATCTTTTCCCTTACATATTCAATATAAACTTCACCTTTTCGATTTACATGCTTCCATTATGTCAGATTATCTCGAGGTATAATGTGAGCCACCACAGCTATGCTGATGACACACAACTGTACTTATCAATAGTGCCTGACGACCCTGACTCTCTTGATTCACTGACACAATGTCTTACTTGTGTTTCTGAATGGATGAGTAGTAATTTTCTCAGACTAAATTAGGAGAAAAAAAGAAATTTTAGTGATTGGCAAAAATGGATATAATGAGGTTATTAGAAATAAACGTGATGCATTAGAATTAAAAGTCAAGATGGAGGTTAAGAATTTAGGGGTAACTATTGACTCTGACCTGAATTTTAAATCACATATTAATCAGATTACTAGGACGGCATTTTTACACTTAAGAAATATAGCAAAAGTTAGACCTCTTATAACATTGCAAGATGGTGAGAAACGAGTTCACGCTTTTGTTTTCAGTCGGATAGATTACTGGACCGCCCAAAAAAGACATCAATCGATGGCAACTCATGCAGAATGCAGCTGCTAGAATCTTAACTAGTGAAAGAAAATCCGAGCACATCACCCCAGTTTTATTGTCACTACACTGGTTACCTGTGTCATTTAGAATTGACTTTAAAATACTGCTTATGGTTTACAAAGCCTTAAATAATCTGCTCCATCCTATATCTCTGAATGTCTGTCTCCTTACACTCCAAATCGTAACCTTAGATCTTCAAATGAGTGTCTGCTTAAAATTCCAAGAGCTAAACTTAAAAGTAGTGGTGAGGCGGCCTTCTGCTGTTATGCACCTCAAATCTGGAATAGCTGACCGATAGAAATTTGCCAGGCTAATACAGTGGAGCACTTTAAAAAACTGCTAAAAACACGTCATTTTAACATGGCTTTCTCATAGCTTCATTTTTGTTTAATCCTGATATTCTGTATAAGCATTTAATTATCATTATTATTCATGGTGGCTCCACACTCCGTACAAGCCCTTACTTTCTCTGCTGTTCTTTTTCCGGTTTTCTGTGGTGCCGATCTGCGCCACCACCACCACCTGGTTAAAGCACCGTGATGTCCCTATATTGATGGATTGAAGGCCAGAAGTCCACATGACTGTCATCAGCAAGTTCTTCCATGTGAACCCTGAATACCATGGGGACTGATTGAGGTCATTGATGTTAGGTAGAATGCCTAGAGGGGGCTGGGTGGTCTTGTGGCCACGGAACCCCTGCAGATTTTATTTTTTTCTTTAGCCGTCTGGAGCTTTTTTTTTTTTTTTTTTTCTGTCCTCCCTGGCCATTGGACCTTACTTTTATTTGATGTTAATTAGTGTCCCCTAATTTTATTTTCTTATATATTTTGTCTTTTTCCTCTTTCTTCATCATGTAAAAGCACTTTGAGCTACAGTCTTTGTATGAAAATGTGCTATAGAAATAAATGTTGTTGCAGTTGTTTTAGTTTTGGTCCAGCCCCACCTTACTTGTCTTTAATTTGTCCCAATACTCCATCACATGCACTTCATTCTTCTGACTCTTTCCTATTAACCATTTCATTATACAGACTGCACACTATGAGGGACAGGGCTTTTAGTGTATCAGGGCCACGGCTATGGGCTGCCCTGTGCATGTACCTCATTTTCTGTTTTTAAATCTAAAATTAACATTTATCTTTTTAATATTGACTTTTGCTGTTCTCATTTATTTTGCTTGAATATTTGGACTGTTTGATTTTATGTGTATTGGGTGTATTGTTGTACAGTAGCCTTGTGTAACTTGAAAGGCGCTTTTACATTAAATTAAATTTACATTAAATTCATGATGCTGATGATAATGATGATGATGATGAATATTATTATTATTAATAATAATAATACATTTGCAAACCTTTTGGAGAATATGTTTTTACTTTGTCATTATTAATTATTGATTAGACATTGATAGGTAAAAGTGTCAAATTTATCCATTTAAAATTAAATCTAGAACACATTAAAGTGTGCATAAAGTGAAAGGGTCAGAATACATTCTGAATCTGCTTTATTTTCCTGTGTGTATATAATAGCTTTAAAATGTATAAGCTGCTATTTCATGAAATACTAAGTTATTTTATGCCAGTTCCAAATACATGTTTTACAGAATAACTAATTATTTTATAAATACTAGAATAATGAGTTTCCAGATAAGACTGTTTT
Source organism: Polypterus bichir lapradei (assembly GCA_026402145.1). Lineage (NCBI taxonomy): Eukaryota > Metazoa > Chordata > Cladistia > Polypteriformes > Polypteridae > Polypterus > Polypterus bichir. The sequence continues at coordinate 7,721,085 of JANRMT010062845.1, read as the reverse complement.
ATACTTTCCCTGGTTTAAAGTAGGTAGCTTATGGATTATGTAGTTCATGTAAATTTCCTACACTTAATGCATTTTATTACACTTAACATTAATGTCGGTAGTGACATCTATCATATCTTCTATAACTCTGTGATGGCCAGTGTGGTGTGCTGGGCTGGTAACGTCACTTCAAGAAAGGCCCACTGAATCAACAAGCTAATTAAAAGGGCCGACTCAGTTATGGGACACACTGTGGAGGTCGTAGCAAAGGAGAGAATTAAAACAAAACTGAATGACATTATGAATAATGCTGCCAATCCTCTCGCTGACACCAACACTGAGGACTTTCAGCCAGCATATCATTCAGTAGAAGTACATCAAGAAACACTAGAGACATTTGTGTCGAGTCTGAGTCAAAGTCTGCATATGTAGTGTTGGAAAACCGACAAGATTTTTAAAGGGCAAGCCAGAAGAGAGATGCAAAATAGAAAAGGATCAAACCTGGATAATCGATAAATACTGAAATAACAAAGCCAAAGAGCAAAATAAAATTCTCATCTGAGGACAAAACAAAAAAAAAACAAAATGGAGGAGGAAAAAACAAATGTCGGGATCTCATGAGATCCATTAAGAAAACAAGAAATATTCAGAAAAGGTTTAGCAAAGGCTTATTTTTTTCCACAACTCTGGTAAACAGAAGGTGAAGTGGGTTGGCTATTTAAACCCATTACTGCCATTGCCAGCAGGTGACAAACTGAGGCACAAAAAACCCCCAACAACATGAAGGGTTACCGTGACAACTGGAACAATCTAAGCAAGTGAAAAGTATTTCTATCTTGTTTTCCTTATCATAAGAACTATTGACCTATCAAAAAAATGATTTCATTATTATTTATCTTTCTTTAAGAAATCTTATCAATAGTACTAGGGTGTTGTACCTTGTTAGCCATTATGGATGTAGTGAGAAGTCAAGCAAAATGACGCCTTTTATTGGCTAACTAAAAAGATTACAATATGCAGGCTTTCGTAGCAACTCGAATTCTCTGCATGAAATTTCCTGACACTGCACTCTATGTGGGAAAAACTGGACAAACACTTCGCCAGAGAATTAATTTACACAGGTTCCACATTAAACGTGGCAACACAGATGTTCCTGTAGCAGCCCACTTCAACAGCCATGGACACTGTGAGAGGAACTTTAAAGTCGCAGGGCTTGTGGACAACTTCAGAACATAGCAAGAGAGAAAAGAATGGGAATTCAAACTCATGCTAAAATTGAATACATTACAACATGGTGTAAATAGAGACATGGGTCTTATGGCCAGGTATGAGGATTGTTTGCATGTCTCAGACTGACACAGACAACCTGACTACAGACCCACGTTGTATGGAAAAACTCATCAGAAACTTCAAAAGACTTTTTTGGACAGTTATCTTATCCGAAGGTCTTGAGCATACATTGTTCTTCTCTCTTGCTAAATGAATCTTAGCCTGAAGAGGTCTATTAATTTTTTTACATTTAAGACGTCTCACTTAAAGATTTACCAATGTTGTTACTTGTCCTAGTGTGTATATAAACACAGAGAACTCCAGTTTCTATATTACATCTTATGCCTGAAGAAGGGGCCTAAGTCGCCTCAATAACCTGCATACTGTAATCATTTCTAGTTAGCCAATAAAAGAGGTCATTTTGCCTAAGGTCTCACGAAATCTTGTCAAGTAAATTTTGCTTACTCCATTGGCAGATGTCTTTTGCTAAATAAAAGCGAAACAACTCCCATTGAAAGTGCATTTTTGCAGTGCAATCAAGACACCTGAGATCACTGCAAGAAGAAATAAAATTCCTAAAATTTAACTGTAAAGTTTAAAGTAATGCTACCCCATACTTCTCCACCCTAGGTGACCACCTAGCCAGTCCTGTTTGAAGCTGCTCAGGTCTAGTGAAGCCCTGCAGGGCCCTGAAAAATTAAAGCAATTGAACAGACATAATCTCAGAATTATTAGCAAGTGCTTTTATTTGGCATCTGTTTTAAAAAGTGCTGCTCAAAACAAACAATGCAATTATTACGTTTTCCTTTTCTTTTTTTTCTTCCGCTAAATTTCCTACTTTGTGATATAACATTGTTTCCTGGACTCGATGAGATAATCCTAATATCTGTGTGACCTTTAATCGAAGATACAAACAAGACAGGGATGGCTATGCTGATAGCTTAGAATTAGTATACCTTGAATGATTTGCTCAAATACTTACAATCAATTCTGTTTAGCTGGCAAGTGTTCCTTCCATTCCGTAAAATCAAAAAAATAAACGGCAAACTATTGGATTTCATATGACATCCCGCAATTTTATTCAATTCCATATGACAAAAATAGTAACCTAGACTAAGACATCCATTTCAATCAGTAGATGTGTCAAGCCAACAAGGTTTACTAATAAAAATATTGGATCTAGGTATCAATTCCCAGCTCATTCGGGAAGGCCTTCCTGCCCCACATGGTATCGCAATATAAAAATAGTGTCTCTCTTCACCATGCAGAGAAGAACAGCCCGGCCCCGAATACAAAACGACTTCAGTCTTAACTGTACCTTTTTTAAACCATCCTATTTACATCACTTTATATCTCTTGATCGTTTACACTTCCTTAAGGAGAAGAGATAACACTATGCGGTACCAAATACTAACCAAAACAAAACGCAACAAACAAAATAAAAACACACAAAAAGAATGACACAGATAAATAAAAAAAAAAATAATAATAATAATATTCAACTGCTGAAATACAGCAACATTAAGCCACCTTAAATTTCATTTTCTTTTAACTTGAAGTTAGATCCGTCCGCAGGCTTCCCGTCACTAGGTGCTGAAAGAAAAGGTGGAAATAGGCAGGGATGACGAGTTGATCATCACTGAAAAAAGTTTATTAAAGTCAATCTCTCCCAGTGGAAGTATACAATTATGAAAGTCTTGAATAACAGATTTCATTTTTTTTTTGATGGCAGAATAAACTCTTCTTACAGTAACACAGTAGGGTTTTCGGTGTTAGGTACGATTGTCCATATTACATCAATATTCAAGTCCCAATTCGATAATAAAATGAAACAATACTAAAAGAATTTTTTTTTTTCCTGTTTGCTTCATCCTGCAGGGGCTCGTGACAGTTTTCCTTTTATTTTTTTTCTCTTTTGAATCGTTGCACAAATACGTCCAGTCAGTTACACCATTGAGTCTCCAAGACCGTCTCAGCTCACCATGCTTATTTCTTATGCAAACAAAAAAAAATGAGGTAGTACACAAAACTTATACTGTTAGTTCAAGTTTTAAAACAAGCCCCTCAGCCTCATTGCTCAGAGTGGAAACAATCCATCTTCATCTGATTTTTTTTTTTCATTTTAAACACACCATACACTTTTTAAATTAAATGTACATTGTGCTTTGCAGCAATCCAAGTTAAGAAATAAGAGTGGGCAGTGAGTGAAAGGAAAAAAAAAAAGTCTAGAAAGTTAAATATGCAACACTACCCGGTTTTTATTTCTTCTCTTTTTTTTTAATTGGATGTGCTGTTTTATAACATCCAAGTAATTTAACATCCTCCCTTTTTGTAAATAGAAATGAAAAACGTATATATACAGTAAAAATCAAATTTACGGTATGGAATATTCTCTTTAACACCTCCTTGGTTTGCCCAGTAGAGTCATGAGAATCACTGCTCTCTTTTTCTCAGCCATCATTCTTATTATTCTTGTTATTTTTCATCTTTATCAGGCAAATGGAGCCACCGAGAGAGTGGCATGCAGTTCTGGTGCTTGAACAGGACTTCGCCAGGCCCCCTCCAAAAAAAATAAAAGGATCGCCCAAGCACTAGTGAATAAAGTAGCATGTAGCAGCCTCGCAAGAGGTGAACACAAATTACAGACAAACCTTTCATTTGAAAAAGTGCACAAGCATCAACATGACAGCTTCCAACAAACTGTACAAAGGAAATTTACTTTAGAGTCTTTTTAAATATTTAGTAAAAAAAAAAAAAAAAAAAATCTGCATACGCCTATTTATACTCAATAAGATTTGTCTGTAATTTTCTTTTTTTCCAGACATACAAGTGTAAAAGGGTTCCCATGATATAATACAACTGTCCCAATAGCAGCTAAAAGTATCTCAGTTTCTTAAAAAGAGGAAGAAGAAGAAGAAAAAAAAAAATGCAATTACCACCTTAGCATAAAATGCCGTGCTAAATTACAAAAATAATAATAATAATAATAATAATGACAATTTTGCATTTTTTTTCCCCCCAGGCAAGTTTTGCACATACAGTATAGGAAAGAAAAAAGTTTCTTTTTATTTTTTTGTAAGTGACTGGGGATACCTAATATTTCGTTTTACCCGCATGTTTCCACTCGCATAAATATTAAAAAGACATTTGTACACTGCAGTGAAACACAAGTTTGTGGCCGTAAAACTCTTGAGAGTAAAAGGTGACGTGTTGTTCAGTTTTTTTTTTTTTTTTTTGTGTGAGTAAACATACCAACGACACACACATCAGGCTCACAAAGGTAGGGATCTTCGAGCTGATAGCATAGACTACCTGTGCAAACACAACAAGACAAAGCGCTCACTCTCGTACGCGCCCACACGTCAGACGTCAGGTAGATATATCCGTCTCTGTGAACCTGTTAGACTTATATATACATACACTATATGTATATATACATACATATTTATAATTGTGCGTATATATATATATATATATATATATATATAAAAACAGGGTGAGTCAAAATGATATTAACATTAATGGATTATTTTTATCTCAACCACACCTTTCCAGGTCAACGGATAGATCGTGGTGGACCACTGCCATGGCCTCCACACTCCCCTGATTTGACACCCTGTGGTTTCTGTTTATGGGGTATGGGTGAAGGAGCGCGGGTATAGCAGGAAAGTTTGTGATATCAAAGACCTGGAAGACGGAATACGGACTGTGGTATCATCTGTTCCCTGCAAAGTGTGCGTCCGGCCTTTAAGTGGTACTGTTGCTCACTGGGGCGGCACGGTGGCGCAGGGGGTAGCGCTGCTGCCTTGCAGTTAGGAGACCCGAGTTTGCTTCCCACGTCCTCCCTGCGTGGAGTTTGCATGTTCTCCCTGTGTCTGCGTGGGTTTCCTCCCACAGTCCAAATACATGCAGGTTAGGTGCATTGGCGATTCTAAATTGTCCCTAGTGTGTGTTTGGTGTGAGTGTGTGAGCGCGAGCGCCCTACGTTGGGCTGGCGCTCTGCCTGGGGTTTGTTTCCTACCTTGCGCCCTGTGTTGGCTGGGATTGGCTCCAGCAGACTCCCGTGACCCTGTAATTAGGATATAAAGGGTTGGATAATGGATGGATGGATGTTGCTCGTTGGTTTTTATGTGAGTTGAACATTCGTGATTCGAGACATTCCTGTAGATCACCTTGCACATATGGAGTACGTTTTGTGAATAAATTGTTTCCGCCATTCAAATGTTAACAGAATTTTGACTCACCCTGTATATATTTATATATACGTATGTACAGTCATGTGGAAAAGTAAGTACACCCCATGGCAGTTGTTGACTTTTTCAACATATCCGAACAGGCATTTAGATTTTTGTACAAACAGTGCCTACAAGTAAAGGTGAAATATTTGGACAAATGACACGTAAAATGGGGACACGGTATATTCATTCTCATAATTTTCAATGAACAAAAATGCAGATTTGTCTCACAGAAACTATAACTCTACCCCTACAAGTCCATCAAATGAGAATCGGGTGTCCCAGATTAGGTGCTAATAATTAGAACCTCCCTAATGGGGCATGCGGGAGGATCCGGTTTTACTTATCGAGGGTCTGGTGTTCTCTTTGATACTGAATGTGTGTGGTGTCATCATGCTAATATCAAAAGGGCACCCTGAGGCCCTCAGACAGAAAGTCAGGCATGCCAATGAGTATGGCATGGGATTGTTTAAAATCAATCGTTGCAATGGAAGGAAAAATCATCTACAGGTAACAGAGATTTGTGGGGGCCCCATGAGCGTACGGTTTGATCCTAAAGAAGCCTCCAAGGACTCGGACTGTTGAAACTTTTGAAGAAGTTGTTAGTCAAAGTGCACGCATCTACAATCAGAACGAGTCTGCACAAATTTGACCTGCATGTAACGTGTGCCAGGAAAAATCACTTGCTATCCAAAAAAAACAGAGCAAGACTAGACCTTGACAAAGACCAGAACAGCGTGCTCTGTCTGGACAGATGAGTCAAAGGTAAGAGTTGTGTGGTCACGATGACAGTAGACATGTTTGGCATTTCAGGAGAAGAACTTTATACAAAGTGCCACGCATTGTGGCGGAAATATTACATTGTGGCTTTGGTTTTGCTACCTCAGGGCCTGGGCAGCTTGCATGCCAGCTATGAAATTCTGCACCATATCAAAGTGTGCTTGAGGAGAAGGTGAGGCCAGCTGCCTGAAAGTAGAACATGAAATGGAAATGGACCTCTCAGCATGATAATGATCCAAAACACACTGGGAAATTCACCAAAGAATGGCTCAAAAAGAGAAAAAAATGAAGGGCTATGGAGTGGCAAAGAGGAGAATGTGAGGCTACCTGTCTGAAAGTGGAGGTTGAAGTGGAAATGGACCTTTCAACATGATAATGATCCAAAACACACTGGGAAATTCACTCATCAAATAGCTCAAACAGAGAAATAAAATGAACGGTTATGGAGTGGCCTAGCTAGTCAAAGCCCTGATTTGGATCCCATTGGAATGTTGTTGTTGTTGGATTTGAAATGGGCAGGACATGCAAAAACACCCACAAACAACTTGCAACTGCACAGAGGAGCGGTCCAAAATTTCACCAAGTCGATGTCAAGAACTTACAAGAAGGGCCTACAAGAAGTCATATCTGCTAAAGGGAGCAACGTCTGCTTCTGAGGTCAAGGGTGGGCCTACTTTTTCCCAACTAGACCATTACATCGATTGATATTTTTGTTCAATAAATGATAAATTTGCCTGTGTTTTTATCCAAGTGGCGTATATACTCGAGTTTAAGTTCTCCCATGGATTTTACCGTAGAATTTCTGGTATTTTATAATGTCGGTTGTATAAGTTGAATGCATAAAACTGACGTTATTGGTTCAAGAGATTATGATATGCCAATGCCCACCTGAGAGAGTAACCACAGAGCACACAGCCTTTTTTTTCTATGTATTGTGCCTACGTGACCACACAGTAATACCCGAACTATTCTGAAGCGACGTTTGCACCGCTTTGTGTTTTTTGTATCTCACGCCCTCATACACCTTTATCGTAAGAGCATCCCTTATCTACGATGGAGCGTTCGATCAGAAGGAAATATGAAGCTGGTTTTAAATTAAAAGTGGCGAAAGAAATTGGTAACTGCGCTGCTGCGACAAAATTTGCTGTGTCTGAGAAACTGGTGCGAGATTGGAGGAAGCAAGAAGATGTTAAAAAAAATAAGTAAATAATTATCGTATTTTTGAATGGCCGTATAAGTCGGGGGTCTGATTTTATGATCAATTTTTCAGGTTTCAAGACCCGACTTATACGCTAATATATACAGTATGGTATATGACATCTGTAGGCACTTGCCTGCATGAAGATCTACTGTTTGCCTGTTCAAATATGTCCGCAATTTCCTTGGGGTGCACTTACTTTTTCACATGACCATATACATATATATATATATTTATAGCTTTACTTCTTTAGATCTTCTAGACATAAAAGTCTTACTTTTCTGAAGAGGGTAAAATTTCACCCATTTTTCTTAGTTATTTTTCTTCCTCTAGAAACAGGCAAAAGCTTAGGTTAAAAAAATAAATAAGAACCAAAAAAAAAACAAAAAAAAAAAAAACAAACAAAATCAAAAACAAATTACCATGCAAATCTTGCAAGACAAATGAATCTCAGCCAAGAAATAATTTATTCTTGGTATGAGTTAAAGTAGCAAGGAAACAAACTGAATTATTAAGTGAGATCATTTTGCTAACAAATACAGAATACTATAATAAAAATAAAACAAGAAACACTGTACATAATATAGTACAAGAATGTAGAGTTAGACTTGATCCAACAGTTTTTGTTCATTTTGAGTCTATTCAGTTTATACCAATCTCTTTGTTGTCTTCAATAAATCTAGAAAATGGACGATTTACTCCAATGTCTATACTTGTTTTGTCCAAGCTAGTCATGGGTGGGCTGCTACCAGTGCGTGCCCTCTCCATTCCACTTGTCAGGTTAGTTAAAGAAGGAATACTCCCACCACCTAAACTGACAGGAAGTTGGGGGATACCTCCATTCTGAATAACAGATATCTCATTGTTCTTCATAGCCAAACCATTAGTGATTGCTGCAGCGTACTGATTCCAGAAGCTTGGGTCAACATTCATGGCCCTGGCCGCCAGATCCTTTTGAAATATCTCAGTGAACTTCATAGCATCGCCGCCTAGCAGCGCCATCGGGTTCTCAACTGACAGCCTTCGCCCTCGCCTGGCAGGAGCGTTATTCCACATGTGAGTTCCCATGTGAACCTGCATTTTAAAATAAAAAGACACAAGAAAGAGGCCTCATGAGTTCAAAGCAACAACAACGGTGACACAATTATTTTAGCCAGCAGAACAGTTTTGAAGTACCACTGTTATGATTGGTCAATGAAGAATGCAAATATGGGACTTAAACAATTATAGTCAGTCCTCAGCTAACTGAGGGTTAACTCACTGTGATAAAAAATATCAACATTCATTGTATTTGCCAAAAAAATAACAACAGTCAAGAGTATTTGTGACAAGTTTTCCATAAAAAAAATTCCTGTGGACCTTTGCACCCCTGTTTTACACCAAATCACAGCACCCTTCCTGGTGTACGTTAACTCAGCTTGGCAGCTCTCTCTCTCAGGCTTGACTGTTTCCCTCCCCTGAGACACGCTTGACCACCTCTATGCTCAACTTCGCTGCACTTCTAAATTTGGCAGTCGCCCCCGCCCAACCAGCTCCATGCTCAAAGTGGGCTCCACAAGTTCTCCTTCTTATAAAGTCAATCCAAATCTACTTTGGCATTTGACGCCCCTTAGCTTACCTGCCTAAAGCGACGGAAAAGCAGATCTAACACATAAAAACGGGAGTGCCGTTCATGTGTAAACGTGTGTCTGCTGTTTTGGATTCCTGATTGTCTTCCTTTATTTTTATATGTTAGGTGATCTTTAAAATAATAAAGGTTTTTCTAAATAATGCATTCAATTGTAAGCTCACAGATCTATCTATCTATCTATCTATCTATCTATCTATCTATCTATCTATCTATCTATCTATCTAGCCTTTCACATTTATCTGTCTATCATATAGCACCTTTGACATCTATCTATCTGTCTATCATATAGCGCCTTTGACATCTATCTATCTATCTATCTATCTATCTATCTATCTATCTATCTATCTATCTATCTATCTATCTATCTATCATATAGCTCCTTTGACATCTATCTATCTATCTATCTATCTATCTATCTATCTATCATATAGCG
>JANRMT010062845.1:7683753-7696364 GCA_026402145.1 Polypterus bichir lapradei | reverse complement strand
TATCTATCTATCTATCTATCTGTAAAATATGTATTTATTTAGAGTTAAAACTATAAAACTCTTAAAACTATTTGAAAGAATAGCCACTTAAAATGTTATCTTTATACACTCCTATATAAGATCACAGTGCCAACATATACATTAATATGCTTTGTGCAAAAAGGATTTTTGTTGTGCTGAACTGGAACCCACAGATAAATTGTCATCTGCAGATCAGTTTCAAGACTTCGCACAATCAGACAGAAACTAAAATCTCCTGTTTTAACTTCACATCAATCACGATTTGTGTAAAAAAAAACAAAAAACCAGCCATCCACCAACAGGCCAGCTTTAACCCCCAAGACGCTCCTCGTCTTTTCTACAGTAACCGTTCAGCTCACTGACGTCGCTTTCAGTGCGCGGTGGCTTTCTGACATTAAATCATTCATTAACATAGGAATTTATCATCCCCATTGTAATTTCTTGCCGAAGGGGTGTTGGCGCTATCGGTGCTGTTTCTTCTCAACAATTAATGGCTAGAAATGCTGTTTCTGGATTGTGTGAATGCTCTTTCAAATGGTGCGACAATAGCCTTTTTTTTTTTTTTTTTTGGCTTCTTAAGTCTGCATTCAAATAAATTGTCTACATTTTATTAAACCGGAATAAAGTGAGTTTAGAGAAAGAAAGAAAAGTATGACTAACTGTGATCATGATGTTATCAAAGCTAAGTTTAGTACGCTCCTAACAATTTTCTACATTTTTTTTTGTTTAGCAACACACTTTGCATCCCAGAGCTCTCGCTCTAAGGCCAGGTTTGCAGTTCCTCGTCTAATTTCTATTTTGATATCCCCAACTAGGCAAAACAAGTCTTTAAAAATGTAAACAAGCACACGTACAAACACAAATCTCCTTAAATGATTAACTGACAAAATTGCAAAAGTGCATAATTAAGGGTGGAAAGGTCAATGGAAATTTAGAAAGAATAGTAAAAGAGTAGATTTGCTATTAACGCACAAATCCGTCTTCTTAAGATATGTTTGTTCTTTTTAAAATCTATCATGAGAGAAAGAGAGAGACACACGCATACCACCTAACTTAGCCTAATAATCATAAGAATGATTCAGTTTTCCAAGGGATATGTAATCTCTTTTTTCAGAATGAATGTTATAATAAATCACCCTAAAACCACCAAATAAAACTTTTTATCAAAACCTTTAATGGTTGTCTGGTAATCAAAACAACATGAATCACCAAAATCAAAAAAGACTAAATATAATTCAGCCTGGTAGACTGTTTAAACTGAGCTCCTCGCCACTTAGCAGATCTTAATGGGGTCGTCTGACCGCCTGCTTGTTATGATTATGCGACCTTAATATTTTTTTAACCAGCAATGAGAAAAATTAGAATATTTAAACCGTCCAAAGAATACTGTAGGGTTTATAAAATCACGTTAAGATTAAATATCTTCTAAAATTCTACACGCATACATAATGATTAGCGCCCTACGAATATAAAAATACACTCAGCGTCTACAGTATGTGCACACAGGCAGAGTGTCATTAATTTTTTCCACATTTGAGCTTTTAAATAACACAAAACGGATAACGTGTAACATACACGGCAAACACCGTGCTAAACAGTTTAACCTTAATGAGGAAAAAAGAATGAACAATTGAAAAAGCACACACTTGAAATGACAAATGTCATCTTCCTTAAATACACCAGCTAAGAGGAATATAATAATAATGATAATAATAATAATAATAATAATAATAATAATAATAATACATTCTATTTATGTAGGGCCTTTCCCATGTGACAGACATTTACACAATTTGCAGATATTCCCTTTTTTGATTTTTTTCTTCATAAATGATAACTTGTGACTCCACTATGAGGGTCTTGATTGTTATCTGTGACGAAAGTCGAAATCTTTCTTTACTGAAACCCTAATCATCTCATGTTTAAGTGGGCGCCAAAATATTATTTGTCATACTGCTTGCATTTTTAATTTATGTAGGTAATGCAGCATACTGTTTTGAATGAAAAGAACTTTTAGTTATTTAAAGTACGTAATCTTCACAATGCCACTTTATACATCATTTTTCCTATAGATATTTATATACTGCGGTGGGCTGGCGCCCTGCCCGGGGTTTGTTTCCTGCCTTGTGCCCTGTGTTGGCTGGGATTGGCTCCAGCAGACCCCCGTGACCCTGTAGTTAGGATGTAGCAGGTTGGATAATGGATGGATGGATGGATATTTATATAACACTTTTGCCTGAAACCAAATTAAACACAAAATAATAATACTGCTGCGGTGGGCTGGCGCCCTGCCCAGGGTTTGTTTCCTGCCTTGTGCCCTGTGTTGGCTGGGATTGGCTCCAACAGGACCCCGTGTAGTTAGGATATAGTGGGTTGGATAATGGACGGATGGATAATAATACTGTGGCACGAGTTTGTTTCCTACGTCAAAACGAATATCTAGATACGTACTGACACATCACGTTATGGCAACTTCCGGACGATTCTCTGATGGCGATGAAGGTTGGAATGGCCTTTTCTATGCTGTTAAAACTGCTGCTTCTTTAAAGGCTCTTCATGGTTCTTTACTGGGTTGTGTGGTTCCTCGTAAAATGATTGGCTGACCAGGCACCGTTTCATTCTGGGAAGAGTTCTCTGCATATGAAGTTATTTTTTTGTGCTTTGAAAAACTTCCTAATATGTACAAAACAAAAAAAAAAAAATGAAATCTTTAATGTATGGTGGGCTACCTAGCAGGACACTAACAGAGTAAGAAAACCTGAACTTAGTCTGTGTTACTGTCCACATTACGAGTTCTTTAAAGAATTATTACGATTTTAAAATCATGACCCATTGGGATTCATAAATCCATTACCATCTCTTCATGCTTATTCGCAGTATGGAGACTGTTATGGATCTAAATAATTGAAAAGGTTCTTTCTGGAAGCTTCATATGGACGGGTCTTTCAGGAAACCAAAAATGGCCCCCCTATGGCACAACCACTCAGGCCTCTTGATTTTTAGGAGTGCAGGGTAAGGAATTCTCCACAAACAAACCACCAGTTGTAAAGTGTCCTGGCGACCCCGGTGAAGAACTTCGTTCCAAACATTCACATATTTTTTGTCTTTCAACTGTATAAATGTCAAACCTCAATGATTCTGTCACTGAAAGATGCTGATTTGCAAAACAAGAAATCAAAATGGGAATATGAACAGAAGCAGAATCAACATTCATCATTTGTGACGTCTTATCATAGCGGGGTGCCAAAAGGCAAATCGAGCTGGTGGCGATTATTTTCAGACGGTCTTACGTTAGCGACACTCTTAACAACGCTGTTTCTTTAATATCACTTTATGGTTCTTTACTGGGTTGTGTGGTTCCTCGCAGAGCCATTGCTTGACAAAGCCCCAGTTCATTCTGGGAAGGGTTCTCTGCTTTTGGTTCTTTGTGCTTTTGAAAAAACTTCCTAATATCCATCCATCCATCCATCCATTATCCAACCCGCTATATCCTAACTACAGGGTCACGGGCGTCTGCTGGAGCCAATACCAGCCAACACAGGGCGCAAGGCAGGAAACAAACCCCGGGCAGGGCGCCAGCCCACCACAGACTTCCTAATATGTTGAGGAAAAAAAGAAATTTTTAATGTATTGTGTAGGCTACCTAACAAATTAAGAAAAGCTGAACTTGCCTGTGTTACTGGACACAGTAAGAGTTCTTGGAAAATCAGGAAGCACTGGGATTTCACAAATCCGGGACCACCTATTCGTGTTTACTCAATGTATGGAGTCTGAAATGGATTGAAATAAATAAAAGGTTCTTTCTGGAACATTCATGTGGATCGGTCTTTCGGGAATTAAAAATGGTTCCCCTATGGCATCGCTCTGAAGAACCGCACTGGCACCTTGATTATTTTAGGAGAGTAGAGTAAATGAATGCTGCAGAAGGCATGTCGGCCTTCCTTAATGAAATGTGAATATATCCTCAAGCTTTCTTCTGGTTGCCACATAGGTAACGAAATATAAGAGCAGTTGGTAATTTACATGTATCTTTAGGATAGAAGTGGTACAAAGTTAGGGTGGATGGTGAACACTGACATTACTTCTGTAAAGCTGATAAAAATATCACGGCCTATACACTCATTTAGCCTGTGGACAGATCAAAATAAATAAAAGGTTCGTTCTGGAACCTTCACGTGGATGGGTCTTTTGGCAGCCAAAAATGGTTCCTGCATGGCGTCACTCTGAAGAACCACAGTCAATACCTTCATTTTGAAGAGCGTAGAGTAAATTTAAGCTGCAGAAGGCATATCGGCCTTCCTTAAACAAATGGTAATATGTCCTCAAGCTCTCTTCTGGTTGCCACATAGGTAAGAAAATATCAAAGCAGCTCCACTAAGCAGGAATTTAGATGTAACTTTAGTACAAATGGTGCATAAAGTTAGAATCAGTGGTGAACACTTCTGTAAAGCTGGTAAAAATGTCACTTCCTATACACATATTGAGCCTGTGACAGATCTAAATAAATAAAAGGTTTATTCTAAAAAATGGTTCCTGTATGGCATCACTCAGAAGAACCACACTGGCACGTTCAGTTTCAGGAGCGTAGAGTAAATTAAAGCTGCTGAAGGAAATGAAAGAAAGAAAATGTGAATATATCCTCAAGCTTTCTTCTGGTTGCCACATAGGTAACGAAATATAAAAGCAGTTGATAATTTACATGTATCTTTCGGACTGATGGTGTACAAAGCTACAGCTGATGGTGAACATTGACATTACTTTTAGAAAGTTGATAAAAGTGTTATGGCCTATACACACATTGAGCCTTTGACGAATCGAAATAAATAAAACGTTTGTTCTGAAGAATGGTTCACGTATGGCATTACTACGGTCTTGCCGCTTGATTTTGAAGAGCGTGGAGTAAATTAAAACTGTAAGAAGGCATGTCGGCCTTCCTTAAACAAATGTGAACATACTGTGTCCTCAAGCTTTCTTCTGATTGCCACATAAGTAACGAAATATAAAAGCAGCTCCAAAAATCAGTAATTTACATGTATCTTTAGGACAGATGGTGAACAAAATGACAGTTGATTTTGAACATTGACATTACTTCTGTAAAGTAGATAAAAGTGTCACTGCCTATACACACATTGAGCCAGTGACGGATTGAAATAAATAAAAGGTTCGCTCTAGGACTTTCACGTGGATGGGTCTTTGGGGAACCCAAAATGGTTCCTGTATGGTGTCACTATGAAGAACCGCTTTGACACCTTCATGCTTAAGAGTGCGGAGTAAATTAAAACTGTAAGAAGGCATGTCGGCCTTCCTTAAACAAATGTGAATATGTCCTCAAGCTTTCTTCTGATTGCCACATAAGTAACGAAATATAAAAGCAGCTCCAAAAATCAGTAATTTACATGTATCTTTAGGACAGATGTTGAACAAAATTACAGTTGATTTTGAACATTGACATTACTTCTGTAAAGTAGATAAAAGTGTCACTGCCTATACACACATTGAGCCAGTGACGGATTGAAATGAAAGGTTTGTTCTGAAAAATGGTTCCTGTACGGCATTACTATGAAGAACTGCACTGACACCTTCATTTTGAAGAGCGTAGAGTAAATTAAAACCGTGGAGGGCATGTCGGCCTTCCTTAAACAAACGTTAATATGTGTTCAAGCTTTCTTCTGTTTGCCACATAGATAACAAAATATTAAAGCAGTTCCAAAAAGCTGGAATTTCGATGTACCTTTAGTACAAACGGTGTACCAACATTGAGAGTACTTCCATGAAGGTGATAAAAATATCACTGCCTATACACACACTGAGCCTGTGACAGATTGAAATAAATAAAAGGTTCGTTCTAGGACTTTCACATGGATGGGTCTTTGGGGAACCCAAAATGGTTCCTGTATGGTGTCACTATGAAGAACCGCTCTGACACTTTCATTTTGAAGTGTGTGGAGTAAATTAAAACTGCGGAAGGCATGTCGGCCTTCCTTAAACAAACGTTAATATGTATTCAAGCTTTCTTCTGTTTGCCACATAAGTAACAAAATCTTAAAGCAGTTCCAAAAAGTGTGAATTTAGATGTGACTTTTGTACAAATGATGTACAAATATCGAGAGTTCTTCCATAAAGTTGATAAAAAATGTCACTTCCTATACACATATGGAGCTAGTGACAGATTGAAATAAATAAAAGGTTTGTTCTGAAAAATGGTTCCTATATGGCATCACTATGAGGAACTGCACTGACGCCTTCATTTGGAAGAGTGTGGAGTAAATAAAAACTTCAGAAGGCATGTCGGCCTTCCTTTAACAAATTTTAATACGTATTCAAGCTCTCTTCCATTTGCCACATTGATTACAGAAATATTAAAGCAATTCCAAAAAGCGTGAATTCAGATGTACCTTTAGTACAAATGGTGTACAAAATTTGAGAGTAATTCCATAAAGTTGATAAAAATGTAACTGCCTATATACTTTTTGAGCCTGTGACAAATTTCTGAAAAATGGTTCCTGTATGGCATCACTATGAAGAACCGCTCTGACACCTTCATTCTGAAGTGTGTGGAGTAAATGAAAACTGCGGAAGGCATGTTGGCCTTCCTTAAACAAATGTTAATATGTATTCAAGCTTTCTTCTGTTTGCCACATAAGTAACAAAATCTTAAAGCAATTCCAAAAAGTGTGGATTTAGATGTGACTTTTGTACAAATGATGTACCAACATCGAGAGTACTTCCATAAACTTGATAAAAATGTCACTGCCAATACACACAATAAGCCTGTGATGGATCGAAATAAATAAAAGGTTTCTTCCAGAACTTTCATGTGGATGGGTCTTTCGGGAACCCAGAATGGTTCCTGTATGATATCATTATGAAGAACTGCACCGACACCTTCATTTTTAAGAGTGTGGAGTAAATTAAAACTGCAGAAGGTATGTCGGCCTTCCTTTAACAAATTTTAATACGTATTCAAGCTCTCTGCTGTTTGCCACATTGATTACAAAAATATTAAAGCAATTCCAAAAAGCGTGAATTCAGATGTACCTTTAGTACAAACGGTGTACAAAATTTGAGAGTACTTCTATAAAGTTGATAAAAATGTAACTGCCTATATACTTTTTGAGCCTGTGACAAATTTCTGAAAAATGGTTCCTGTATGGCATCACTATGAAGAACCGCTCTGACACCTTCATTTTGAAGAGTGTGGAGTAAATCAAAACTGCAGAAGGCATGTCGGCATTCCTTAAACAAATGTTAATACGTATTCAAGCTCTCTGCTGTTTGCCACATTGATTACAAATCTTAAAGCAGTTCCAAAAAGTGTGAATTTAGATGTAACTTTAGTACAAATGATGTACAAATATCGAGAGTACTTCCATAAAGTTGATAAAAATGTCACTGCCTATACACACATGGAGCCTGTGGATCGAAATAAATAAAAGGTTTGTTCTGAAAAATGGTTCCTATATGGCATCACTATGAAGAACTGCACTGGCGCCTTCATTTTGAGGAGTGTGGAGTTAATAAAAACTGCAGAAGGCATGTCGGCCTTCCTTAAACAAATTTTAATACGTATTCAAGCTCTCTTCCATTTGCCACATTGATTACAAAAATATTAAAGCAATTCACAAAAAGCGTGAATTCAGATGTACCTTTAGTACAAACGGTGTACAAAATTTGAGAGTACTTCTATAAAGTTGATAAAAATGTAGCTGCCTATATACTTTTTGAGCCTGTGACAAATTTCTGAAAAATGGTTCCTGTATGGCATCACTATGAAGAACCGCTCTGACACCTTCATTCTGAAGTGTGTGGAGTAAATTAAAACTGCGGAAGGCATGTCAGCCTTCCTTAAACAAATGTTAATACATATTCAAGCCCTCTTCTGTTTGCTACATAGATAACAAAATATTAAAGCAATTCACAAAAAGCATGAATTCAGATGTACCTTTAGTACAAATGGTGTACCAACATTGAGAGTACTTCCATAAAGGTGATAAAAATATCACTGCCTATACACACACGGAGCCTGTGACAGATTGAAATAAATAAAAGGTTCGTTCTAGGACTTTCACATGGATGGGTCTTTGGGGAACCCAAAATGGTTCCTGTATGGCATCACTATGAAGAACCGCTCTGACACCTTCATTTTGAAGTGTGTGGAGTAAATTAAAACTGCGAAAGGCATGTCAGCCTTCCTTAAACAAATGTTAATACGTATTCAAGCTCTCTTCTGTTTGCTACATAGATAACAAAATATTAAAGCAATTCACAAAAAGCGTGAATTCAGATGTACCTTTAGTACAAATGGTGTACCAACATTGAGAGTACATCCATAAAGTTGATAAAAATGTCACTGCCTATACACACACGGAGCCTGTGATGGATCAAAATAAATAAAAGGTTCACTCTAGGACTTTTATGTGGATGGGTGGTTTGGGAACCCAAAATGGTTCCTGTATAGCATCACTATGAAGAACCGCACTGACACCTTCATTTCGAAGAGTGCGGAGTAAATAACAAATGTTAATACGTATTCAAGCTCTCTTCTGTTTGCCACACTGATTACAAATCTTAAAACAATTCCAAAAAGCGTGAATTTAGATGTAACTTTAGTACAAACGGTGTACAAAATTTGCGAGTAATTCCATAAAGTTGATAAAAATGTAACTGCCTATATACTTTTTGAGCCTGTGACAAATTTCTGAAAAATGGTTCCTGTTTGCCACATAAGTAACAAAATCTTAAAGCAGTTCCAAAAAGTGTGAATTTAGATGTAACTTTAGTACAAATGATGTACAAATATCGAGAGTACTTCCATAAAGTTGATAAAAAATGTCACTTCCTATACACATATGGAGCCAGTGACAGATTTCTGAAAGATGACATCACTATGAAGAACCACTCTGACACCTTCATTTTGAAGAGTGTGGAGTAAATTAAAATTGAAATGCATCAAAGGTTCTTTCTGGGACCTTCATGTGGATGGGAGTTTTGGGAACCAAAAATGGTCGCCCTATGGCATCGCTCTGAAGACTCGCTCTGGCACCTTTAGTTTTAAGAGTGGGGGTGAAATAAACACACACATGCACACAAAAAAAATTAACGTGACACAATAATCATTTATGTTTTTAAATCTGCACTTTGGTCGCAACTGACGCTACTCATTTCTATTCATTTTCTTTTTCCTTTCTTTAGAGCCATTTTGCAGTTTTTTTTTTGGTTTTACTTTAATCTACTCTACAAAGGAACATGTCCTGTTTTCTTCAGGAGGAGACTAAATAAATGTAACCCGTAATGTTTCACGTCTCGTGTTTTCTAGGAAGGACTACAACTTGCCTGAAGAAGGGGCCTGAGTTGCCTTGTTGTAATCTGTTCAGTTAGCCCATGAAAGGTGTCGTTGTGCCCTGCATAGCTAAATGGCTAACGCGGTACAACACCCTACTATCTAGGAAGTGATAACAAAACAAAAAAACAAAGCATTACTGTCACACGTTACCTTTCAGAAATCTGTTAGGAAATGTGGCTCCCATATGACTACAGGGCGCGTGCGTCTCTCCCGGGTTTGCTAGTGTTTAAGACGTACGAGACACTCTGGGATGGATTGGTGTCACCCCAGTAAATTCCTTTTTAACTCTTTAAGACAGCTCTGAATCCTTAAAGAAGAAAGATGAATCATCAGAGGCCTAGCCCAAGCTGTGAGACAGAAGGAGACAAATACGAACCCCTGCTGAGTTTAACAACGCAGAAGGAATTCCTGAATGAATGACAGGTTTTCCATCGCTTTTCAGTTTCCGAAAAAAAAAAAAAAAAAAAAAAAAAAAGGAAAGCAAAGCAGCCAGTGAAACGGATGAACAGTGGAGGGCACTCTTGGCGTGTCGACGACGGCCCTGCTGCCACACGCTCACTAGAACAGGAATCTGGTGGACGAAATCTCAGCAATCCTGTTGCAGCTCACACCTGTGGTGGAGTCACCCCCAGTTCTCCGTTTTCCCAGACAGGCACATTTAATGGGCACGGCCTGAGTTCTGCTTGGTGACGAACAGAGGTGCCTTTGTGTACGGATGCAGATGCCAAACAGCTAAAACATTCATGATTTGTTTATACTGCCAGCATATGATACTGTATTCAATAATAAAACTTTTGTTAGGCGGGCAGGATTACATCACGTTGATTAGCAGTTTTAATTGGGCGTCATATTTATGCCTGCTTTGAGCTCTGAACTCTAATTAAAAGAGCCATCACAGTGTGTGAGGAGCCAGTCTTTCTCAAGCATCTTTGGCACATCTAAGTGGGTGGTCTTAGGGGTCGCCACCAAATGGTAAAGACTTGGAAGAAAATAACCAAACAAAGCCACGGAAATAAAGCAGGGTGCAGCCGTGTTATTATTCTATTTTTACGAGTCTGCAAATTTTTCCATAACTGGATTAAGCAACAAAACAAAAAAGGAGAAAAAAAAATTGAAGGACTGACTGGAAGGGCTTTACATGGAAAATCTAATTGCGCAGTAATTGGAGCAGCTTATTTTGCAAAAGCAAGTTTACGCGAAACATGTTGTTTTTCAATCAGAATTTATTAATACTGCCTCATAACAGGGGCAGCTGCCCACAGAAATGCCCCTCGGCGATGGCGAACCGTGGAGTAACTCACAGCTGTAACGTGCTCTGGAGGCAGCAGTCGGGAGTTCTCAACCTTGCCCAGCTCATCAAGAAGAAGGCGAGGAGTCGTGAAACTGAGACAGTTTCTCTCCAAAGTCTGCTCATTGCGCCGGGTGTAATAAGCGACTTTTATCAAATAAAGAGATTGGACAAACGAGAGGAGACTGTTCATACCACCCTAAGAGATAAGCTGTCCCGATATCTCATCCGGATCCTTCTCAAAAGGTGGTCGAGGTTTCTGTTTCCAATAACATGTCTCCCACAACTCTTCAGAAAATATCATCACACTCCGATATAATAATGTAACGTCCGCCTGTACATTCACACATATGACTTGAATATGCATGCCCTGGCTTGGGATATTCTAGAAATGGTTGCCTGTTACGCTTGTCTGTTTGCCGAGCAGATAACCAAAAGATCAAACATTAAACGTTTCGGGTAAATACGGGAAACCCACCATAAAGTGTGTTATTTTACTGTCAACTAACCGACAAAACAAATGTTTCCAAGTTGCATTGGTGTTTCTTGCTTTCACCTTGAACGAGGGCTCATTTGTGTGGGTCTCGATGCTCAAAGGTAGAGCACATGTGGCAGTCAAGAGTGCACAGCCGACTCGCAAAGCTCCCACTTTAGCACACAGCATCAGTCTGAACACTTAACAGAATGGTGGCAAGTAAGCTCGGCTGCCAAGGTCAACGGCGCAGATGTACTAATTGTATTATGAGCTTGACATCTAGTGGCCACCCCTGGCAGGGCAGAGCATGCAAAGGTTAAGTCAGCAAGCTCTGTCAAAGCGACTCGAACTGCCCACCCTGAGGGATAGGCCATCGGAAGCTTGTTGGCACACCATGCAATCCCACCTTTTCAGGGAGTCCAAACAAAAGGACCCCAACGTGCTACATTTGACAACAATGCAGACTTAATACAAAAGTGACACATAAAAGGTCAAATCAACTTGCGGCTTTAAAAAAATAAATAAATCCTAATTAAAAGGCCAGACCAGAAGCAAAAAAGAAAAAGAAGAAAAGAAAAGGAAAGGGCTGCTCTAATCTTCTGGCAAATTCTTCCCACATTATTATTATTATTACTATTTTTAATTCCTTGAACCTATATTTATATTTCAGGCTGAGTACACTTTAGGACTTTTTCTCCAGGAAAAAGGAAAGAAAAAAAAAAAAAAACCCAAAACAGACACATGTTGCACAATCCAACGTGAAATAAGGAAGAGCCAACAATTCATCTCGTACACGGGCTGCATGCATCACACCACCGACATCGCACTCGAGTCCCAGTCTGTCGCACCAACAAATTTCAAATATTAGAAAAGAAATGGAGGGAAAAAAAGCCAAATTCTGCTTTTAATAAACTTCAAGCTTTCTTGTGGGGATAATGTTATTAACACTCTTCATTTTAACATTGCGATTGGATTAAGCTCCAAACGCAATGAATGGAATAAAAATGTCGCCAGTTAACAGAGTGGACTTTATTAGACACCGAGAATACGAGATGAGTATTAAACTAAAACCTACTTAAGGGGAAAGACAAGCCGTCTATTACTATCTAGCAGACCTTGCAGAAATGCATTTATTCAAAATATGCAGGGCTTCCTTTTCTTTTAGTGTATGATGAACAAATCTAATTACAGTTAAATAAAATGATGTATTAAAAGTGACCTTAAGAAATAAATCAGAGCCATAAAAAGTTCTGCCTGTGAAACTCTAGAAGTGTAAGTGCATTTTTATAGACGTGTGTGACTGTGTGTGTGCATATACAGCATATAACTATATATATATATATAAATATATATACAGTACATATATATGTGTGTGTGTGTACAACATATAAATATATATATATCTATATATACAGTACATATATGTGTGTGTACAACATATAAATATATATATATCTATATATACAGTACATATATGTGTGTGT
>JANRMT010062845.1:7666298-7683353 GCA_026402145.1 Polypterus bichir lapradei | reverse complement strand
GTATATATATATATATATATATATATATATATATATATATATACATACATATACACACACAATATATATTACAATATATGTTTATGTATGTACATATATATGTACACAGTATACTGTATATATATATATATGTAATGTACAAAGCAAACTCACCACTGTTACATTTACCTTTAAAAAATATGAACATGGAAAGATTACATCCATATTTTTAAGTATTAGCTTAACAAGGATGATTTTGCAGTTTATATATGTGTATGTGTGTGTATATGGCTCTATTTCTAGATGCACATACAGGGGTGGGCAAAAGTAGGTTTACAGCTGTTCATATGGAAAAAGACGTGCAGGTTATGAGTATTATAACTGCTTTATTAACTCAAAAGCTTTATTAACTTTATTAACTCAAAAGAATGTCACAATTGCACAGTGCACTTAGGTACAATCTCATTAGTGCTCAAATTGCCGGCCTTTATCATTTACACATTCTTATAGTCTGCTTGCTACACTCAAGCATACTTTAATAATAATAATAAGAAGAAGAAGACAAATAATACACATAAATAATGCAATAATTAATAAATAAATAGTAATACAGGATTAAATTGTGTTTCGTGTGCTCACAACTGTAAATCCACCAACCCGAGTATATGTGTGTGTATGCACGTATGCACACATACACACATATATGTATATATACACACACACACACAGATAGATATATATATATATATATATATATATATATATACACACACACACAAACACACACAGAGTCATATATATATCCAGTACCATTCAAATACTTGGACACACCTGAGCCGTACAAAAGTCTGGACGGACGTCGACTGGAAGAGCACATCATTACAGTCAGCATTCTGTTCACCACTTGCACATTGAAGGAATGGCTGTTGAACATGTGGCTTTGCATTCATATATGAATAATAATGTTTTTTTAAATCCATCCTTTCAAGCAATACTAGCCATTAGCAACAGCAGTAATGTCGTGGTTCTATTTTTAAGTCAATGTAATGGTATCCTGATGACAAAAAAAAAGTTATCAATTTCTATGCAAAACTTGTAAATGTCTGTGTTGTGTGTGTGTGTGTGTGTGTGTGTCCAGACTTTTGACTGGTAGTGTCTAAAGATACACACTACAAAATCACTAGTGCTGAGCTAACACTTAAAAATCTAGATCCAATCTTCCCATATGTACACTTTTAAAGATGAATTTAACAAACTGGTGACTTTGCTTTGTACATATGAAAATACACATATGTGTAAAACTATATATTCAAACAAATACTAAGCATATATATTTATACATATTCATAAAAACCTAAACATAAATAAACTCATACAAACACCCACGTAGAAAAAGCACAGATGTACAAATGCCCAAGTACAGTATATGTGTGTAAGTATAGCAATATAAGTGTGCCTTGATGCACACGCACACGCACACAGAGTGCACTTCTCCCTACATGGCTGTTTTAAAGAATCCCAAAGCAAATTCTTGCCAATTTTGACTAAGGTGGCTGATGCTGCTTAATGCAAAAGCATCAATAAAACAAAGAAAAGAAAAACATCTCAATGGCCCTCCTTTGATCGATGGCACAATTGTTAAGGTATTAGAAGTGCAAGACGAAACCTGACCCACTTGTGTCTTCTGTATCTCCTCACATGCGGTATAATCAACCTGTTTAAGCAATTTGCAATGTAAATTTTTTTTTCCTTTTTTTTTTATCTATTGTTTCCTTCGAAGGCTTACATGAAAAAGGAATGCACTGTGAACTTCGAACTTTTTTTTGGCTCTTGCGTTTTTATGTAACCTTCACCTGTCCCTTTGTCGACTAGCTAATGCAACTTAAAAGCAGGCATATTGAAATAAAAATCTCCGGTGCCATGTGGTCGCTGCATTTAAATTGGCTTAAGATCTCATCCAGGCAACATTCTATTTATTTATTTATTTATTTTTTCCCCCGCATAGATAAAGCAGGATTATTTTGCAAGCCCAAGAGGCTGTCCTTCTGAGTTTTTAGCTGGACTGTTTGGCCCTGCATGCTGCCAGAATCAAATGAATTTGAAAATAAACAGCATGTGCATATTAATGACAGTAAGTATGGAAGAATTTGATCGGACTTGCAACTTGTGTGCAAAGTCAACTCTTGACGTACTTTACACCAATGGATGGTGAATATGGGAATGTTCAGCATGGGAAAGGCGCTATAAAAATCAACTGTATTATTATTATTATTAGAATAAAGGGATGAGGAAAAGCAAAGTGCCTGAAAAATACAAGTGAATGACTGACCTTTAATTCCCCACCATGCAGAAAAGCTAAAACGCACTCCTTAAAAGTTATTTGCTAGGTATATTAACTGTAATAAGGATTACTCGACACTCTCAAATGTGGTTATATATCTACACAAAACAATTAAAAGAAAGGAGAGATCATTAACTGAAGTGACCCAAGTATCCCCAAGTTCCACCGACTTGTGCGGCCCTATCCTAAAAGGCAAAGGCTAATAGCAATACCTGTGTAATTCTTTCCAAAAAAAAAATATATATATATATAAAAGAGATGACACTCACTGAAGAAAGACAACAGCAGCTCCCTTTTGGCCCGTAATTGTAAATTAGAAAAGAAGAACGTAAGAAATTGGACAAAACAAGAGGAGACCATTCAGCCCGTTTGTTTAGCTGAGCTTTTCCCAAAAATCCCAACCAGAGTGAGACTTGGATTATCAACATTTCGTCATCATCACTGTAAATCACGCTGACGTTTTATAGCAAAGGCTTCAATATTCTTAAATTGGCGAACAAACAAAAAAAAAAACAAACTCCAATGTACAAATTCCTGACCTGCAGTATTGAAACTTGTGAGCTAAATTAAAAATAAAAAACAAAAGTTTGAATCCCTTGCTCTAATAGAAATATAGAAGTGTGTATTGTGAGCCACTACTGATTTTCTAACACTGCGTTATGCTGAACATTTTACTGTTCAGCTCCACCATAAACAGACAAATGACACTCTCCTAATTTCACTTTTGTTAACATTTCCAAAACAAGCCCCTTAAACGCCCCGGGACTGCATTTAAAAATAAAATATTAAAACGCAAAAAAGAACCCAAAAAGGTGAAGACAAGGCAAACAAGTGAGCGTCATCGATATGAAACAACAAGCCAACCTAGGCTGGAAATGAAAGTGCAGAGGCTCATTGTGTCGGCCCTGGCCAGATCTCCCCGCTGTCAATAGCAAGTCCTGACTCCAATCACTTCTTCAGCAGACTTTCAAATTAAAGATGTCACGGCTTAATGAAACCACAGCAACACACACAACAATCGCAATTGCTGGACACCCACCTCACCCCCTAGGCCCCCCCCCTAGCCCACCCCCAGCCCCCAACACTTAAAAATACTGCAGTCCACTCAATACACACATCAAAGGACCCCCCCCCCCCAACCACTACCACCACCACCACCACCACCCCTCTCCAAAAAATTAAGAAAAGTGCTAAACCCGCCAGCACTAAACTTGTGCTCAACTAGAAAAGACAAATTTGGAGGACTGATGTTTTCTAATTTGAACAAAGCTTCAGTTGTTGTTAGGAGTACAAAAAAAGCAACTAACGAGAATAATAATCCTTTACACTTATAGAGTATATTTTCTCACTACTCGAAGCACCAAGGTGGCCCTCACCCTAACCTTACTCGATTTTGTTTAGCCCTTTTTGGAAGTCGTTTGGATGAAAGTGTCTGCTAAGCAAAATAAATGTAAAGTAAATGGTGCCCGAATGTCCACTGTGGAGCTCGTCCTCCTAAGAGGAAGATGACGACGATGATGATGTCCAGTGCAGACGATGCATGCCATTGGCATGCTCCCTAATAATCGGTAAGCTGACAGTGGCAGCTCTTTCATGTATGTGACAGTTTCGAGTCTTTTTCCACACACCTGTTCTCCACACCCTGCCCGATGCCAGTGAGAGGCACTTCTTCAATGAATGCATTTGCATTTTTCACAGACAGGAAAAAAAAAAAAAAAATTATAATTATCCCAAAGCAGCCCCTTAACAACTCCAAGGTAGATAAGCTAAAAGATTTCTTGAGAGCACCAGGGTGCTTGTTTACACGGTTCACAGTGCTCCGAAGTGATCTGCATATAAAACAAAATGGTAATTGTCAGAAGGTTAATTTTTAACTTGTTATAAACACCGCGATATGATTAATTGAAGTGAGTTAAACTCCATCCCCGACTGGTTCTCCAATGCCCAGAATTGTCACATTGTTGCATTTTTTTTTTTGGGGGGGGGGGGGGGGGGGTGGTGGTGTGTGTGCGTGTGCGTGTGTGTGTGTGTGTGTGTGTGGAGGGGGGGGGGCTGCTCCTGTCTGTGAGAGCGTTTTTCTTTCTTTTTCTTTCTCTCTCTCTCACTCTCTCTCTTTTTTTTAAAGCCATTCACAATCGACAATAATAACGTTTAAAATTCGTCGCTGGGTGCAGTGTAGTCCTTTAATGGAAAAGACTGTCTCTTTCATTCGGCAAAAATAAATCCATTCATCTGATCATGTAGTCATTGAGGCCAATACAAAACAAACCAAGTGTGAGAAATTCTACGTGATGAAGTAAACAAAAAACATTTCCATAACAAAAAGATACTTTGCACTTAATCTACCCCACCATATGCAAGCGTTTCTTTTTCTTTTACTTTTTTTTTTTTTTTAATATGCAAGGCTCCGGTTCAAATGTGCTGTGACAAAGATGCAAAAAAAAAAAAAAAAGAGATAAGAAAGATAAGGCTAAAGACAAGTTTGCTATTGTTTTTTCTTGCCTTTCCTTTTCAGCAATTTGTAGATTCACGTGAAGTTTTTTGGTTTTGTTTTTTTTTTTTTTAAGCTTCTAATTCCTCCCTGGCAAGGTAAAAGCAGATGGGCCAACTTGGTGTTCAGTTTTATTAAACTGATTAGCCTGGCATTAGCGAATGATATTTAAAAAAAAAAAAAAAAATCTCTAATCAGCTAATATTTATATTTAAAACAAAAATCCACATTGGCGTATTTTGTCATTTCTGGCAAATTAAGTACAGACCCCTAATTGAGGAGAATTATTTTTTCTTTCTGCTCAAAACAATACGAAACTTTGTTTATAGTCGAAATGCTGCTTGTTATTGCGATTCGTGATATTATTTATTAGAATTATGGTAAGCTAAAAACGCCCGGCATTCAAAGAATGTTAATGAGGAACTTTGCTGCAATTTTTGTTGCCCCCCCCCCCCCCCCACACACACACACACAATCCTGTAAAATTGTAAACTACAAAGATGAGAGACGTTTCCGTCAGGAAAAAAAGAGCAAAGGTGCAAGAGGTGAAACTTCCAGGTAAGCGCTATAGTGACAAATAATAATAATAATAATAATAATAATAATAATAATAATAATAATAATAACAGCAGAGAATTTCACTTAACCATTTAGAATCCAAACAATGTTTCAAATTGTGAAAAGTATTCAGAAGAGCAACTTAGCTCTGTGTTTGAGATCCTTGTGGGCAACTCAAAGTGACCTGAGAATAAGAAGTGAAAAGACGTGGTAAGAGATGTCTGGTTTTTGTTTCTCTTTGGAGTTAAATCGTTTTATGACCTTGAATTGGAATCTCTTGAACTGCAAAAACAACTACTGGGCTCGGTTATAAAAGCAGAAAACCGGCGAAGATAAACCGCGTGCTGCATACGCCGTTCACGTCTTGTCTTGGGATTCAGCGTCCACGACAATTTTGCAATACAATTTGTTCTAATGAAGAATACTCTGACGACTCATTTTTCACGTTGCAAATGTCATATCTTACACGTTTTATTTTTCATCAACAACCCTGAGACACGTTATATATGCGGCCATATATGTAATGTGTATATACCTATGCATATACGTACACCAAATAATCCGTTATGTTCTCAGTGAAACACTGCAAGTTTCAAACATTTGAAATACACCCAGACTCACACACACGCGTGTATGTGTGTGTTTATTGTTTCATGGCATATACTGTATTACTTAATTCCATGCTAAATCTAAAAAGAAAAAGAAGTGACGTGCATGTTGCTAACGTGATGAAATATAATCTAAACGTATTAAATAATAAAAACGCCGCATTAACAGGTGTTTGAGTGTTTCTCACTTATTTTTTCAAATATCTTGTTTATTCTAAGTTATGGCATTAAGAATAAAAATGATGCATTTGTGTTTCTTTCTCAGCATTATCGCTACCAAAAAGTACAAGTAAAAATCAGTTGCTTACTTCAAATGCTCGCACCTTTTTAAATCTTAGGTTATCATTAATAAGCAGCACTGCAATGAACAACTTGTTAGTTGCAAGCCTTCGTCCCCTTTAGGCACACGTGAATACTCTTTATGACCTTTTTTTAAATAAATGTTCAGAAGTTGGATGGAAAGTTAAGTTTCTCTTATTAAAAAAAAATGTTTTTGTCATAATAAAAAAAAGAATTCAGCTTATTCAGTGCTGGACCAAACGGGAATCCTTACAGATAAAAAGGCATTGTGTTAACAATCACAGTCTACACAATGCTATTATTTAATTGGTCAAAATAATGCAACTAATAACAACGATCGGTTTTAAACGCATACCTTGCCATTCCGATTCATGTCTCCAAAAAAAACAAAAAAACAAAAAAAACCAAAAAAAAAAACCCACAAAACAAAAGAAAAAGAAAGAAAAAAAAAAGTTAAAAGCAGGTCGGTTACTTAGCGTCGTCCCGGAGCAAAGTCCGCTCGTAATCAGTATAAATATTACAAAGGATGTCAGAGGCTAAGTTAGCTCAGGGAGATCTCGACCTGGAAAGGCTCTCTCTGCACGTTTTGAGAAATTGTGCAACTTCTGTTGACCTGCTTATTCGTTTAAAGAAAAAAAAATCGCCCACCCCCTGCTTTTCCGCCCCTGTATAACACCTAAAGTGCCTTACCATTTTCAGAAAGTACCTCAGCCAGAGATGGCTCTTCGTCCGACTTGAGATGCTGTGGCTTGGCTTGCTTGCGACGCGACATGCTGCTGCTGGGGAGCTGTGACTTGTTTCTGCTTTTTGCAGATACATCAGCAGCGAGCAAATAAAAAAATGTTCACAAATAGTCGAGTTGCAAAATTACGGAAATTAGCTGGTGTTGCTGTTGTGTGGATTGCGCATGTCGGTATATAATTATGATAGTGAATAATGCATTGCGATTAATGGTGGTGTGAGAGGGGATTGGCTGGGGTCCAGCGGACACACAGTGGATATGGAAATGAGGGATGGACTCAGCAATTAGCTGCTTCACTCTCCAAACTATCTGTCTCCGCTCCTCTATATCCACCTCTTCCAACACCACTGCAAATACTGCATTTCACACACAGCATAGAGTCTTCACTTTAGAGAAGGTCAGGCTCTTTCCTTTCTTTTCTGTCTCGCTGCTGGTTTTTTTTTTTTGGTCTCTTTATTTTACTTTATGTAGGGGTTTAATTTCTAACAGTATTTCTTCTTTCTCGTGTGTTGTTCCACGTGCCATCTTTTGAGAATCATTTTTATAGACAAAAAAAAAAATGTTTTTTTTTTCTCTTCTTTTGGTTGTTACAACTTTAAAATAATTTATTTTTCTTCCCGGAGATTGTTTTGGCGTTAGGTTGTTTCGGGTGCTTTGCAGAGAATGTCTAGAAGTACACGGATTTTTTTTTCTTTTCTTTTTCTGTAAACAAATTTCCTCTACAAAGAAGATCGTTTCTTCCGAAGCACAGAAATAATTGCAGAAAAAAAAAGTTTTGACGTGATCCGCGGATACTTTTTGTTTTTACTTTCTTTTTTTTTTTTTTACTCGCGATCTGTTTGCATCCGATAGCCTGTTTCCTCTAGTCCTACGGCAAAACAGGTCCTGGGGGCTTCAGTTTGGCTCGTCTTCTTTTCTTGTAGCGAAAGGACTGATGCAGATAACTTTTTAGAGCTTGTCATCCTGTCGGTATTTGGAGTTCTTCGAGAGTTCCACTCTCCTTAAAAAAAAGAACAATAAAAAGTATGGGAAACAATAGCAGCCAGCACGTCAAAGGTAGGGCCGGTACGGGTCAGCTGGTCCTCTCTCTCTCTCCCCCTTCAGTGCGCGGCGGCTGCTGCTGCAGAGTGCGCCGTCACCTTGGCTCTCCCTCTCTCTCTCTCTCTCTCTCTCTCCAAATTCTCTGATCCGTTTGATCAAGCCTGATATCACTTCTTCTCTATCACGTTAAATAAGATCCCCGACAAAAAGAGTCAAACAAGCAGCCAAGAAAGTGACGAGCTTGAGGGAGACGCGAAGGAGCTTTTTGCCGAGGCGCCGGTTGCCTTCCTTTGCCTTTTCGCTCTGTGCGCGCAGCGTGTGCGAGTGAGTGAGCGAGCGAGTCTCTCAGCGCTCGAAGTTTCCGCTCAGCCCTCTGCAGGACAGGCAGCACTGCTGTCAGCGGCCGCTAGGATGTACCACACAGTTACTCTTCTACACCCCTCCTCGCCGTCACAGCACAGCCTAGCTTAATTCTTCTTGGAGTAACTTGCACTCTCCCTGGGTTATGCAATATCACGGGTGCACCGTTCGGTAAACTTTTTTTTTTTTTTTTCGCTCTTTCAAGTCTGCACCTTTCGATTTGAGAAGCCCCACCCCCGCCCTGAAAAAAAAAAAAACACACAAAACGCTCTTCAATGCATGTCAACCGCACTGAGCAATACTGTTTAATCTTTCCGTCCTATAATTCTTTGAATGCTTTCATTGGAACAGAACTCCGCTTTCAGATGTTTTTTTTTTCTTCTTCTTTGTGATCTTTTGAAGCGCCGAAACAAGTTTATCACGTCTAAGTTTCCGCTAATATTTGCATTGTGCCTTTTATTGCGGTTAAGATTGTTACTTCGAAACTTTGCAAAAAAAAAAAGTGTCCACCAGAAGAGTTTTAAAATCTGAGATTGCTGGATTTTTTTTTTCATTTTCACGAGCAATATCTTTATGAGGGGGGAAAAAAGTATATATACCAGCTGCTTGAATTCGAAGAAAAAACACGAAAATGTCATTAAATCATATGCCCGCGATTACTCGTTTATGTGGAAATAAACAACTTGAATGGTTAATGGGTTATCGTGAAGTGTAGAATTAAACGACCAAATAGTTGGTGACGATGACGCGATCTGCCACAAATCCGTTTATCATCACCAACGCGACTTTTACTGTTGTTGAGAAACAAGGGGTGAAACACCGAAAATAGCCCGCCTAACGGAAATCATAGCGGGAATGATGACAGGGCACGGCTGGTCCACAGCCACGGAACGAATGTCACCGGCATCGTGTCGTAAATATTACGGGAGTATTGCATAAGGCGCCCATAAATGATGTGCCACACATTCAAATGCAGACACGTATGGCTGGTAAGACTGCATAAAATGCGCTTATCACGTAATAAGTAATACATCACGGAACGAAGTACATCTAAACTTTGCTTTGAATTCGGGTTGTAAGTAAAAACCTTATTGGCTAAGTGTGAAAGTTGGCAATTAAACGCAAATATTACACGAATGGCATATTCAAAAGGATATTTCCTGTGGGCGATTTTGTCTCCATAATGCTGTTTTGCTAAGCTTCCAAAACCTCGTATTAGGGCAGGATAGGCTTAATTAGTAGAGGATGCCTCCCCTTCCTTAGCTTGCCAGAAAAGAAAGAATATTGCTTTAGTCGGTAAATAACAAGGACGGGCAAATCATACGCTGCACGCTTTTGCAATGTGATTTATAAGAAAAGGAAAAAAAAAAGAATCAATTTTTTAAAATTAGGGGTCGGAATCGAACAGTTTGCTCAGCACAAACAGGGATCTCGTTATCTTTCGTTAAAGTTTGTAAAGCTGTATTGAATATTCGTTTGGACGGTCATTATGCTAAATGCAAATTGCAGTTTGATTTTCGGAAAGTGTAAATTCAAAGCGTGTAAAATGTCCAGAATTTCGTTGATTACTGTAAAAGTCTACCTGTATATGCAACTCCTTTATTATAAATTAATATTTTAAGTATCTATCTGTTTATGTATCTATCTATTTTACTGTATATAGCGTCTTTCCTATGGAAAAAGTATTATTATTATCATTATATATTTTTCTGTATATAGCACCTTTCGTATTTATGTATCTATTTTACTGTATATAGCACCTTTCCTATCTATCTATTTTACTTTTTATAGCGTCTTTCCTATGTAAAAAAGTATTATAATTATTATTATTATATTTTTCTGTATATAGGACCTTTCCTATCTATCTACTTATTTTACTGTATGTATCACCTTTCCCATCTATCTATTTTGCTGTGTACATCGCCTTTCCTAACTATGTATCTATTTTACTGTATATAGCGCCTTTCTATCTATCTATCTATCTATCTATCTTACTGTATATAGCACCCTTCTTATCTGTTTATCTATTTGTACTGTATAGCGCCTTTCCTATCGATCTATCTATCTATCTATCTATCTATCTATCTATCAGAAATAAAACGTATCAATAAAGCGATGCATCATTACACATGTACACGTTTATTTTATGGACGAGAAGGCAAGTCTATTATCAACTGCTACTGTTTTCTGAATATGTTCCTTTAATGTGTTTTCCCGGATGGAAGCAACACATGCGAATGTAATCACAAATACGTAATAAATCTGAATTTTACTCCCACCATCACCAGCTCTACTTGTAGGTCTGTTTAGTAAATATGGCAGATATGCAGCACCTCTAATCATCATTATCCTCCTCTTCATCATTACCATCAACCTCATCATCCTACATGCAGTAATAATTATAATAATCGCAGTGCTGTTCAGTTATAATTACAGTCTCAATACTATCATGTAATATCATTGTATACGTCTATACTGCCACTTGCCCAGTTCTCCTGAGCATTCTAAAAGTGAACACAATTAATGTTCAGTAGTTTATACACGCAAAGAGTAAAAAAGTAACGCATTAATACAAGCTCTGTAAAACATCATATATTTTTTTCCACCGTAACAAAAAATTATATTTTAAATACATATGGCGTGTCAGAAAAACCGCAAAATCTACTGGACTGATTAAATAAAGAAGAAGAATTATTAGTATAACGTATTTACGCACGTTTACATTTTGTGAACTATTCGAAATAACCTTATGGCTTATAATTTTTTAATTATTTTAATGTTCTGATTTGTCATTTTTTAAATTACATTGAATTATAGCGTACAGTGAAAAAAAATGCTCCCACACGAACAAACTTTTCATCCGTTGGAGGTGCAGTTATATCCAAAAGGTTGTTATTAGGTAGTATTAATAGATGCAGCCCTGGGAAGACAAAATCAGCTATTGATAATTGCAAGAAGTATACAGCAGCTACTGTATCGATCGGCTTGTCCCTTATTCCCCTGGTATATAGAGATAAGGAGACACACTCTTTAGTGCAATATAATTTCTTTTGACCTATCTGCTTGCTACAGACTTATGATGAATAGCCATACTGGCTAAAGTCCTTTATCACGAAACTTACCCCTTGATATAATATTGATTCTTTATAACTAGCTCGGCACACAAAAATCAAACTGTCCACTTGACCATCATCATCATCAATATCATCACAAAGGAGCTGAAATAAAGATCTGCTGTGGCTCTAAAGTGCTTTTTATAATCTCTTTCCTAATCTTTATTTTGCTGCCGATGAAAAGAAATCCTCTATCATTTAAAGCAATATATACAGTATAGTGCTCAAAATGCACGATCCTGCCTTGCTTGCTTGGCAAAATGAAACAGTTATCAGGCATTGATCTGTTTCTAAATCTTTTTTTTTTTAAGCAGGAAGAAACCGAGTTATTTCATTCTTGCCCATTTGGCTGAACACTAAGTTATCCGGCATGCTTTTTCAATAAACTTTTGAAGAGCAAAGATCTACACCGAGCAGAAAGTAATATTTGATTTTTTTTTTTTTGTAAATCTTTCAAATCGCTGAAACCAAACCGTAGGTTTAAGAGCTATCAAGGGAAAAAGTAATTGTCGGAAAATGCGCTTTGTTTTCGTGTATTGTTTTTGTTAAAGTCTAATTAGATAAATGCATATATCATTTGTAATAATTAGCGAAAAACTAAACTCGTTTGGATAAGGAGTCACGAATTCGTTTTATACTCGAGCTCGTTTAGTACGATGTGTTTCGGTTGATATAAACAGCTTTTAAGAATGATCGGGGCATAAGTTAACGCAAACGACATCCGTCATAAGTGAAAAAGGTTTGTCAAGTTCACAATATAAATCGTTACTAACAAGTGAAATTAATTACAGCCACGTATAGCGTTTTTTTTTTTAATGGAGGTGGGGGGTGTCTGTTTAGGAGAGTCCAATAGGGTGGGGGTTCCTTTCGATACACTCGGCATGCTGCCTATGGATTCTTAATTTGAGATCATTTAAAGCGACTTTCAGATTAACACAAGGTTTGCAATAGAAATGTAATAGTCAAGGTTTTAGTAATCACTTCTGGAGCAGCCCCGCTACCAAAATAACCATTAGCCGACTAACACGTGCTTTGCCTCTAATTTGTCCTTTCCGCACCTCGCGACGCCGACTTTTAAAACCTCAGAGAATCGCATACAATGTCGCAACCGTTCTTTTTTTTTTGTAGTAGCTAACGATGGTTGTTCCGCTGGCTTACACAAATGCATTGCTTGGATTGATTTGAAGGTAAAGGCGATTACCGATACCGTCACAGGACCCCCGAACCCCCCACCCGAAGGTAAAGTTTCCAACTTAGAAAGCTGTCTGATTATTTGTTAGTTTGACTTTGGAGCTGTTTATGTTATGCTCACTGATCGGAACTCTGCTTCTGCATTGATTCCCACCGTCCACGATCCCTCTTTCTTATGATAATGCGACTTATTTTATTTGGCTGCCCATAGCTTCTCACACAGTAGCGTGTCATGAAACCGAAAGAGTTAAGAAAAAGGTGACATCCGTTAACTCTGTTTACTGCAGCACACCCTGCGTGTCAAAACAAAACAAAAAAAAAGATGCTAAAAACAAAAACAGTAGTGTGACGGTCGCACTTCACACTTTTAACAATACGCTTGGCTCTGGCGTGAAGCGCGGGCTCCTAAAGCAAAAGTTCTGCTCTTCGGACGGTGGGAGGGGCCACAACCGCCCAGGTGTTGTGGGCTTGGCGTGGAGGCCACGCCCTCTGCTGCCGAGCGGAGTGCCACCTTCATCACAGGTATCGCACCATTGATGGCTGTCCGTGCGACGCTAAAAACACGCACGCCGACAAAGACAACAGAGGCACCATGCTTGGAGCGAAAACTGCCATTTGGGAATCTCAAAGGAGGGAGGCTTTGGAATATAAACAAAAATCGAAGTGGGATTGTTTGCCGTGTGCTCGTTCCGTTGGGACAAATGTGATTCGGGGGGGATGCACAATTAGAAAGAAAGACAACTAAATCGCTCTCAAAAACTTGAAAGGGGTAACACAAAAAGAGGCAGAAGTGGTCGAATAAACGACCATTTCAGCTTTTAGTATCAAAAGTGGCGACTTACAGCGACATAACTTTAGGATTTTTAAAAGACAGGAGTGGTGTGTCATCTCTACATATAATAATTTAAAAAAAAAATGGCTCATATACTGTAAGCATTACAAAATCAAATCCCACGAGTAACCTGCCTTTTAAATATTATTGAAATGATCTTGATATTCAAATTTGGATGTATTTAGAGTTAATGTATTTCGATTTTCAACAAGCTGTAAGTGATGTTTAAACATGAGACATTAATGAAGGTAAATTTATGAAATATGCTGCCTATAAAAAAAGAGGGATGGATTCCGTTACACACTTTGAAATGTGTGATTGTGCTTTATGACAGAAAGCTTAATATATTAAACTGAAATTGTAATAATAGCAGTGATAAGACAGTAATAGCAATGATACACAGCAGAGTAACAAGTAATTAAAGTTGCTAAATTAAAGATCATAAAAGAAACTGATGGGGTTGGGGAAAAAAAAAAAAAAGGATTGACACTGTTATACATTTCTAAATAAAAAAAAAAAAGAAAAAGCATTTCTATTGAAGAGTCTCCCATCAAGAATGCCACTGAATGAAGTGATAATGCAGCACGTTGTTTTTATGCATTCAAATTTAGAAACCGCCAATTTAATTCTGGATGGTTGCGTGTGTTTCTTGCTTTTTTCACATGCAGACTGTTTGGTTGCATCTGTTAAAACAAAAAATGAAATCAATGCTATTGATTTCTGTTTTAAGGCACAGTGGTGGCTTCACGCTATCATTTTAAAATGACCATGGAGCTTGCTGTATGGGTAAATCAAGTGTTAAATATCGGATGTCCGTGAGATATTCGACAGAAAGTTTTTAGCAGATTGTGAAGGGCAGAGGAGCCAGTAAACCCCTTCCTGTGATGTATATTTTGATGAACTCATATGCAGCGCATTTGAAGCCTCCGTGTTTTGTTTAATGACTGTTAGAGCATATACCTCAAGATAATTACCCACTTGGCTATTAAATTAAAAGGACATGCTGGTGTGTTGCCTCTGGTGGAAGTACATGTCCAACAATTATCAAAGGGCCCCCTACCTACAGTTACACTAATTTTACTCGGTGTAATTACAGTTCGGCAATTTTCCAACTTGTTAGGTTCCCATTTAGATTCTGGTCAGTACGGCCTAATATAGCTTTATAAGATGTTAGGGCACATGCTAAACTATCTAAACGTGGGAGTTACACAAAGTAAAGAAGACGGGAAAGGGGAAAACTACAAACCCTTATTTACACTCGTGCTGTTTATTTATATTTTTATTTTTTTTTTTACCTGTTTATTCTCATACATAATGACTTTTCTACCGACTGGCAGTGAACCATCAAATGTTAAGAATGTCATTTGATTTTACTGTCTTGCCAGGGGAGGTTTGTATAGAATGGCAGTGGATGAAGCCCCTTCTCAGGTCGAGGTTCTCTCTAAGTTAAGGGACCACAATTCTATTATAAAGCTATCCCATTTTTAGGCTTTACATTTTGAGTAATTCCGGTAAATATGGATCAATAGTTATGGCGTTATAGTAGGAAAATCACAAAAATAATGAAATGCTGTAAACATGTGATCATTTGACTTTTTCATTGCATTGTCTGAATAAATCTAGACTGTCGTTTGAGTTTGGCTTATGTGTGTCGATAAGATTAGCCTGGGCCCACTTCTGTGTGTGTGTGTGTGTGTCTGTGGAGGAATAAGCTGAGGACTTGAGGGTCGTTAAGCAGATGTAATGTTTTGAAAGACCAGTTGACTTAAAGGTAACGTACAAATACAAATGAGAAGAAACAATTTTACGTGAATACAACTGGGAGTGTAAAACAGCATTTATGGACAGGGCCGTCTTCCCCCTCGCAGACCTTCTGTCACTCTGCTTAAAAAGAAGTGAACTCCGTCAACTAATTAAAGTGAGACTGGACTGGACAGGACACTCCTTCAACATGCTGGACCCCAGCCAGGGATCTATAGTCTTCATCATTTATGGAGTGGCGTTCTGGTGCTGCCACCGATTTGCATGCAAATGTACACAGTGCCGTATCCTGCCCAGACGTCTAATGCTGACATCACACAACACTGAAATGTTTTGTTTATAAACTCATTTGAAACTACTATCAAGATAAAAGGCTGCCTCCTCAACAGCTCATTTAGAGCTCTCGCCGGGAGAAGAGGCCGAGCTTTTGATTGGAACTGCGTAACCTCGTTGACTCAGTCTTTGGCTGGCATCTTTGAAACTATTATCCTGTTTATTTAGGTTATTTCCAGATTAGACAAGACAATAGACGACAGTAAGAGCGCAGCATTTCGTCACGCTGCTTTAGAAATATGTTTAAAAAAAAAGGGGGGGAGCAATATTGCAAATGCCATTGTTACTGATATGCTTATTAACTAACACTGCCCTCACTCGTAGAAAGAGAAACAAAGAGGTGAAATGTCGTCTGTCATTTGTGTGTTTAGTGCTTGATATTCAGATCTTATGATTTACTGTCACAGTTAGTCAGAGATCGTCAGAGTTCTGTCTTAATGGCATAACCCTTGTCGTGGCTTTGTCTGTCTGTTATATTGTGAATATGAGACCAGTGAGGCCAGTGCTTGGAGTGTGCAAGAAAAGACCAAATGCTGGATATCGAGCCAGCACCTTGCACCTCACATAAATATGAAATGTGACTGTCAGTGTGCAAGACAGGGCCAGATCACGGATAAGGAGAATCAGAAAACATCTCATCCATCAAATATATCAAAGACAGAATCTCTTTGAACCAAAATCTTTATTTTTAAAATGCATTTATTAATGTGAATCTTTCGTATCAAAATTTCAAGCCCAAACTGTGCTGCATTTACTAAAAATGCTTGATTTTCATTGTTAGGAATTGTTTAATGCAAACGTAATTTAGGAAAAGTTTCTCTGTGTGTGCATATATTCTCTTCTTTGACAATTGGATACTTTAAAAACCTAATTAGTAAAAAAAAAAAAAACAAAAAAAAAAACTATAATAGATATTTAAATAATTCCTCTTCATGTATTACATGGCATTTTTGTGTTTTTAGTGTGGTGAGTTATATTTTGTTGTTGCTGTTTGACAGTTTGTGTTTTGGTTTTGTAGATACACAGCACTGCATTTTTAAGTGAGTGCGATTTTTTGGAAGGCTTTTAAATGACCCTGTAATTTAAATATATATATTTACAGTATGTTTATAATGTATATTTACAATACACATACGTGATCTGCAATTAAACATACTGTATATCTGCAGCATGACTGTGTATATTTACAATATAAAGAAATCTGCAATTAAATTAATATATTTACAGTATGTGCGTGTATATTGTATGAAGTGATGTGTAAATGTATGTATTTAGTGTGTGCGTATGTTGTGTGTCTGTGTGTGTGTGTGTATATATATAATATAATATATTTGTATATATGTATGTATATATATATGTGTGTGTGTGTGTGTGTGTATATATGTGTATATATGTATGTATGTGT
>JANRMT010062845.1:7653507-7655326 GCA_026402145.1 Polypterus bichir lapradei | reverse complement strand
ATCTATCTATCTATCTATCTATCTATCTATCTATCTATCTATCTATCCTGCCTACTATACTACAATTAGGATCTATCTACAGTTTGAAATGTACTAAAAGTTCACATTAAAGTTTTATTTGCAGGTATAATTCACAATCTACATAAACTAATAAAATGAATTGATTTTATGGATGCTCTACTATGGACTGGCATGAAATGTAGGATTAATTCTTTTTTTTCTTTTAATACTACTGGGATCAGAACAACAAATCTTTATTTTATACAGCATCTTTATATAGCAAATGGCATTCCAATGCCATTGAGACACACAGTATTACTGTTTGCAGATCATTTGCGTAACTGGAGAGCAGGCAGGTCCAGTGGCTTGCTTAGGGCTATATGGTGAAATAGTGACAGGAATTGCAATGGCAGCCTTATGGTTTAACACCCAGCTCCTTGCAATTCATCGCTTTCTTGTAATTTTTAGAATTTTTAAATAAGCAGTTTCAGTAAGTAAATTAACTGATGCACCTCTCTATGTATCGTGTCTTTCCTATCTAGCTATCTATCGTCACAGGATAATCACAAGAAGACCTTACTAAATTTAGTACTCAAGACATTTATTGTGGCACCTGGTACCAAATGTTTCACTTTCTCTGCTGTTCACAGATACTTCAATATCTATCTATCTTTTTTTTTTTTTTTTTTTTTTTTTTTTTTGCTGTTCCATTTTTCATTCCAACAGATGACGCATCACAAACATTAGCATTACTTTTTCAAATCCTGTACCAAATGGCATATAACAGAGACATAGCAACTGGATGGTCACATAGACACACAGACATATTTGACATTTTTATTAAGGTGGATTATTCTATTATTATTTTTTTCTATACCATGCTTATATTATTAATTATTGGCATAACAGTCAGGCCTTTCTATTTATAGGCATTAATAAGCTTAAGCTAATGCTAAATAATACATAGATAGATAGGTAAAGTATCTATCTATCTATCTATCTATCTATCTATCTATCTATCTATCTATCTATCTATCTATCTATCTATCTATCTATCTATCTAATCATGCCTACTATATTAAAATTAAGATCTGTCTATCATATGGTATCCTGTGTATATATCTATGTATCATGTAGTGTCATTGATATTTACAAGTATATAGCTCTCTGAAGTATGTTATATATAGTGCACTTAGTTATCTCTGTTAATAGTGCCACTCATGTATGTCTATTTATGTTATATGTGCCTTTTCATATCTAACTATTTTATCCTGCCTACTATACTAAAATTAGTATCTATCTATCTATCTATCTATCTATCTATCTATCTATCTATCTATCTATCTATCTATCCTGCCTACTATACTAAAATTAGGATATGTCTGTCTGTCTGTATATCTATTATATTTGCCAGTAGAAACACTTTTTAATTTGGTAATACTGTATCTCACTGTGTATCTGATCTACAGTAGTAATCTTGATCACTTGTTTGCACAGCTTCACAATATTGTGTCGAAAGCCGCCCGTTTGTCCTGCTCCATTGCTGAAGTCGGACTTGATGGAGGCTAATTGTCCCCGATGTCAGCGGTCCTCATGTTAGGTATATCATATATTCAAATTGATCAAGTGGATAAGTGTTGGTTTGTTTTTTTTTTTTTCTTTTTGCCTTAATGTAACTTCCTAGTGTCGGACAGTTGAGCAGCACTGGAACTCAAAGTGACACGAGAGTTATAAAGTGGTTGTAATGTATACTTTGCTTTATTCGTCGAAGCATTTTTTTTTTTTTTATTTAAAGGCTGACATGCTTTCCAGAAATGCC
>JANRMT010062845.1:7631007-7648507 GCA_026402145.1 Polypterus bichir lapradei | reverse complement strand
TATCCAGCATTTCCCCTGGCTGGGGTACACAGTTGTGTTTTTTTTTGTTTTTAATGCCTAATTTCATGTCATTGATTGTTGTATTTGTTTCTTTGATTTATTATGTATATTTTTCTTTGTGTTCGTTTTGTAAGTGAATGTGGCCTCAGATATGTCCCTTGTGTTTTGTGGGTGGTTCCCCCAAGGGGTGGGGCCACCTGCCAATCGCCAGCAGGAATGGCCAGTGACAGACTGCTGTCACCGTCCTGCTCCATTGACAGACTCAGGAGATCGTTCCTCCCTCACACTATGCGACTCTTCAGTGCCACCCGGGGGGGTAAACATTAACATTATACGTTATTGTCTGTTTTACCTGCATTTTTATTACTCTTTAATTTAATATATATATTTTTTTTGTATCAGTATACTGCTGCTGGATTATGTGAATTTCCCCCTGGGATTAATAAAGTATCTATCTATCTATCTATCTATCTATCTATCTATCTATCTATCTATCTATCTATCTATCTATCTATCTATCTATCTATCTATCTATCTATCTATCTAGTACTGAGAGAGGACAATGGCATCCCTTGAATTTTCCTTAAGCAACACATAGGGGGCTTTGCCCCCTTCTCGCATTGCTCGCCAACCCTAACCCCCCCAGGCCCCAAAGGCGACACACGAGCCACTTCCCGTCTCTGCCACTCATGTTGTGAAGAGGGGGGCTGAACGCAGCCCAAGGAGAAACCCCCTCTTAAATGGTGATACAATGGGAAACAAATACAGTGGAACCTCGGTTCCAAAACTCTGGTCATAAACCAATTTGGTCGTGAACCGAAGTAATTTCCTCCATAGGATTGTATGTAAATACAATTAATCTATTTCAGACAGTACGAACTGTATGTAAATATATATATTTTTTAAGATTTTTAAGCACAAATGTAGTTAATAATACCATATAATGCACAGTGTAATAGTAAAATAAATTTAAAAACACTGAATAACACTGAGAAAACCTTGAACAACAGAGAAAACTAACACTGTAAGAGTCTGCGCTATAGCACTACGAACCGCTTGCTAAAAACATTTTTTTTTAATGAATTGTAAGCACAGGGAAAAAAATGAACATTTGAAAAATCCGTAATTTAATAAACCACCAAGAAAAATAACATTGCAGCAATGCGCGCTACGAACCGATCGCTGTAAACAGAAGTGAAGTGGAGGTTAAAATCCAATAGAAAAAAAGTCTTCATTAAATACCACGAGTTTAAAACAATGCTCGAATCTGTCTCTTTAAAAACAAGCCCGGTGAATTCTTTAACTGCCTTCTCTGCCTTCTCTCTCGTGCGCCTCTGTGTGTGTCTCGCGTGTGTCTGTGTGTGTGTCTCTCTCACGCGCACTTGTCTGTGTGTGTCTCTGTCTCTCTCTCTCTCGCTCGCTCGCTGCACAGGGAAAGACTGAACACATGCGGAAATCATCGGCGCCCACAAACCAAAAGGGAAACTGACTAGTTCGTATACCGAGTGTGTGGTCGTGAACAGATGCAAAAGTTTGGCGAACTTTTTGGTCGTAAACCGATTTGTATGTGTTCCGAGACGTTCGTGAACCGAGCGAGGTTCCACTGTACAGTTTGTTCTTTTACCTCCTCTTTGCTCGATCAGCTGCTGTCGTGCCGTGTGTTTTGCATCTCGTGCGGCCCATAGAACATTTAAACGCCTGCACAGCAGCTGTCCTTTTGTCTCACTGCCTCGTCTCTCTTCTCTCCCAGACATCTTCTTCTCCTGTTGGGGGTCCAGCTCCCAAGGCGCACCTCTATGAAGAGAAAGATTTTCTATTCTTTTAATTGAACTGTCCCATCCTGGCAACACGAATTAGACGATCTACATGTCTCCGATTTAAAGTTTAAACCTGAACAATATATTCAATCTCTTTTCGCTGTTCCATTATTTCACCGAGTAATAATTTCTGGTTGTTTGCACTAATGCGATCATTACTATCATTTTTTTTGAGACTTTCTAATTTTCCTGCCTTCATTATCTCTAACCTGCTCTACATGTGTATCGCGCCAACATTTTTGAATTCTTTACAACGTTCTACTTTGTCATCTACTCTTTGTCTTTTATTTCCAGCCCCAGGGCTGGTTAAATCTCTTGGCACAAAGTCTTGTCACGCGGGATGTGAAAGTGTTCTTTCTGAGAAAGTTGCGTCTCGTCTCTTTGAAAAAGTCTTGTCTCATACCAAAATTTTTTTTATATAATAGAGAAATAGGAAAATCATGTTGTTTAACCCTTTAAAGTCTGCCCTATTGTTTTTGGACCCACCGGTGGGACCAAACTATAAATCAAAATTATAAAACCTAATTAGAGAAGCAAGTAAATGTTAGGTTTTAAGTAGATGTTGGCTCTCTTCACAGGCACCATGTGATGCAGTATTTCAGTGCGCTCTCCACATGCATCGACAGAAGCTCATTTCAAAGTCTGGATCACACATTTCAGCTTTAATTGTGATGTGCTCACTTATTCAATTAATGTGCCATTATTGAAGTTTAGGAACCATAAAAGCATTTGTCATTTATGACTTGCAAAAGGTCTCTTTACCTGAAGGTCCTCGTTTCTCCTGATTTTTATCTCAAACTGCCCATCACCTTTTATAACATAACATTATTTCACCTTCACAAACCCTTAGGATCCATTCCTGGCAGCACTGAGCCAGGAACAACACTGGACAAGGTGGCAGTCCATGGCCAAGATCACTGACATCCTCACAGTTTGGAATGATCAATTGGTCTAACCTGCTCGTCTTTGGAATGTGAGAGGAGACCCCACACAGACCAAAGGAAATGTGCCCACCTTATATTTCACGGGATCACTGAAGATCAAGGCTATTTTCGACAACATCGGGCAAAAAAGGCAGGGACCTACCGCTGATGGGACGCCACTCCATCCAGGGCCAGATTAAGACGAAATTGGGTCTGATGCTGCAGCGCAAAAAAGGCCTATTTTTTTCTTGGCATTGGTGCCTGTGCATTTGACACTCACCGTACATGCGCACTCAGACCGACCAAGGAGCCTTAATCGCTTGCAACGCAACCAGCCAGCCTTTATTGAACATGAATAATAATAACGACGTAGTATCGTAACAACTCGAGATTAACATCAAACTATGTAACATCAACATTCAATAGCAATTGTCTGAAAAGTGCACTTAATGCAGAAAACCTAACAATGAAATACACAACATTTCGCAATTCTCTTACGAAACACAATCAGAAAAAATGAATTTGCAGAGACATTGGGTCAAAGTGACTCAGTTCAGGCTCTTGAGGGTAAAAATTTGTCCACGATTTCAATTTCATAATAGACCAGAATCCTGTCGAGGATTTAAAAAATTCTAAACATCCATGCCGGGCCCGCGCGCCGGCTTTTAGTTTTACCTTTACAGATAATCATTTAAGTGGCCATCGATTTTTAC
The DNA here is from genome assembly GCA_026402145.1 of Polypterus bichir lapradei. Taxonomy (NCBI): domain Eukaryota; kingdom Metazoa; phylum Chordata; class Cladistia; order Polypteriformes; family Polypteridae; genus Polypterus; species Polypterus bichir. The sequence goes on along the minus strand of JANRMT010062845.1, from coordinate 7,645,054 downwards.
TGTACAACTAACTTTCATGGTGAAAAATTTACTACGTGGCACTTACCGAACAATAATAAAGTGGCAAGAATTCCCAAGATATTGCAAAAAACGCAGCTAAATTACTAAGTAAACTGTTTAACGTAAAATTGATAGCATTAACTTGACATCTTCGGTTAACAATAAACACGATGACGTTATAGTTACGTCACAGCGCAAAGAACAATAGTAACTGTATAATTTCATTCTAAGAATTATTTTGAAGTTAATATTTCAAAGGAAAACTGTTCAGCTTCCGGAAAATTCTCGTCTGTTTTTTTATCTGGGCCTATTTCAGGAATGGGCCTAATGCTGCAGCATCAATAGCACCCACCTTAATCCGGCCCTGACTCCATCCTAGAAGATCCTTACAGAAACAACCTCATACACATACCAGATGGTTTTAAGCTAACTGCACATGTCTGTAATGTACAGTAGGAGCAAACCAGATTAACTTAACCAAAAAATATTAATAATAATAATAATAATAATAATAATCCAAGCAGTCATGAGGAGAACATACAAGCTTCAGGCAGGCAGGCCAGTAAGCAGTGGAGACATGTAAGTGTCATGCCATAATTTCTTTATTGTAAACGCTTTAATCTTCAATTTGCGTTTCTACAAAACCAGGCATCTTGCTCCAAATTTTACTTGGATACAAGTATCCTATGGTGCTTATCTGCTTGTTGATCATTTGATTACAATGATGTCTGTCTGTCTGTCTTTTTCAGTCCCGAAAGCTGTAGAGTCATCACCACCAAAGAGAGAAAGAAAGTGATTTTGGTGCTAACATCTTTGAGGTAGGAGTGATAAGTACTGGACCATCTCAAAAAATAAAAGAAATGTGTGGCTGCAGTAATCCATCCATTATCCGACCTGCTATATCCTAACTACAGGGTCACGGGGGTCTGCTGGAGCCAATCCCTGCCAACAGAGGGCGCAAGGCAGGAAACAAACCCCAGGCAGGGTTCCAGCCCACCGCAGGGCGCACACACACCAACCAAACACTAGGAACAATTTAGAATCGCCATTCCACCTAACCTGCATGTCTTTGGACTGTGGGAGGAAACCCATGCAGACACGGGGAGAACATGCAAACTCCACACAGGGAGAACCCGGGAAATGAACCCTGGTCTCCTAACTGCGAGGCAGCAGTGCTACCCACTGCGTCACCCTGCCGCCCTGGCTGTAGTAATTTATGCATAATTCTGAAATTCAGGCTAGCCATTTACACATGCGTATAGGTCAGGTCAGGTTGGAGAGCATACACTGGTATGAAAATGTATGAAAATGTGCTATATAAATAAATGTTGTTGTTGTATGGCACATTGCCACACTCACCACACGATGCAACAGCTCAGGATCCTGGTTAGAAACTCCCCTCAGGCAGACACGCGGTCCAGTGCCACTCTCCAGAAATTGCCATTAATCTACCAGAGCCAGGTATTACATGGGCATCCCCTTGGCCTTGTCCAGCCATTCCGGTCCTCAACAATGAGGGTCCTGCGAGCCGGATCACCCTCGGGGAATCACGCCACATGGCCATAGTGCCATAACTGACGCTCCCTCATAAAGCAGGTAATGTGCCTCATTCGGGACTCCTTGAGTAACACAAAGTCAAACCAGCGGTACCCAAGGATTCTCTGAAGAGACACAGGAGTCCAGTCTTCATCTCAGCTCATTGGATAGCGTCCATGTCTCGCAAACAGGAAGCACCAGGACTCTAAAGACTTGAACCTTCGTCGTTTTGCATAGTGTGGATGCCATGTGGGCTGGACGGGCATCCTGGCATTAAAAAGAGAAGCTATCACAGGGTTTTTTTAATTCCCCCAGCATGCTAGATGGCAGCGGCCCTGGTTATCGGTGCCCCGTGGGAAGTCCATAGGGCATACCGGGAAATAGAGAGAAAGAGAGAGAGAGTTATTGGGAGGAGAGAAAACCTGTGGTTTGTGCTTTTGTACCATGTTGGAAATATCTGTTGTTAATAAACAAACTTTATTTGAACCTGGAACTGTGATTCTGTGTTTATGTTGGGGTTTGGGCTTACTGATGCCCGGGTATCATCACAATAGATATTAGGAGTGCCACACACCCTTCTCCATTGACCTCATGACCCCCCCGCCCCCCCATGCTCTCCCAATCTCACCATAGACATGAATGTCACTGCCGAGGTAAGTAAACCTCTTGACAAGGACGACACTCTCTCCGCAGACAGACACACTGCTGATGGCCATGCCCAAGAGGTCATTAAGGGCCTGGCTCCTGGTTTTTATCAGGACACTCGCAAGCCCAGACACTCGGACCTCTCGCTCAGTCTCTCGAGAGCCTCGATCAGAGCAGACTCGGGGTCCCGTCCCACCCTCCTGAAATAACCATCTACCTGCCACAGCCAGACGTTGTGTGGGCATCCCCATGGCCTGGCCCAGGCACTCGGGTCCTCACCACAAGGCCGTAATGCACAATGCAGCTAATGTACCTCATTTGGGACTCCATGAGCAACCACTCACTTGACACAAAGTCAAACCGGCAGCACCTGAGGAGACCCAGTACCGAAGGAGTCCAGTCTTTGCCTCAGGTCACTGGATAGCGTCCATGTCTCGCAAGCATGTAGGAAACCAGGAAGCACCAGGACTCTAAAGGTCCTTTCACAAAGATATCGCGAGCGCCACACACCCCTTTCCAGCGAGTCACCAGAGACATGAACATTTCTGCCGAGGTCAGTAAACTTCTTGACACTTGTGATATTCTCTCTCTGTAGACAGACAGACAGATTGCCGATGGCTGTGCTCAAGAGTTCATTGAAGGCCTGGATCTTGCTTTTTCTCAGGACACTCGCAAGCCCAAACACTCAGACACTGATATTAATTGATATTACATGGATATTAGTGAATGTATTTGCTGTGGAATAACCAGCTTTATCTGAAGACCCCGGTCAGCACAGTTATAGTATTCCTCTTCCTCAGAACAATGCAGTGAAAGGCCTAAAACCCAAAGAAGAGACTTAATCTCATTAGAATTGCTTGTCAGATCTGACCTTGGGAAGATACCAACCAGTATGAATGACACCGTATGCTGGAATCAGGGGCCCTTCTGTCATTTTATCAGCCTTATCATTTTAACTATAGTGGGAAGAAAAATGTCACATACAAACTAACTGCCGAAAAACACAGTGTGAGACAAAGAAAGGTTCTGTTTCAATTGTCAATGAAATTGCTGCATGGCAGTTTATTAACAATTGTATCTGAAAGACAGATAGATAGATAGATAGATAGATAGATACTTTATTAATCCCAAGGGGAAATTCACATATTCCAGCAGCAGCATACTGATAAAGAACAATATTAAATTAAAGAGTGATAACAATGCAGGTATAACAGACAATAACTTTGTATAATGTTAACGTTTACTCCCCCGAGTCACATAGTGTGGGGTCTCCTCAGTCTGTCAGTGGAGCAGGACGGTGACAGCAGTCTGTTGCTGAAGCTGCTCCTCTGTCTGGAGATGATCCTGTTCAGTGGATGCAGTGGATTCTCTATGATTGACAGGAGCCTGCTCAGCGCCCGTCGCTCTGCCACGGATGTCAAACTGTCCAGCTTTATTCCTACAATAGAGCCTGCCTTCCTCACCAGTTTGTCCAGGCGTGAGGCTTCCCTCTTCTTTATGCTGCCTCTCCGGCACACCACCGCGTAGAAGAGGGCGCTCGCCACTACCGTCTGATAGAACATCTGCAGCATCTTATTGCAGATGTTGAAGGACGACAGCCTTCTAAGGAAGTATAGTCGGCTATGACCTTTCTTACACAGAGCATCAGTATTGGCAGTCCAGTCCAGTTTATCATCCAGCTGCACTCCCAGGTATTTATAGGTCTGCACCCTCTGCACAGTCACCTCTGATGATCACAGGGTCCATGAGTGGCCTGGTCCTCCTAAAATCCACCACCAGCTCCTTGGTTTTGCTGGTGTTCAGGTGTAAGTGGTTTGAGTCGCACCATTTAACAAAGTCATTGATTAGGTTCCTATACTCCTCCTCCTGCCCACGATAGCAGTGTCGTCAGCGAACTTTTGCACGTGGCAGGACTCCGAGTTGTATTGGAAGTCTGATGTACGTTGGCTGAACAGGACCGGAGAAAGTACAGTCCGCTGCGGCGCTCCTGTGTTGCTGACCACAATGCTAGTCCTGCAGTTCCCGAGACGCACATACTGAGGTCTGTCTGCAAGATAGTCCACGATCCATGCCACCAGGTATGAATCTACTCCCATCTCTGTCATCTTGTCCCTAAGGAGCAGAGGTTGGATGGTGTTGAAGGTGCTAGAGAAGTCCAGAAACATAATTCTTACAGCACCACTGCCTCTGTCCAAGTGGGAGATCTGAAGGTGAGAGCGTGAGCATAATAAAAGTACCTTGGCTCACTGGGTATATGATTGGCAAGAACATACAGTAAGATACAAGTAAGGTGACCAGAAAACAGGACACCACTTATTAAGCTGGCTCCCCATTTGAACCCCTGAAGCATTTAAAGTTTCCAGTGTGTTGTTGGATATCTATTAAATTTAATTTTCCTACCCTGGATTTTCATGTGGTCACACATATGTGCCCTGAGGTTCGCCTTTCGGGCTCACGAGAGATAGGTCCTTTCACTCCAGGACACGAGAGGGCACCATCGCTGTTGATATCCATCATGATTTTAGGGTCTTATAGCGTTTTTTCTATGGTGGACGCCATTTTGTATAACCATATATAGGGTTGCACCTCGCCTTTCTAGGGGATATGGTCTCTGGGGTCGTGATCTCGAGTTTTTCAAGGAAGACGTGAAGAAACGTCAATGGTTGCGCTAAGCTTTATCCGATCTGCAGATAAATCCTTCAAAACTCTTATTGTCATTTTCTCTTTGTGATTGATTTTCATGCCTTGCCTGGTTTTCGACTACTTGCCTTTCTTGTGGGTTTCGGTTGATTTTGTTTTTATTTTATTTGTATAGTTTGGCCTTTTGCACACATTTCCTGGTTCAACTAAAAAAAAAATGAGTTATCGGTTTTCTGACGAGTCAGGATAATATCTTCTCAACGAGGGCAGCTGACTCTCCATCCCCTTCCGTTTGGGCCGCTAAAATGCCGAGATGCCCTGCCATTCTGCTGAATGAATGTCCCGTCCGCATATTGACCGCTTGACAGAGCACCGAACCGCTCCGAGTCTATTTTGCTTGTTGGACCTTTGCACACCGTTTTGGGGACATTTTATATATTAAAATGGGCAATCCAGTTACTGCCCCAACATTTTGTTTGGTAAACTTTGTGTTCCCACGGTCAATAACCATGTGCACTGTTAGTCGTATATTAAATCGAAGAGCGGGTGGGGTTCCCCTTTGGAGTTGCATGATGATATAGTTTGGTTATGTTATGTTTGAGACACAATATACATTTTATTAAATTGTCGACCTGTTAAAAACTGGACATTTTTGTTATATTTCGACTATTAAATGGGGTGTCTCAAAAAAATGGGATATCTGGTCACCCAAGATATAACGTAATATACCGTTTATCGTGCCAACTTCATCCAAATCATGATCCCGGCCAGACAGAAAGGAGACATGAGATACAACTGAGGTAAAAGGAGTCAAAATGGAGAATTGCGTTTGAAATAGCATGACATATTTTGTGAGGCCTCCTTCAAGACTTCACATTTGTTTTTATTTATTAATGGACCGATGCCTTTATCTGACATCCAAGATATGATTGGTTACATTTCTTTTGTTTTTTTTTTTTGTCCAATTGGAGCACAAGCAGATGGAGTGACTTACTCATGGTTACATACTGGTGTCAGCAGTGGGATTTGAACACACAATTTCAGAGTCTGAAATCCAAAGCCTTAACCACTACGCCTCTTCTTCCAGAATCTAATTGGAGTACATCAATATAAATGAGAGCAAGTAATAGTATTATTCAGAAGCAAGGATTACACTTTTGTAATTATAGTTAAGTCTTTTATTACCACAAACATCTGCTCATATATTTCACCAATTTTTACTGAGCACACAACAACAATATTTATTTCTACAGCATATTTTCGTACCAATGATGGAGCTCAAAGTGCTTTACAAGAAAGAGAAAAAAAAGACAAAATATATAAGAAATAAAATTAGGCGATACTAAATTGAGGATGGCACGGTGGCGCAGTGGGTAGCGCTGCTGCCTCACAGTTAGGAGACCCAGGTTCTCTTCCCGAGTCCTTCCTGCGTGGAGTTTTTATGATCTCCCCGTGTCTGCGTCGGTTTCCTCCCACAGTCCAAAGACATTAAGGTTAGTTGGATTGGCGATTCTAAATTGTCCCTAGAGTGTGTGTGGTGTGTGTGTGTGTGTGTGTGCCCTGCCCGGGGTTTGTTTGTGTTAGCTGGGATTGGCTCCAGCAGACCCCCGTGACCCTGTAGTTAGGATATAGTGGGTTGGATAATAGATGGATGGATGAAAGTAAGGGTCAATGACCAGGGAGGACAGAAAAAACAAAAACTCCAGACGGCTGGAGAAAAAAAAAAAATAAAATCTGCAGGGGTTCTGAGGCCATGAGACCACCCAGCCCCCTCTAGGCATTCTACCTAACATAAATGACCTCACACTCAGTCCTCATGGTATTCAGGGTTCACATGATGATGACGGTCATGTGGACTTCTGGCCTTTAATCCATCAATGTAGGGACATCAATTGAACTCATCCATCCATTATCCAACCCGCTATATCCTAACTACAGGGCCACGAGGGTCCACTGGATCCAATCCCAGCCAACACAGGGCACAAGGCGCGAAACAAACCCCGGGCAGGGTGCCAGCCCACCGCAGGGCACGCGCACACACACACACACACCAAGCACACACTAAGGACAATTTAGGATTGCCAATTCACCTAACTTGCATGTCTTTGGACTCAATTCAATTCTTTATTGTCATGTGTACAAGTACAAGTACCATGTACAATGAAATGCTTGCTTGCATGTGTCCCTGCAGACAGTGAACATAGACAAAACCCACACAATAAATAAATGAATATAAATAAGTAATTAAATAAAACCAGAATCCTAGGAATAAATAGAGACAGTGGCAGAGTTACAGTATATGTGCAGGTAGCAGTGGAGGTGGCACTGATTGCTCCCGAGTCTGATTAGAAACTGTTCCTGAACCTGGAGGTGCGCGTTCAAATTAAATTTTAGTCGCTTCCCAGAAAGGGTCCCGCCTGATACTGCTCTCTCTCCTGAGACAGCGTGTAGTGTGGATGTCATGGATCGCAGGGAGCTGTGTGCCCGTGATCTGCTGTGCTGTGTTCACCACCCGCTGCAAAGCTCTGCAGTCCTGCACTGAGCAGTTGCTGTACCAGGATGTGATGCACCCTGTCAGGATGGGGGTGGTGGTGGCGCAGATCGCCACCACAGTAAACCAGAAAGAGAACAGCAGAGAAAGTAGGGGTTAATACGGAGTGTGGAGCCACCATGAATCCAGCCATTATCCAACCCGCTGTATCCTAACTATAGGGTCACAGGGGTCTGCTGGAGCCAATCCCAGTCAACACAGGGCGCAAGGCAGGAAACAAACCCTGGGCAGGGCGCCAGGCCACCATGAATGATAATGATAATTGAATATATTGTACACAGCATCGGGATTAAACTAAAATGAAGCTATGAGAAAGCCATCTTACAATAATGGTCTTCATCAGTTTTTTAAAGTGCTCCACCGTATCGGCCTGGTGAATTTCTATCGGTAAGCGATTATAGATTTTAGGCCGCCTCACCACTTCTTTTAAGTTTAGCTCTTGGAGTAATAAGCAGACACTCATTTGAAGATCTAAGGTTACGATTCGGAGTGTAAGATGGCAGGCATTCTGAGATATAGGATGAAGTGAGATGATTTAAGGCTTTGTAAGTCATAAGCAGTATTTGCAGATTCTTTCAAATTGCAAAAAAATATCAAGACACTACTTGGAAGGTCTGAGCCAATTCTGTGACTTTGCTGAGATCTCTGGTGAGACTCAAGAGGAGGCCCTTGTGGGGGTGTTTTTATTTTATTATTTTCTAAAGCAAAAGACAATGGTGTCCATTTTATTTCGTTCTGATCTCATTGTTGTCAAGGACAAACCAAAAAAAAAAAAGACCTGAAGGAGATCACTTTGTGGATTTTTCATTCCTATGGGCAATAGAAAATGTTTTCTTTTAATAAGGCTGATAACTTGAATGGCATTCCCATAAAACGGTTCACCTGGTTTTGGACGCCGCTCGGATGAACGTATTTTATGGTGCCTACGTGCTTGTTGATCATTTGATTTCTGTCACGGTGTTTTGTTTTTCTTTTCAGTCCCGAAATCTTGAAGAATCATCAACCCCAATAGAGAAAAGAAGTCCTTTTGGTCAAAAGGTAATTGTTATACAGTAGTTTCTGATTGCCGGGATCCTTCAACCTGCACCGCCCAGCTCCTCCAGAACTGACAACCTGATTACAAATCATGTTATTGATGTGATGAATGTAAGATGTTTGCTAATAACTGCTCTCATACCATCTGTTAATCTTTGTTGTGATTAAGGAGGTAATCCTAATACCTATTATTCCTAATGACATGGCCAGGGTCTTTTGCTTATACGAGCTTAAAGCATTAGCCTTCAGAGGCAGGAAAAGAAGAAGTAGTGGAAGATATCAGCAATCTTGGATACAATTGAGAAATTGGCCCGTCCTCCACACAACAAAAGTGATACAAAAGAATTACACCCTCACTCTAGTCTATTTCCTCGTATAATCACACAAAATGATTTTTCTTAAATATGATAATAAATCACCAGCAAAATCAATATGGCAGAGTCCAACTGCTATGGTCTGATAACGCATCAATCAATATTTAGTATTTAGATTTTAATTAATACACAGCAGACTGGGAGCCTTTTAAGAGAGAAATATTATCTCAGATAAAATATCCAGCCATTGTTAGCATGCAAAAGTTGTCCCTCATATCTGTCATTGATCAGTCAGCCGTCTCTGTGATTAAAAACCCTAAGAAATTTCCAGGAAGGGTATAAACAGATTGTCCCTGTGTGTGTGTTTGTGTGTGTGTGTGTGTGTGTGCGTCTGTAACTACAGAAGACTCTGTGTCACTGTGACGCCTGTCTGTTTAGGTCCAGATGCTAGTTAGCAGATGACAATAAAAGCCACTATAGCTACAAACCTTGTTAATAACTGCTGATTTATGTGCGTTTATTTACTGCATATAAGCTGCGTGTCTAAATATGGGAATACTTGTATGAATATTGTGGTCGCCACCTCAAGTGTCAAGAAAAAACATTTTTTTTTCCTCGTTTACTAACAAAATCCAAAACAAAAATAATACATGATGGCGTAAAAAAAAATGATAAGTGCCACGTGGCCTCTAATCGTTTTTGGCTCTGCCGATGGATCCTCAGCCTTGCAGCTCCTCTCTTTAGGTCATCGGTGGGATCAATGACACCACCTTTCAGGCGGTTGTCCCATTGGAGCCCCGGGGTGGGGTCAATTGACCTCACTGGGTGGTTTCTCAGGGCTGTGCAGGAAGAAAATGATAAGACTGTTAGTGACAGCGCCCCCTCTCGGCCCGGGGTGGTATCACATACCTGAGAAGTGCTTGGATGGTGATTCTCAGACACGCATGTGTGACGATATACAGTACTTATAGAAACATTGAGGGCGGCACGGTGGCGCAGTGGTAGGAGATCCTGGTTCACTTCCCGGGTCCTGCCAGTCGTGGAGTTAGCAGGCTCTCCCCGTGTCTGCGTGGGTTTCCTCCCACAGTCCAAAGACATGCAGGTTAGGCGCATTGGCGATCCTAAATTGTTCCTAGAGTGTGCTTGGTGTGAGGGTGTGGGTGTGTGCGCCCGGGGTTTGTTTCCTGCCTTGCGCCCTGTGTTGGCTGGGACTGGCTCCAGCAGACCCCCGTGACCCTGTAGTTAGGATATAGCGGGTTGGATAATGGATGGATATAGAGCATGTATCAAACTAGTGTCCTCAAATATGACTGATGCTCCCTTGGAAAGCAAACTGATGTTTACGTGATACGGAAATCATTTGCAACACAGGAAAATAAAAACACGGAAATCTCCCTAGTGTAGCTCATTTATAGTAAAGCCAACTAATGAAATTTACAGTATGAATTTAAGAACCATAAATTTTACCAACATATTTTTTTGCAATTTAAAAATGTAAATGTTTTTGGAAATGGACTCAGCTTCTCCAAAAATTACGATAAAGATACCCTGCACTTAATTAAAGAAACGTTATTGTTCGGAATCAACATTAAATCACAGGGGATTGAGTTTGTGTTTTTTAACACAAATCGAGCCCAAGACATTATTCTGATCAGAAGAGTGTTGAGTGGAATTTTGTTCTTCATCAACTCCTTCGGCAACTGTGTCTGTTCGGAGAATCCTTGTGTATCGCTGGTTTCACTTTGCGTTGAATGAGCAGTTGCTCACGGAGTCCCGGATGAGGCACATTTCCTGCATCGTGAGGGAGCGTCACTTACGGCACTATGGCCATGTGGCGCGATTCCCAGAGGGTGAGCTGGCTCACAGGATCTTCATTGTTGGGGACCTGAGCGGCTGAACTAGGCCAAGGGGATGCTCACGTAACACCTCTCTAGATGGTCCTTTCTAAAGGGTTGGACTAGACCACATGTCTGCCCTGGGGGTTTGCCAACCGGGATCCCGAGTTAATTTGTCATGTGATGGGTGCGGCAACACGCTGTACCAGTGCATGCTCCCCAACCTGGCCTGATCTGAGAATAGTGTTGAGCGGAATTTTGTTCTTCATCAACTGCTTAGGAGGAGCAATGGTGCCAAGTTTGAAAATGCTACCAAGGAAGACTTGTATGTGCTCCTTTCACTTTGTAGAAAAGAATCCCTGTTTCAAAGCAGCGCAGAGTCCCTAAGGAGCAGGTATGGAGAAAATAGTTGTTTTTTTTGACACCGAAGGGACTGCACCTAATTTCGTTGTATTTGTTACAATGACTGCAGTAGGCTGGTGCCCTGCCCCGGGTTTGTTTCCTGCCTTGCGCCCTGTGTTGTAGCTGGGTTTGGCTCTGGCAGACCCCCGTGACCCTGTAGTTAGGATATAGCGGGTTGGATAATGGATGGATGGATGGATGCTACAATGACAATAAAGATATTCTGATTCTAATTCAGGGGACTGGTGGCCACCACCAAAGGTTTGTATGGACGTTGTTGGGGCCCTGCCTTTGCAGCACTTCTGCCACACCCAGTCAACGTGCCTTATAAAAGGAGTCTGTCTGCAGCCACTACTCCAGACGCCAGAGTCGGGTGGAAGAGGACAAAACTTGCTGGAGGAGCAGCAGTGACGAGAAAAGGGCAAAAGAATGAAGAGGAGAGGTAGCTATCATCTGGAGAACTGTGCTATAAGGGTGGGAAGCAGGGGAAAGCTGTTCCCACCTAAATAAATAAAGGGATGTGGCACCTGCACTTGTGTCCGTGCCTGTCTGCGTCGGGTAGAGTGGCTGGTATGCCCCCTGGTGGTCCACGCTGTTCAAAAGGTGATCCCTGATGGCTCCTGAGACTTAAAGGAGATTCTCATTTGTGTTTCATTTAAGAGTCAACTTTGTCACAGAGGTTTCTTCTAAAATTCCTGAAGAGTGCTAGCTTTAGACAAAAAGGAGACATGAGATACAACTGAGGAAAAAGGAGTCGAAATGGAGAATTTGGTTTGAAGAGCATGTTCTATTTTGTGAGATCTCTTACTAGTCTTGTGTCAATCTCTTTCATATTTTTTTAATTATCATTTGGTGCCTTTACAACTTTTGAGATGTCGACAACATTTGTTCTGATTTTTCAGTGACTTTAGTGTGGGCACACAGTGGTGTCAGCAGTGGGATATGAAATCCAACATCTTCACCACTGTGCCACCCTTTTCTTCTGGAATGAGTTTAATCTAATTAGATCACAGCAATATAAATTTAGAGCAGCTAAAAGTTTTATTCAGAAGCAAGGCCTACAGTTTGGTAGTCAGGCTTTTATTACCACAAGCAACTGTCCATACATTTTACTTTATATTACTAAGCACACAATGCAGATGCTTTCAAATTGAGCCCATCATGCTGAGATGTCTGCTGAAACTTGAGGGGAGACGAGACCCTTGTGAGATTATTGGGGTATTTTTGTTTCCTCAGGAGAAAAATCTAAAAAGCAGGAGACCCAAGAGTATGTCTCTGTTTTATTTCTTTTAGATCTCATTGTTGTCTTGGAGAAACCAAAAAAGATATGACGGAGATCTCGTTTTTTTTTTCTTTCAGTCCTATAGGTTCATCTTACCTATGCAGTTGTGAAATGTTGCAGGTGGCCTTGGATACTATGGAAGCCGAGAGAGGACGTGCAATATCGTTATTTTTTAAAATTGTTTCCTCAAGGTAACGGACTAATTTTATCGACTAATTTTATCGACATAAGGGAATATTTTTATTGAGATCTCGATAAAACAAAAGATCCTGTTTTCTCGAAATTATGAAATAAGTCACGTCCTGTTTGAAATGGCAGAAGAACAGAACTGTATTGATCAGCGCGTCACATTTTTGTTCAATCAAGGCCTGACGCAGGCTGAAATATGTTTATGCCTTAGTTTAGAAAATAATAATGTTAGTGTCTGTCATTTAAGAAGACGGTTAGCAAGGCTTCAGGTGTCACGATCTAAGTGAGCCTGATGCCAGGAGCAAAGGTCAAATTTCGTATTCTTGAGATTGCGATAAAATTATTCCATTATCTCAAGAAAGCAAATTTTCCTTTTCTCGACATCTCGATAAAATTAGTCCATTATCTCGAGAAAACAAAGTTAATTTTCTCAAGATCTCGATAAAATTAGTCTGTTACCTGGAGGAGACAATTTAAAAAAAATAACGATATTGCACGTCCTCTCTCAGCTTCCATAGGATACAATTCATTGCAACATAATAATAATCTGTTGGTGAAGAAAGATTCACTGATCTTGACTTTGCTGACGATGCTGTGATCTTCGCGGAGTCAATGGAGGCTCTGATCGGGGCGCTCGAGAGACTGAGCGATGAGTCTGAGTGTCTGGGCTTGCTAGTGTCCTGATAAAAACCAAAGATCCAGGCCTTTAATGACCTCTTGTGCACGGCCATCAGCAGTGTGTCAGTCTGCGGAGAGAGTGTCGACCTTTTCGAGAGGTTTACGTACCTCGGCAGTGACATTTATGTGTCTGGTGACTTTTCCTATGAAGTCAGCAGGTGGATTGGGAGAGCATGGGGGGGTCATGAAGTCGCTGGAAAGCGGTGTGTGGCGCTCCCGATATCAAGTCTTTAGAGTCCTGGTGCTTCCTGTCTTCCTGGTTGTGAGACATGGACGCTTTCCAGTGACGTGAGACGAAGACTGGACTCCTTCGGTACTGTGTCTCTCCGGAAAATCCTTGGGTACCGTTGGTTTGACTTTGTGTTGCTCACAGAGTCCCTAATGAGGCACATGACCTGGAATGTGAGGGAACGTCAGTTACGGCACTACGGCCATGTGGGGTGTTAATGAAATGTATACTCATTGAGTGGCTGGACCAGGGCAAGGGGATGCCCACATAACATCTGGCTATGGCTGATAAAGGGTCATTTTCAGAGGGTGGGACTGAACCGTGTGTCTGCTTGCGGGGTTGTCAACCGGGATCCCAAGCTGATTCGTTATGTGGTGGGTGCAGCAACGTGCTATACCAGTTCATACTCTACAACCTGACCTGACCTGATGATGATAATAATAATAATACATTTTATTTATATAGTGCCTTTCCCAGAATCCATCCATCCATTAGCTGATTCCATATTGGGCTACAGTCTATTAATTCCATGAGCGAGCTACTAAATTCCTCCTTAAATTATTGTGACGGTTATAATGTCAGATAATTGGGTTATGTCACCATTGCCATACAAGTATTTACCAAAAAGGAATCAGGCCTGACCTGAACCCTACCTTTCTTTCTTTCTTTCTTTCTTTCTTTCTTTCTTTCTTTCTTTCTTTCTTTCTTTCT
>JANRMT010062845.1:7613535-7630997 GCA_026402145.1 Polypterus bichir lapradei | reverse complement strand
TCTTTCTTTCTTTCTTTCTTTCTTTCTTTCTTTCTTTCTTTCTTTCTAATTGCTCATTTTCTTCGCCTTTCCCCACCTTTAGCCATGGAATTAATGAGGAAGTAGTTTGTAAAGACATTAATGAATGTCTGTATTAACTGTTTCAAAAGTAACTGCAATTATTGTGTATTAGAAGTGTAGTATGGAATAAGTAGGCAACATGCAGAATTTAACATTTTATTGTAATGTAGGTGTACGCTGGGAGGATTTTACTTTTTATGGTGCCTTGGAATAATTTTGTCATTGCAAAACAAAGACGGCTAAGGAAGAAGTCTGTCAGCATCACATATGGCTATTCAATTCTGAGTATGTTGTGCATTACTATTTACAGTTGGCGCATAATCTTTTCTTAAGGTTTTAAGTGGTAAATCACTACTTAAACATTCCACTACCAACTGTTATGCAGTTGGGTTGCCAAGAGTGACATTTGCTATTGCAATCCTTTTGCTTAATAAAGAGATTAAAATAGGTATATATAGAACGGCCTTTTGTGTTGTTAAGTAAGAGATGAAGGGGCACGCACACACACACACACACACACACACACACACACACACACACACACACACACACACACACACGTATTATTAAGATAAACGACTTTACAAGGCAGGGCATTCCTGAGATAATGTTTTTAATGCTGTATTTGTAACTGGATTGTTTCTTCTGCTTTCTCTATGCCCCTGAGCCACAGACATACGTGGCTGCAGCCTTTCTATTGTAAATTCATGAAGTTCAGCTTTTACAGTGAGAATACGAAAAACAACATGTGTTCAGAGAATGGCGGCAGGGCAGAGTCATAAGCCGCACAAAGCTGATGGGATTCTTGTCGGACATTAAAAAAAAAAAAAAGATCACAATGTTTACCGAGAGAGAGAGAGAGAGTGTGTGAGTGTGTTCTAAAATGGACTCTTTTTAATAGAACAATTTTATTTTTTATTCATCCATTATTCAACCCGCTATATCCTAACGACAGAGTCATGGGGGTCTGCTGGAGCCAATCCCTGCCAACACAGGGCGCAAGGCAGGAAACAAACCCCGGGCAGGGTGCCAGCCTGTCCGCAGGGCACACACACACACAACCACCCACACACCAAGCACACACTAGGGTCAATTTAGAATTGCCAATGCACCTAACCTGCATGTCTTTGGACTGTGTGAAATTTTAAGTAAAAAATTATTTTCATGAAGGGTTTTCTGTTGCACACCCTTAAAATAGTTTGCTGTTCTTTTATATTATAGAAAATATAGGAAAAAATATGATATGAGAGGAGACTTTGCCCAGTCTGCCGGTATTTCAAGTGCCCTGCTTTGCCCTTTAAGGAATGGCTTTCTTCCTGTCAGACATGTCAGTCCAAACTGACATTTGCTTTTGTCGACCTGTGGTTGACGCTGTGGTGCTGTGAGGCGCCTGAGACCCTGTAGGCTGGGGACCCTCACAAACTTGTCTTCTGATTCATTGCTTCCCAAACTCGGTCCTGGGGACCCCCTGTGGCTGCAGGTTTTTTTTCCAACCAGGCAACACCTGAGAACGCTCATTTCATTTAAGTAGCTGGTATTTTCTTTCTCTTTATTCTGCATTCAGAAAAGCACAGCAGCGTGATTTTGGACATTTGGAAACATTTCTGCCTTTGCTATAGATGCTTAACTCTCTTTCGTTGATTTTATTCTATTTTGCCCTTTCTCTGTACAGTTTGCTCCCTTCATTATGTCTTATTAATGACAATTAAAAATGAGCAGAGCAGACACCCGGGCAAACAACATGGAATAATCAAAGGCTGCAAATACTTTAGCGTCAGACCCACTAATTAGTAAATACTGGATTAATGAAACAATTAGAACACCTGGAAAGTAAAATTAAAATCAAGATGAAAATATTGTTCAAAAGAAAAAAAAATACATTATTCCCATTGTCACACACGTGCACATGAGAGGCAGCTAAAGGGCTTGAATGAAGGTAATTCCGAGCCAGCCCGGGACGTAGCAGAGTGCACTGACTCCTTTTCTTGCTTTCCTACAGACCGTTCATGGGAAACCCCGCCTGGTCCTGATAACGTCAAGCCTGCTTCCGACCCCTTTGATGTCACTTCTGGTTCCAAGCCTATGGAGGAAGACCCTTCCGTTTCCGACACCCACCTGATGTCATTTCCTATGTTGGCCTTTAAAAGATGTCACTTTTCCCCTATCCCCTCAGTTCTATTTTGGACTCTGAATCGTGCACATCAGTGCTATCATTTTGCAAATTTTTGCAGCCAGGAAATAATATACGGGAGGCTGTCCCAAACCTTGCTATGGATCTTGGTTGAGTTTGTGACACCATATAACTGCTTGGTACATTTTATTTATTTATTTTATGAAACTGAGTTTTCTAATTGGGCGGTATGGTGGCGCAGTGGGTAGCGCTGCTGACTCGCAGTTAGGAGACCCGGGTCCTCCCTGCGTGGGGTTTCCATGTTCTCCCCGTGTCTGTGTGGGTTTCCTCCCACAGTCCAAAGACATGCAGATTAGGTGCATTGTAAATTGTCCCTAGTGTGTGGATGTGTGTGCGCACCCTGCAGTGGGCTGGCACCCTGCCCGGGGTTTGTTTCATGCCTTACGCCCTGTGTTGGCTGGGATTGGCTCCAGCAGACCCCCGTGACCCTGTAGTTAGGATATAGTGGGTTGAATTATGGATGGATGGATATTTTTCTAATTTCTATATTGTTCCCAAAACACATAACTTGGGAAATAACAGTTCACTTAATTAGCCCAGGAGTCCAATTAAAAACAGAAGCTGCTTGGAACAAAAACCTACAGCCACAGGGGGTCCCCCAGGACTGAGTTTGGGAAGCACTGTTCTGATTGGCTGGTGGCTTTGACTCTGCCGGATCTCTTCCTATCAGAGTCTCTCCCGGTTTCCAGTTGCCTTTGGCTTGTGTAGGACATCACTGGATTCACCAACACTTTTGTAATTTCTCTAAATGAAAGGCCTCACACTTCTAAGGGTAATAATGCTCGGCCTCATTTCATTTGTTCATTGCCGTTTTCTTATCACTAGAATATCGTCCAAGTCGCACTTCAGAGGGTATAATAACCCAGTGTGTTCTAACTCTGCTTTAAGACGGGTACAGGGTTTTTAAGTAATCAACTGAAGTTTGGGACACCTGGGCAAATTGTTTGCTACAACTTGCATGGCTTCATTTACTTTAATTGCTGCAGAACATCTGTAAGTTGTTACCCATTAGTTGTTCCCTGAAGAAGGCCCGTTTTGTAATATTTTGAAATTTCCTCTTTTTTCAATTTTTGCTAACCTAAAACTTTAAAACTGGCTGCTTACTTTTTCACCATTTTAGGTCATTCATTGCATTTCAGCCAATTTACATTTAAAGCCAAACTGGAAAAACTGAGGTGTTCTAAAACTTTTGACCGGGAGTGTATAAAGACTATATTTCTGTATCTTTTGTCCAGTCATTACGCTGAAGAGAGTCATCCAGTTGGTATGTGCGTTCAGTCTGAGTTGTTGCGGTGGTTATCACTTCCCAAAAATGTTCATATTCTGCCAGCAGCTGATATTCAACCAGAACTGAAAGAATGTGTCATGTCTGTGCACTAAAGCTGTGCGAGCCTCCTTAACATACACTGGCTGCTCTTAACAGCTGCATTATTTTTAGCTAACCGTTGTTTGGGTTCACACTTAGATGTGTGCTGACATCGAAGAAGAAACACACGTACGCACTTAAAAATGAGAGGTATGACTCTACGTCCGTATTTGTGAAAGTTTTACAAAGAAAGTGCATTGCAGGGCTCACACACGAGCACCCATCTTACTAAACGGACATGTGTCTGTGTGTGTCTATCCGGTTACTAGAGCTTGGTCAAAAAAAAATGTAAAAATAGGCAAAACAAGTATAAGAAGGGTAAAAACCGATCAAAGATTATTTTAAAAATATCAAATTAGGGTCTAAAAATAATAAAATTGGTCTTATTGGCATATTTGAGAGTAACAGTTGGGTGGTAACCACTTTCTTGCATCCGCTCAGGCCACGTGAATGTTTAGGTTTATAGCTGTAATGCTAATGACTGATAACTTTCCATGATAGGAAATGGATGAATGAATGAAAATAGCAGTAAACTGACGTGCACATCAGAAAACCAAAGCCCCGTCACGACTAAGTTAGAGTTGCCAAATTAGACCAATGCGGTTGCAGCCATCACCGTTTTTATCCCAGCAAAACACTTCAGCTGTAAGAGCGGTCAGTCTAGTGAGCGATGGTGAGAGGAAGTGACGAAAACGGGTGACTCTGTCCGAAGAGGAAAACAGAGGGAAAGGGATCAGGTGCATATTATTAGACCGGGGAAAACGGACAAGCCACAGATCAAATCTAAAAGGCGAGGTCAACGTTGATTTCTTAGATTTTGTTGTGGTGTGAAGTTTTGTATATAAGTCAGCGTTTCTCAAACTTTAAGTATTTGCGACCCGAGTTTTCATAACAGTTTTAATGGCGCCCCCCCTAACATTTTTTTGAAATGTAGATGCATATTTTATTATACCTACTTAACTTTTATCGACATTTATCTAACTCTATATTTATTGTTCTAGTATCAGAATGTAGTTTAAGTTAATTTGTTTTGGTTTCAACAGATGTTTTTTTCATATTTTTGATTCCTGTTTTCTTTTTTTCACATCTTCGCGCCCCCGTTTTTGTTACTTCGTGCTCCCGCCCCACAGGTTGAGAACCACTGATATAAGTTGATAAATATTTTGTATGTCTTTATTTGTAACTTAGACATTTTTGATAAGAACAGGGATGGTTTAATGGTTAAACCCCAAACCCAATCGCACGCCCCAACCCCTTAGGACTGAGTCTTTGTAATTTTATGACAGGATTGGGGTGAAGGGGCTAAAACCAGTCTGGCAAGTGATTCTCTGTGGGACTCTCTCAATCAACCCTTGCATGGAGGCCAACTATCTAGCTTAACAAATGGTATTGGGGGGCAGGTGTGAAACCACTGAGTCACACCAGCATTCTATTGGTCAAAAGTTGCCTGTTTGGTTTTAAATCAGAAGTCATTAAGTACCACGACGCCCTATTGGCTGTAGGGCTTGGACAGAGAGTCTGTTAATTTGCTTGCTTTACCCCTCCCTCTCTCTCTCACACCATCAGCATGAAGGAGCACAAATCGGCAGCCATATTGAGACAGGCATGCGGCCTGTTCTGAAGAAAGCTGATCAAACATGAAGCCTTATCTAGAGACATTTTAAGTAACTAACAAATCTGTGTGCCGCCTGAAACTACACATCAGTGTTTATCAGGCTGTATGGTTGCCAATATTCACTTGTACTTTGCTTATTGTTATTACTTATATATTAGCTGTGTAAGCCCGTGCTGTAAAAAGCCCAGGATCCTAAAAACCTGAAATGTAGAGATGTCAGGTAATTGAAAGGAACTACTCTGGGTGTCTCGCTCCTAGGAGGTTTTGTTTTGCCAATGTGCTCGCTTCGTTTGTGTATTAGCAGCTAAGCAACTTTGTTTTTCTTTGGAGGATTCATTTTGCCGACGTGCTCACCTCTGTTGTGTATTAGCGGTGCGAGACAAAGTAAAAGGGATACCGTTTTGCTGAGGGGCTCGTCTGGCTTCTGTATTAGTAGCTAAGCAAGCGTCTCTTTCTTCAGAGGTTTTCTTTTGCCGACATACTCACCTCTATTGTATATTAGCGGCTAAGTGACTTTGTCTTTCTGCTGAGGTTTCGTTTTGCTGACATTCCTCTCCTCGCTTGTGTATTAGTTGCAGGAGGAAAAGTAAAAGGGATACCGGTTTGCCAACTTTTCGCCTCGCTTCTGTATTAACGGCTAAGTGAGTGTTTCTTTCTTCAGAGGTTTTGTTTTGCCGACGTGCTGGCCTCGTTTATATATTAGCGGCTAAGCGACTTTGTCTTTCTTCAGAGGTCTCATTTTGCCAACATGCTCGCATCACTTGTATATTAGCGGCTAAGTGACTTTGTCTTTCTTCTGAGGATTCGTTTTGCCGACATGCTGGCCTCACTTATGTATTAGCGGCTAAGCGACTTTGTCTTTCTTAGGAGGATTAATTTTGCCGATGTGCTCACCTCTGTTGTGTATTAGCAGCGGGAGGAAAAGTAAAAGGGATACAGTTTTGCCGATGTCCTCGCCTAACTTGTGTATTAACGGTTAAGTGAGTGTTTCTTTCTTCAGAGGTTTCATTTTGCTGATGTGCTGGCCTCACTTGTGTATTAGCAGCTAAGCCACTTTGTCTTTCTTCGGAGGATTCGTTTTGCCGACATGCTGGCCTCGCTTGTGTATTAGCTGCTAAGTGACTTTGTCTTTCTTTAGAGGTCTTATTTTGCCAACATACTCACATCGCTTGTATATTAGCGGCTAATTGACTTTGTCTTTCTTCTGAGGATTCATTTTGCCAACGTGCTCACCTCTGTTGTGTATTAGCAGCGGGAGGAAAAGTAAAAGGGATACAGTTTTGCCGATGTCCTCGCCTAACTTGTGTATTAACGGTTAAGTGAGTGTTTCTTTCTTCAGAGGTTTCATTTTGCTGACGTGCTGGCCTCGCTTGTGTATTAGCGGCTAAGCCACTTTGTCTTTCTTCGGAGGATTTGTTTTGCCGACATGCTGGCCTCGCTTGTGTATTAGCGGCTAAGCGACTTTGTCTTTCTTCGGAGGATTCATTTTGTCGACGTGCTCACCTCTGTTGTGTATTAGCAGCGGGAGGAAAAGTAAAAGGGATACAGTTGTAGCGCTGCCACATAAAGATAATGTTTTCTGCTGTCGATCGGTTGTTGGGGGGGGGGGAATAGTCTTCTGACAGAGATTGACAGCGGTACCCCAGAGGTGGAACTTCCGGTTGGTTCGGGGATTCATTTGCATAAAGCGCGCCGTCTTAGAGGGAAGAGAAAGAGGAGAAGAAAAAAGAAGAGCATCGGATAACAGAAAAGGCAGATCAGCTTCTGCTCTGGCCATGGGAAAAGCCTAGGAGATCCTATCAGTCCTGTCAGAAGGTGGATGGTCTTCTCTTTAGTACCTGGGAATCGATCGTTCTGCTATTACCTACGGACTCGGGTGAGCTATCAAAACGGACGTACTATACTTTAATCATGGCGCAAGTCTGACTGTATGTCTTTTATGACGAAGAGGAGATTGGTTATATAGTCCGCTATTTTCAGGACTCCTCATCAGCTTGCCGGCCGTTGCGGGAGTATTACAGTGGACTATCTGCGGATCTATTTATTATCTCTGGAACGGGAATTGGGGGAATGAAAACTGTTGATGTGTAGATACATGTATATGTGTGAGGCGCTGCAAATTAAGGATTACTTAGGTTCGGTAGGGGCGATCCCTGTTTAAGGGATTGTTTTTCTATTTATTGTTTATTTGATGGACTGCAAGGATAAATATGGACAATGGTGTGCAGTGACCTATAAAAGCATTGATATTAAGGGATTGTATTATTAGAATAAAGGCGATGCGGGAACTTTATTAAGGTGTGATATTGGCCTATCCTTTTATCATCTGCCTTTAGCTAGGTCAGAATAATGGTAGCATTAATCTCAGGCTAGTGCTCGAGACGAATTGTTACACAGTTTTGCCGATGTCCTCGCCTAACTTGTGTATTAACGGTTAAGTGAGTGTTTCTTTCTTCAGAGGTTTCATTTTGCTGACGTGCTGGCCTCACTTGTGTATTAGCAGCTAAGCGACTTTGTCTTTCTTCAGAGGTTTCATTTTGCTGACGTGCTGGCCTCGCTTGTGTATTAGCTGCTAAGTGACTTTGTCTTTCTTTAGAGGTCTCATTTTGCCAACGTGCTCACATCGCTTGTATATTAGCGGCTAATTGACTTTGTCTTTCTTCTGAGGATTCATTTTGCCGGCGTGCTCACCTCTTTTGTGTATTAGCAGCGGGAGGAAAAGTAAAAGGGATACCGTTTTGCTGATGTGCTCGCCTCGCTTCTGTATTAGCGGCTAAGTGAGTTTCTGTTTCCTCGAAGGTGGAGCCCTTACCCCGACTCCACCTCTCATTTCCAGGTCGGACAGACACACACACTTCCACATGTAGACGTTTATATATAAAATATTATCAATAATACATTATTTCCAGTGTAACTTAACTCCTGCTTGTCTTTTACTACACCTAATTGCTCGAGGTTATAAATGTAGAAGGGAACGTAGGGAGAAGTTATATATGAAAATACCTTACAAACAGTGGTAAGTCTGTGAAATATGAAGCATTCTAACAAAGGGTACACATTAATAATACAATAGGGGGAAGTAGAGTAATAGAGAACTCTACTAAGACAAAACAGATTTCAACACATTTTGATGGGTAGCACAGCTTGCACCACATAAGCCCCATTTGGCGGCAGCAGTGAACCTAACTTGCACATCTTTGGGGATGTGGGAGGAAAGCTGACACGGACATGGAGAGAATGTGCAGACTCTCTCCAGTGCCGTAGCGTGGGTGGTGCGAACTGTGCATCCACACCAGGTGTCGATTTTCGAAGGGCGCTGATTGACGATGTGGTTGTTTTGGGTTAAAAAGAAGAAAAAAAATGAATAAAAACATTAATATCACTGAAAATTAGTAAAATTTTTATAGATATTTTCCTTTACTTTTTATGATTGTATAAACAACTTGCACATTGAAATGTGTTAATATTGTCTTTTACAATTCCAGTTGAATTATTAGAAATAAAAGTGCAGTTCTAAGTAAAATAACAAAGAGACTGAAAACCACCACGCCACTAAAATGCAAACGCACAACTGAGCGGTGCGTGCTGTTATTGTCGGAAGTGCAATGCGCTACCAGTCGTTACGCTCTCATAGTGTTCCTCTGTCTACTTGAATCTTTACGCTCTTGCGTGTTTCTACCGTTATTTAAGGTAAGTTCATTTTGTGTAGTATATTAGTTTATATTGTTTTTATAGATTTGGCTGAAATAAATTGAAAAAAAAAAATGAAATGTGATCGAATGTTTTTATTGATTCTAATAAGGAATACCGAAGTGACATTTTAATAAAATCCATCATTCATATCCTAACTACAGGGTCACAGGGGGGTCTGCTGGAGCCAATCCCAGCCAACACAGGGTGCAAGGCAGGAAACAAACCCCGGGCAGGGCGCCAGCCCACTGCAGTTTTAATAAAATAGAAAATCAAATAATTTTTTATTTTAGAACTATCATTCTTATTCCTATTCAATTCACGACAGAAAATGGATCCAAAAAAGAAGTATACAGTCCTTTTTGAAGCTAATTCGATTTTGATTAAGCCTAATAGGGCGAAACGCGTTCAACCTTTACACATGGCTGAATTTTGTTCTGACGTGAATCTTTGTATATTGTTTAAATTTTATCAAAAGTATTGTAATTTGTTTATGTAAATAAAAAATTCAAAAATACTAATTTTTGGTTTTCTTTGTGAATATAATAAAATTTGCTTTGTCCATTTGGATTGAAGAAGGGCGCTTATTTTCCCTTTCAGCACCAGGCGTCGTTTTGCCCCGCTACGGCTCTGACCCTCTCGTACAGAGGACTGGGTGCGGGACTTTAAACCAGGGCGGTCGATCTCTTAAAGCAGAAGTGTTAAACCAACAATGGAAAGCACCCCTGGGTCACTGGAGCTGAGGGGTACTGAGCCCCCAAGCCCCTTTACCAAGCATAGACAGGATAAAGCATTTGCTGTTGTCTGAATTCAGTATTCAAGGGAGGAGATGTACACAAAGCCATGCCTATCAGTAAAGTGTGCTCTCTAGTCGATGTATTCAGAGAATTATGGTGGATATAAAATTTCAGTTTGAGGAAAAATAATAACTCCAAAGTGCATCTTAACTATTTGACTGATGGACTGAGACGATGCTTATTAAATCTAGGCCCAATGATAAAATCCTTGGATAAATAAAATAAACCATTAAAAGCAGCAATAATCTGTACATTCAAATTAAAATGTCTACACCTAATTATGTCCATGTTGCCGAGATCTGAAATAATCTATAAGCATTTAATTAAGTCTTCATTTTCAAACAGAAGGGCATTGACTCGAAATTAGAATAGGTATGGATTTCATATACTGTAACAACCCTGGGTGCATTTGTAGAATAATGTAATCCATTTAAGATTTGGTCAAGAGGCGATGTGGACAAAAAGCACTTTTAAAATTAATTTATATAAAATGAATCCTGCATTACCTTCTGTGATGTATTTAGATATTAGCCTTTGGTGCCTACAAGTCTAACAAATATTACATATTTATGTCACTGATATTCGTTCATTCGTCCCCCTAATGCATTTAATCCTAATTGATGCTGTGGTTAGCCAGGCCAGTAATGAGTAGAGGACAGGGATGCATAATGACAGGACGCCAGTTACCACCCAAGCAGTCTGAATGGTGAAAAAAAATAAAATAAATAAATAAATAAAATGAAAGGTCATGATTTGAAGAGTCGTAAGTTTCAGTTAAATATTAAATAAGTCCAATAATTATAAGGTAACATCAAACTGAGGGCACGTTAGCTGTGTGAAGGAATCTGATCAGCCTGAGAAAGTAGAAAAGCTCTACTGTGCCACCTCCACTGTGAGTCATTCAAGCAGGAGCTCCTAAATTGCATGAGAAACATGCCATATAAATAAACGCTGAATATTAGGACCATCAGAGGCCATCCAGCCCAACAAAGCTCGCCAGTTCTATCCACTGAATTCTTCTAAAATTACAGAAAGTCGAGTTTTGAAGGTCTCTAAAGTCCTACACTCTACCACACTACTTGGTCACTTATTCTGAGTGTCTGTGGTTCTCTCTGTGAAGACAACTCTCCTAACGTTTGTATGAAATTTACCCTTAACAAGTTTCCAACGGTGTCCCCGTGTTCTTGATGAACTAATTTTAAAGTCACTGTCTCGATCCACCAGACTAATTCCCTTCATAATTTTAAACACTTCAGTCAGGTCTCCTCTTAATCTTCTTTTGCTTAAACTCTAAAGCACAGGTGTCAAACTCCAGGCCTGGAGGGCCGCAGTGACTACAGGTTTTCATTCTAACCCTTTTCCTAATCAGTGACCTGTTTTCACTGCTAATTCACATTTTAATAGCCCTGTTAGAAGGATTCAGTCCTCTGAATTGATTCGTTTCCTCATTAAAATGCAGCCAAACAGAAATGAGACATAAAACGAGCCAACAGATGACCAGCTAAACTGGGGCTTCAAACTCCAACCAGTTTCTTAATGAGAAGCCAATTCTTGCTGTTAATTAAACCCCATTATTCAATTCCACGGCTTGTTGTTGCTCTCGTTCTGCCACAGCAGACATTTCCAAAACTGTTGATTTTCTGTTTTTCATAAGAACATCGTCGAAGTGTTTTGGTGAGTTGAGAGATCAACCTTACTGAGACCTTCACCTTTCTTTATTTTCAGATATTGTATGATGTGGCGGCTTGTTTTGTGTCTCATTGTTTGGCTGCTAGTTAAGGAAAAAGAAACAACTAAAGGGCCTGAGTCAAGTAAAAGAAGTAATTAGCAGCAATAACTGGTCCGTAATTAAGAAGATGGTTAGAATGAAAACCTGCAGCCACTGCGGCCCTCCAGGACTGGAGTTCGACACCCATGCTCTAAAGGCTCAGCTCTTTTAATCTTTCCTCATAACTCATCCCCTGTAGCCCTGAATCAGCGTAGTCGCTCTTCTCGGGACCTTTTCTTGTGCTGCTATGTCCTTTTTGTAGGCTGCAGACCAAAACTGCACACAGAACTCCAGTGTGTTATAAAGCTTCAGCAGAACCTCCTGTGACTTGTACTGTACACATCAAGGCGCTATATAACCTGACATTCTGTTAGCGTTATTAATGACTTCTGAGCATTGTCTGGATGTTGATAGTAACAAGTCCTCTACGACTCCTAGCTCCTTCTCTTAAGTTGTGCTTTTGATTTTCGGACCTGCCATTTGTGTGTTCAAACCTAAACTTAGAGACCCAAACTGCACACAGAACTCCAGATGAGGCCTCACCAGTGTGTTATAAAGCTTCAAGAGAACCTCCTGTGACTTGTACTGTACACATCAAGGCGCTATATAATCTGACATTCTATTAGCGTTATTAATGACTTCAAGTCCACTACGACTCATAAATCCTTCTCATAAGGTGGACTTTTGATTTTCAGACCTGCCATTGTGTATTCAAACCTAAACCTGGAGGCCTAAACTGCACACAGGACTCCAGATGAGGACTCACCAATGTGTTATAAAGCGTCAGCATAACGTTCTTAGACTTCTGTACACATCAAGGCGCTATATAACCTGACATTCTGTTAGCGTTCTTAATGACTTCTGAACATTGTCTGGACATTGATAGTAACAATTCCACAATGACTCCTAGCTCCTTCTCATAAGTTGTGCTTTTGATTTTCAGTCCTGCCATTGTGTGTTCAAATCTAAACCTGGAGGCCAAAACTGCACACAGACCTCCAGATGAGGCCTCACCAGTGTGTTATAAAGCTTGAGCAGAACCTCCTTGGACTTCTGTACACTTCAAGGCGCTATATAACCTGACATTCTGTTAGCGTTCTTAATGGCTTCTGAACACTGACTGGACATTAATAGTAACAAGTCCACTACGACTCCTAAATCCTTCTCATAAGGTGGACTTTCAATTTTTCAACCTGTCCATTGTGTGTTCAAGTCTCATATTTTCACTTTCTCTTTGTAGCCTTTACATTTACATAAATGTATTTTATTATTTTCTTTCTTTTCTGTTTTTTCTCAGTTTATGCTGGTTGCTTTTTATTGGGAACCCACCAGGTTCCTTGGGTCCAGTTGATCGACAACATTCACCAAAGCTTTTTTTCGCTGTTAACATGCTATGTTCGATGGTCACCTTGTTCACCAAATATTTTCCTGGAAACTCAGGGCGTGGTCTGATTAGACAGATTTGCTTCCCTACTCCCCATGATGCTTTGCGAGGCCAGTGTGTCATCACAGAGCCGTAGCAGCCAGTGTTGGATGGGACAGCCCAAGTGTTTATAACGTCTGATCCTAGTAGTGGGATAAAAATGAGAGGAACACTTGTGAATATGAAGGGCATTGCAGAAGTCCTTGGACTTTAGATCTTATTTCATTTCTATGGCCTTCGCAGGCTCCAGTAGAGTGGTGGAACCGTACAGTATGCGTGGACAATAAATGTTCATGAGCTGCAGAATGCTATTGGAGGCAATGTGGCCAAAATCCATAAAGAATGTTTCTGGGACTTCACTCTAGAGGCGAATGTCTAAGAAAGTGGCCAATGAGTGTCAGGGTAATCCATATCTCCTGTTTCCTATCCCTACTTCATTTTAGTGAAAGCAATAATAATGAGTATCTAGTATTGTTAGGCAGCCATTTCCTAACCCACTTAGCTCTGAACAGGGTCATGGGGGCTGTTAGAACCTATTCCAGCTAGCATAAGGCACAAGGCAAACCCTGGAAGGCTGGCAGTTCATCGCATATTTAGTATTGTAATTAATAAAAACAGAACTCAACAGTTTATTTTCAGACGGCCTCACAGCTCTCAAGTCCTGAGTGTGGAGGTAAGGCTGAGGCATGGTTTGTGTGCAGTCTACATGTTCTCCCCATTTCTCTGTCTCTCACTTCCCAAAGATATGTGTACTAGCACAGCAAAACGCCCTCTGTGGCACAATGGTACAATGGCAAGTCCATCTGTCATTCGATCATGACGTGCATTTAGGAACTTCTATGATATACTTGTCCTTACGTCTCTCTTTCTTTGTGCATCTTATTTCCTTTGTTTATTGGATATTGCAGCCCTCTTGTTGATGCTAGACAATATTATGCCCAGGCATAAATGCCAGACATTTTGTAAGTACTGTATATAGACTAGCAGTTCTTTTCATCTAAGACAGGTTGAAATATACATAATCAATGTAGAAAAGATTTAGTGTTAACATTTGCATTGCACTATTCGACTGGACATTTATTTTGTAATAAATTTAGTAATAAAATGATTTTTTTTTTCATTCCAATAGTTGGCACATCACAATTGTAGCAATAAAATGCATTGCATTTTTCATTCCCACAGATGGCGCATCACAAACATTAACTCTGCTTTTATGAATCCCATATCAAATGGCATATAAAAAAGACATTTGCATTCCATTTTTCATTCCGGCAGAAGACACATCACAATTGTAGTAATAAAATGCATTGCATTTTTCATTCCAACAGATGGCGCATCACAAACATTAACTCTGCTTTTATGATTCCCATACCAAATGGCATATAAGAAAGACATATGCATTGCAGTTTTCATTCCGGCAGAAGGCACATCACAATTGTAATAAAATACATAACATTTTTCATTCCAACAGATGGTGCATCACAAACATTAGCACTGCTTTTATGAGTCCCATACCAAATGGCATATAAGAAAGACATATGCATTGCATTTTTTATTGCAACAGATGGCACATCACATGCTTTAACTCTGCTTTTATTAATCCCATACCAAATAGTATATAAGAAAGACATGCATTCCATTTTTCATTTCAACAGATGACATATCACAATTGTAGTAATAAAATGCATTTCATTTTTTATTCCAACAGATGGTGCATCACAAACATTAGTGCTGCTTTTATGAATTCTATACCAAATGGCTTATACTAGAGACATTGCAAGGTGGATAAGGTTTACTGTCATTTCTGAGTTGGCCTTCTGTGCGTAAGTGTGCCCTGCCATGGACTGGCGCTCCATCCAGAAGTCACCCAACACTGCTGGAACAGGCACCTGCTCCCCAAGTCCCTGAACAGTATGTGCAGGTTAGAAAATGAATGGGTGGATGAATGCATATAAATGAAATTAAAATGTTATAACTTTTTAAGATTTAAAGTTAATATACCTGCATTCTAGCCTTTGTACACATATACATCAAACAATGTGATCTGAAATGTCATTTCTAGTTCAATCAAGTCACTTTTATGTGGCATGTGAATCAGACACATTCACATATTTCCATTTTTTTTCATTTCCTTACAGAAATTGTTGTTCTACATCTCAGCTTGTCATTATTATTTTAATTGTAGATGTACAAAGCTTCCCTGCTTGTCATCATATTTTTAATTTTTAGGTTTGTGAAGCTGTAGTCCTGCATGAAAACTTAACCTGGCTACAGTTTAGAGGCCAGTGGAGCTCTGCTCACAATGGCTGGGTCATTTGTCTCACATGAAAGTCTCTGAAGAGATGACTAAAATCAAACTGGCAATAGGAAGAAACCCAACAGTGCCATGCCACGGAGGTATAGTAACTTACTGATAGAAACACTGAGAGGATGGCCATTTATAGGGCAGTCCCTTTGGCACAAGTTTGGATTTCATCTCTTTCAGGTCTGGCACATTTGAGTTACTTTTACTTAAATGGTGGACTCCTTTATCCAAGGTGACTTACCACATTTGAGATAGAATTAGTTCCATTTCTTTTTTTTTTTTTTTCCAGTTGGCACATAGGCAGATGAGATGTTCAGGGTCACACATTGTCAGCGGTGGGATTTGAACCCACAACCTCAGGGTTTGAATTCCTTCATCTCTCTACGACACACATTGTGGATCCCAGCCTGTGCAGATCACTCTTAACCAGTAGACATCCTTATTCTGTATGGTAAAACATTCAGGGGTTAGGTTCATGCAAAGAAAGTGTTAATTTTCATATCACATATTAAACTGTAAATCAGTCTAAGTTGTCATCTGGTTTTATTCATATTACCAGCTGCCTGTTCTTCTGAGAGCAGATGACCTTGAGTTTCATTAAGTAGCAGGTACGTCTTTGTTCTCATGGTGCTCTACTTCCTATGATTGTTCATATAATTCTGTAGAATCCTTGTCTTCTCTCCCTTTTTGAGTCTTTGCCTATTTAAAAATCAACAATGTTGTCTCATTGATTAACTGCCCTCCTGTGTTCTTTGTTATTTTGCGTTAGCATCTCTTCAGGGGGTCCAACTGTGAAGCTTATAGACAGAAACACTCTGCTTATAAAGTTTGCTCCTGCTACCTTTCATACTATGGAGATAGGGGGGTGGTGGTCTTTAAAAATTCCAGGAAATTGCTCGTCTTGACAAACAAAGGCAGCCCATCTTTTAGTAGCACCATGTATTTGCTTTTTTATGTTCCTTTCGGTTTCAGATGCAAATGTCCTCTTTGACTTTTTAGCACACCAGAAGCAGAAATGGACTTGTATGAAGCAAGTCTGAGTTAAACTTAAAAGAGACACAAAAGCAAAAGGGATGGGTGGATCCATGTGGGGACCACGGAAAAGACACAAGGTAAACAAATCCCTGCATTCCAAACAGTTGGTCTTTATTACTAGATATGTGTGTATATACAGTATATATATATATATATATATGAGTAACATAAGCAATGAAAGGAAAAGAGCAGCAGTGAGATGGCAGATCACCACATCTACAGCATCAGTGAGAGGGAATTACAAACACGACAGCCTGCAGCTCATCAGGAAGGCAACACCGCCGCAGTCAGCTGCTTCTTCTGTCACTTTGGAAAGTGACATAAAGTATCTAAGATACTATTCTTATTATCTATATTTTTCTTTCTTTTAAAATGTATTTATGCATTTGGCATCTATCTATCTGTCCACCTATGTGACTTGTTTGTTATGATATTTTTTATTTATTAAGCTTCTGTAAAATGCTAAATGTCACGCATGGAAGAAAAAAAACACTATCTGTGCATATATGGGGCTATGTAAATAAAGACATTATTATTATTATTATTATTATTATTATTATTATTATCTACTAACTTTCATATCTAGCTGTATTTTACATAATATACAATGTGCCTATGTGTGTATGTATGCATATATATATACTGTATATATATATATATAAATATATATACACACAGTATGTATATTCTATTGTTATAAACTCTTTTTTGCTTCATTTATTTATTAAGTTTCAGTAAAAAAACACAATTTTTTGTTAGGATAGATAAAATTATATCTCTATTTTTGGCACTATAGAAATAAAGCTATAATTATTATTATTATTATTATTATCCACTACTGTATATAGTAATCCTTTATATCCAGCTATCTTATTACATAGTACACTCTGTATTATAGTGCCTTTCATTATCTATCTCTGTATCTATAAATATATTGCTTTGTTATAGCAATATCTGTGTATCTATTGTTTGTTGTAATACTTATCACTTATTTATTACTTACCGTTGTAACATTTATTATTGCATTTATATATATTATTGCATATTTATTAAGCTTCTCTTTAATGCTTCATTTTCCCCTGGGGAAAAATAAAGATATTATTATCAACTACCCTTCATATTCACTTGTGACTTAGTACAGTTTATTTTACAGTATATAGTGTTTTTCCTATCTATCTATCTATCTATCTATCTATCTATCTATCTATCTAT
>JANRMT010062845.1:7596575-7608535 GCA_026402145.1 Polypterus bichir lapradei | reverse complement strand
TATAAAGATAGACATTTATTTTGGAATCATCTTTATTAGGCTTAATAATAGAAATAATAAATACAGTTTAATGAATAATTAACATCTTGAGAGGAAAACTAAGTTAATAATTAGACCACCACTACTCCCACTCCACAGTGCACTCCTCTTTCAGTGCATATCCATTCAAACCAGTATCTGATATACATTTAATAACTTATATCATATCACCACCACAGCTTTAAATTCTTTATAGACAGATACTTTTAAATTTTAAACAGACTTTCATTCATAATTGAAACACAGCAACAGCAACAGTAGCACACACAGGTCTCCAACCTTCAAGTTTTTTTTTTGCCTGCAGAACATAAAACATCATTTACACCCCTGGTTTGCTGGATAGATCTATCCAATTGATTAATACATTTATAGTATTCAAATTTGTCTTTCAAACTTCTTTGGAGGAGTTCAACTTTAATAAAGCATTGATAGCCCCTTTTTATCTCTACTTCTTCTTGTTTTTAAAATGGCCATAGATAGATATATAGATAGCTTTTTATTTTAGCATAGATAGATAGATAGATAGATAGATAGATAGATAGATAGATAGATTTTTAATTTTGTATAATAGGCAAGATACTGTAGATAGACTATTATTTTAATATAGCTGGCAGGATATATAGATAGATTTTTATTTTAGTATAGTAGGCAGGACTGATATATAGATTGATTTTTATTTTAGTATAGTAGGCAGGATTGATAGCTAGATTTTTATTTTGGTATAATAGGCAACCTTTAATTACACTTATATAACAACTACTTCTTCAGAAAGAGGATAAAATATAAAACACAAAAGTTCATTTTTGATAGAACATAAAACATTTCTTTGGTGACATGTCTTTAAACTGTTCAATGTGATTTGTCATTTTAAAATCACGCAAAATCCACTTCTAATCAACTATGAATCAGAATTTTAAATATTAAGGTAACATATATAGATATGGAATACACTGTATAATAAACAGGCAGATACATAGACAGGTTTGGAAGACACCATATAATAGGTTGTGAAAGAAGCTATATAATTGATGCATCGATATAATGTATGGTGGCCACTGTAGAAGAAAAGTGTATAAACAGGAAAATATGTAATTGATAGAAAAATAGCCATAAAGTGCACTATACAGAAAAGACAGACAAAATATGAATATACTGTTTAAAAGATAAACAGATAAGATGTGATTTCTAAATATCTAAATAGGTGTAAAGAGCACTGCATTAAATATAGATAAGCAGATACAACATTTGCTACAAAACAGATTTGTTGGTAGATATGGAGGGTGCTGTATAAAACACATGCAGACTAACAGACAGAAAGATATAAAGTGACCTAAGCAAAACAAATAAACAGGGCTTTGCTAAAAATGCATACTGTAAATGTGAAGAATTCTGTATGAAATAGGCGTAAACAATTAGAAATATTTGACGGCTATTCTAAACAACTTTAAATAAATATGTAATCAAGTAAGCTGAGTAACTTTGTTTTTAAAATATTCCTAAGTCACCCCACTTAAAGTGTATTTAGTATTTAGGTTAATGTTTAACATCATTTATAAAAAGGAAATAGAGAAAATAGTTGATTAAATGAGGCAAACTACAAACACCATGTTAATCCATGAATTACGTAGACTTGGTAGTGGATGCTGGCACGACAGATGACGAAACAGTATGATGTGTATGCAAATGACAAATAAATAAAAGGGCTAGCGGGTTAATATAATGAAACAGAATTCGGTTTAAAATAATTATTTTTACCAGCAAGTTTCCTTCAGAGTGTCTTGGAGAATGAAGAGAGAAGGAGCGCACCATTTGTGATTTTTTTTTTTTTTTTAAATAATTGACTATAATGCAAGAAAAGTGTCCCAACTTTCCAGGCAGTGTGCGTTCTTCAGTCGGTTATAAACACCAAGTGGTGTTAACTGATGTGTATTGGCATCTTTTTTTTTTTAAAGAAGATTTTTAGATTCAATTTTTTGGTTATGTTAACTGTTATTATCCACAAAAGATCTAAGAGCAGATCCGTCTAACTCTGTCTCTATTAAAATAAATGAACCTAAAAGAGTTAAAGAAGCACTGAGAGTGAATTTCGAGAGTGTAGGGTGCAGCTAACAAACAGCTAAAAGAAAAAATAAACTTTAAAGTGGAGACTTTATTTATTTATTTGTACTAACTTATTTCTAACTTCAGTTTGTTTTACTCCTTTTAAAAATATGTGTACTTTATCTATGCTGATCAAACTCAATACAGCATTTATTCCCGCACATAAATTGGTCTTCTTTATTAAGCGGTTTTTAAAGCACTTGTGAAATAAACTCGTCCGGCTTTAAAATGCTTTTACAGTCGAAAATGAAACTGGCTAAGGAAGTAATGCATTATTTAGCACAGCAATTGAACTCTGCTTGGAGGAACAGTTTGGAATTAATGTATAAAGAGATATAAACTTCTATAATCCTCTGCTTTCTTCCGTGGAATGAACCTCAGACAAAGACGTTCCGTCAGAAATTGCCCTTTTATTTTTCTAATTATGGCTAAGGAGCCGCTTGAGAAGTGCAGTTTTGTGATTCACTTTGCTGCATGGCAGACATGCCCGGCACGTTCGAGGTGAAAGAAGACATGGATGAGGGCCACGAGTCGCGCACGGAGTGTCACCCCGGAGCTCATGGAGTCCTCAGGTGAACCGGCGACACTCCGCTATGGACGTACGCCGGGGCTTTGGTTTCAGGTCGCACGGAATTCTTTTTGAAATTATTGCCCTGAGGTTGACTGTTGTAATTGTAAGCGCCTTGACCATAGAAAAGGCGCTATATAAATCCAATGTATTATTATTATTATTATTATTATTTATTATTTCCTTACATACATCTTAAGAGAAACGTAAATGAAGCTGCTGTCTCCATATAAAGTGTATAAAATCTTTAGGGCAAGCTAATAATAACTGTAGTCTATAAACTCCCTCAAGTGTCTGTGGTGTTTCCACAATATTCTGAAAATCTAAACTGTTATTTTATTTGCAGCTTTTTTTTTAACTTCCTAAATCTCAGTTTTTAACAATTTTTTTAATTATATAAGATTAGAATATATTAAATTTAGCTCAGTCGGGTCTTACTCACATTAAATCTAACATTCCAGTTCTTGCCCAACATTTTGAATTTCTTTAAATTTTCGAATGGATCTTTGGAAGAACCTCACATTCTTCATTTTGGTTAATTTTCCTTTCCTTTTACTCTTCATGTTATAAGTGCTACTCATTTTCCTAATTTTAATTATTTATATATAATATAATATAATATAATATAATATAATATAATATAATATAATATATATATATTTTGACAGTGCCTGCTATCATTTCTGTTTACAGAGAGGCGTTGTGATGTTTCCTCCTCTGTGGCCCTTGGCCTGTCCACCATGCAGGTAAAAATTAAACTAATTCAGCACCTTCTGCTTCTTTTTTTGAACCAAATATGAATAGTCATTGTATAAAAAAATAAAATAAATATTTGCTTAGTCTGTTAGGCAAGATTAAAATATTTTTTTCTATTCATCTATAGGCTGGAAGTTCTGTAGGAGGCTGAGCAGTAAAAATCAAATCACATTGCTAATATTACAGAACGCAACAATCTGGCCAACCTGAAAGCATTTTTTGTATCTACAGAAATATGTATATTGAAAATAAAACAAAGAATAGATATTTGATTCTTTGTGTGCATAAATTATTTTTAGGCTGACACTTTTATTCATGGCAACATACAACATCTGAGACACGGTTGCTTTTACAATTGGAGTACAGGCAGGTGAAGTGACTTGCTCGTGGTCACACCGTGACAGTAGTGGGATTTCAATCCACAGCCTCAGGGTCTGCAGTCCAAAGTTGTAACCACTAAACCACACTGTCTGCCTAAAATTACAAAGCTGGTGTTCGACATGTCTTTCAGTGCTCATAAAAAAAATCCATTCATCCGATTATCGAGTTTTTAATCAGCTTATCCAGGACAGGGGCACAAAGACACTGGCACCTGTTATGGCAGCACTGGTCACGGAGTGACAGCCACCCCTGGACGAGGTGCCAGTCCATCTCAGGGCACACTGACACATGGACAAATACAATGCACCTCGAGTGAGACTCGCAAATTAAACAACCAGCAGATATTAAGGATAATGGAGGACACTCAGGGCAGATATTGGGGTCGATGTACAAGTTACACACTGGTGGTGCCCGGGCCCAGGAGCTGAACCCCTGTCTCTAGGACTATCAGAACATTTTTGAAAAATACAAAATAGAAAAACAACACAACATGAATTGCCTTTGATAGGTAGAAACATTCAGAATCCCATTGAGAAAGCATGAAAAATTACATTCAGTGCTGAATTTCATGGTCAGCAGGCACCTTCAACACTTTATAAGGCTGACGGCCTCTGGGGCTGAAATTCTGCAGTCACACAGCGGCCATTCCTCCATGGCATGATGGGCTGGGTGGAGGCAGTAGTTATCATTAAAATGATCTGAAGGAAAATAAGTGGCTTTAAAAACTAAACACAAGCATTTAAATATCCTACAGCATAACATGAATATGTGTAAGTCTATGAAGTGAGCCTAATTACAGTGTAATAGGAGCAAACAGTCATTGACCTGCATG
Source organism: Polypterus bichir lapradei (assembly GCA_026402145.1). Taxonomy (NCBI): domain Eukaryota; kingdom Metazoa; phylum Chordata; class Cladistia; order Polypteriformes; family Polypteridae; genus Polypterus; species Polypterus bichir. The sequence goes on along the minus strand of JANRMT010062845.1, from coordinate 7,603,859 downwards.
GGGAACATTTCTGATTGAACAGTCCGAAAAATAAATACAGTGCAGTGCATACCTGCTTTAAGTCATTTATGAATAAAATGCCGTCCGTTTAATTTATCAGAGTGCAATGTATTCTTATTTAGCACACTTCTGCGTATGAGCGCACTTTAATGAGCGTAAAAAGAGTGTGGTGTTAAAAAACACTGATTCAGCTGGAAAATAATCCTAAATAAAAACAAACCTGGTGTAAATCATTCATGAGTAAACTGCCCTAATGTAAAGATAAAGCAGATTTTATATCTGTCTTCCTTTACTCAGTCTAGTTCTCTTTGTAACTACTGTGTCTCCATATTCTGTATGTCACCCTGTATGTCGTCTTGTCTACTCCAAATCACACTCTGTGTCCGGAACTGCCTGTCTTTAGATCTACATACTGTATACTGTAGAGTGCACTTTATGGCAATTTAATTATACATTTAGATATAACCCTTGATATATCTATCTATCTACGTAATCCTGCCAACTACGCTAAAATTAAAATCAATCAATCACATCTATCTATCTATACTAAAATTATAATCTATCTATCTATCTATCTATCTATCTATCTATCTATCTACGTAATCCTGCCAACTACAATAAAATTAAAATCAATCAATCCCATCTATCTATCTATCTATACTAAAATTATAATCTATCTATCTATCTATCCTGCCTACTATACTAAAATTATAATCTATCTACAGTATCTATCTATCTATCCTGCCTACTATACTAAAATTATAACCAATCTATCTATCTATCTATCTATCTATCCTGCCTACTATACTAAAATTATAATCTATCTATCTATCTATCTATCTATCTATCTATCTATCTATCTATCTATCTATCTATCTATCTATCTATCTATCCTGCCTACTATACTAAAATTATAATCTATCTATCTATCTATCTATCTATCTATCCTGCCTACTATACTAAAATTATAATCAATCTATCTATCTATCCTGCCTACTATACTAAAATTATAATCTATCTATCTATCTATCTACGTACAATAGATGGATTTATTTTTTAAATATAAATATATTTAGCTATCAAATAATGTATAATACTGAAACACTGATTCTTGCTGGCTGACCGGTTAAAATGCCCTGAGTAATTATTTCCTGATAAAATTATTCCTATAAATTATTTGCAATATAAAAAAAGCACTTTTTATATTTCTTTGTTTGTTATGCACGCTCTGCTGTAGACATTTCTCTTTGTATTGTGTACATTTGTTTTCCAACTCAAGCTCAGTCTTATCTGTTCAGTTCAATTCAATTCAATTTACTCTTAATAAGCACACTTCTGCCATAAGCCCAGCACACTATACAGCCACTATAAATATATCATGAAAAAAGAACCTCAACAAAGACACAAATCCTAATGTTGAAACTGAAATACATCTATATATAGTGACTTTTCTATGCCATTCCTACAAATAAAATAAATTCTTTTAAAAAGAACACAGGTATTTAAATATATTGCAGGATCATCACTGCATGTGCACATCTATGAATTGAGCATGATTACAGTATGATATGAAAATCACTGATTTACTTTTAATTCATTTTAATTCAGCACTCTGTTAAATAAAAACATATCTGGTTTAAATCATTTATGAATAAACTGTTGTGTCATATCAACTTTTGTAAAAATCTACCACAGGTATTTGTCCCTCTCCAAAAAATAAATGACGCTGAGGCATATCTCTTAATATCTGAACACACTGCATAATAGTATCACTGGTCAAATGCCAAGGTGGCACATATCACAATGCCATTTATTTCAGGCAAATTGCAATTCATATACTATGGTCATTTTATTCACATTACTCCTTATCAAACAGGGAGTCCCTTGGAGCCCCAACGCTGTTTTCTTTGCATCTCTATCTATCTATCTATCTATCTGTCTATCTATCTATCTATCTAATCCTACCAACTACACTAAAACATCTATCTATCTATCTATCTATCTATCTATCTATCTATACTAAAACTGGTATCTATCTATCTAAATGGGTGACACATTCATAAGGTAACAGATATAAATCACACCATCATGAGTATGCTAATATGCATTAGTTTGTTAGTTTTATTAATTCATATTTCAGACTATGTGTTTGTTTGTGTATTTTCTCCCAGGACCAGAGACGAAGCAGCAGGTACATTTCTTCCATAAGTGTATCTGGTCTTAATTATTAACCCCTTATAAATTCCAATTGTCCTTACATTTGATGCACAAAGCTGTTTCTACTCTAAAATTACAAGCGATGTGGTCGTGCATTTCACGCCGTTATCAAGCTCGATATCGGAAAATAAAGCAATCGATTGTTTGATGTGGCCCAGTGACCAGACAGCCCAGAGACTCTCGATGGCACTTGGACAGACTCCCAGTTAATGACAGTTTGCATCCTATTATTAAGGAAGATGACAGGGCAGTAAATGTGTGTGTTTAACAAGCAGTCACCTTGCTGTCCTGTGCAGTGCTGTTGTCTCACAAAATCTCCATAATGAATGTTTTGTAAAAACACAAAAAAATAAAAAATAAAAAAAATAAAAACAATCATCCTGTAAAGTAAATGAACAACTCCAACTATTAATAAATCTTTTCTTTTCATTATCTCCTTCAACAATAAGACTATCTTACTTCATAATGTTAGCATCTTTTATACTATAGTCGCTGCTTTTTAAAAATAAAGTCAAAAATGGATGTTACAAATATTTTAATTAATATTAGCTCACCTACTTTTTTAATATTACTGTTCTTACCTTGTGTCTTTTAAGGACATATTTATGATAAATAACAATTCGGTTTATGTTGGTATCGTGCTCTTCACTGAGCGCAGGCGCAGAGCACCATAATTAATTTAAAATACAAAGATTTGACTTTTCCGGTTAGCCGTGAGCTTTCATGTCTTTTTAAGAGCAACCATACTTGTTTCAAAAAAAAAAAAAAAACTGTGGTAAGTGAAGAGCGATAAAAAGGAAATTAAATAGACATTTTTTTAAAAGCCCTTTTTTTTATTTTGTCTGAATTTGAAAACTATGCCACCAGAGGAGCCTTTTTTTTTTTTTAAACAACAAAAGAAAGTTTATCTTAGTGGGCAATCGCTTAACAGATGTTAGCTGCACTGTAGCTGTTTATAGCACCAGTCTGGGTACTTCAGATGTCAACATGCAGGTTTTGTGAATTTGGCGGCCTGGTAGCAAGATGTGACAGCGTTTCTGTCCTGACAATGGATGGATTGTTGTTTGGCTCGTTCTCCGGAGATCGACACCTGAGCGTCATCTGACCTGCTGTGGAACTGTGGTGGTCCAGAAATACTCACAAAGTGGAATACCACCAGACGCTGGTCGTCTTGTCGAGGTACGTGTCTCTGGTCTAACCATCGGCGAGAGTGTGTGTGTGTGTGTGTGTGCGTGTGCTTGTGTGCGCGTGTGTATGTGTGTGGGTGTGAATTCTCCACAATTAGTTCCTGTCTTGTGCTCAGTGATACCCGATGCCAGGACACAACACAAATCTTGAATTACTGTCAGTAGGTTTAACAAAATGGATGAAGGCCATTATCAGCTGATACAATGCATCTTTTACAAGAATGGCAAAAGAACTCACATTTAAAAAAAAATCAAAAATGATATTTCTGATATTTATTATGCAGAGAACACAACATCCGCAAGTTATTTTGCTAGCAGGTTCCTATCATTTTTATTCTGGACTGTGGCACGGCGCTGGACAGTCAATCTGTGTGGTGACCTGAGCTCATTCTGAAGCCGAATGGCTGAATATGTGCAGTCCAAAGTCTTAGGGTTAGGGCCAGGAGTGACGCGACGGTCAGGATTTCAAGTTGTTTCGTCAGGCTTTCCTATCAAACTGAAAACAAGAGTCATTACTGCATTTTTTTGAAAGTGGCTACAAAATTTTGCAATTTGATTCAAAGCATTTTGTCTTTGTTTTTTTTTTTCCAATTGATTTTTGCGTTCTCCCGCAACACCATTTTGTTTTCAGTAGGGAAGCGATCAGGAAATGTGTTTCTGATGTTAGTTTATTTGTCAGTAGGCTCCTAGTACTCATTTTTTATTTTTATTTTGCAACAACATTTTCTATTATTTAGCATTTTGATTTTCAGGAAGGGTTTTACTCAGAAGGCGTCTGGAGGTTCGTCACCCGAATGAAAAAATTCCAAAAGGGAGATCTCCTTGATTATTTTTTGCTTTCTCCTAGACAGCAAAAAAGAAGGAAATACTTTTGGAGATATTTTCTTTGGTCCTCTGCTTCTCAGATTGTTCTCCTGAGAAAAAAAAAAATACCCCGATATTCTCACAAGGGTCTCGTCTTGAGTTTCAGCAGAGATCTCAGCAAAGTCATACAATAGGCTCAGTAGTGTTTTGTCATTTTATCACAGTTTGAATGGATTTGCATCGTGTGCTCAGTAATAGATGGTTGTTTGTGGTAATAAAAGACTTTACTATGATTACCAAACTATAGTCTTTCCTTCTGAATAATACTGTTAGTTGCTCTAATGTAAATTGCTGGGCTCTAATTAGATCACACTCAGTCTGGTAGAAGAGGAAGACTAAGGTGGCAAAACATTTGAACTTCAGACCCTGATGTTTTCAGTTCATATCCCACTTCTGACACCAAATGTCCACAAGAAAGTCACTTCAGCTGCCTGGGCTCCAATTGCAAAAACAAAAGAAATTTAACCAATCAAAACTCAAATGTTAGAAGTCACCTTAAGTCAGAGGTGTCCATCTCCGATCCTGGAGTTCCACAGTGTCTACACGTTTTCATTCTAACCGTTTTCCTAATCCTTGACCAGTTTTAACTGCTAATTAACTCCTTTTCCCTTCATTTTAACTCTCTGATGGCTGAATATCTTTTCCAAAAAACTAAATTTTCTGTAAGGCACACAAAGCAATGGTTTCACACATAAATGTGCTGTGGCTGCTGTCTGCGCATGTTTGGCATCTCTGGCAGAAGTGGCTAAGCGGGGGCACCTCGATGGCCAGCAGGAATGCATGGTGACCCGGCTGCCTGGCTGTCTTCACAAAGCAGTGGCAGTCGCAGTGTGACGCAATATGGTTTGAACCTCTTGTTATCGTAAGTGGTGGTTTTCAAACTGTGGGGCACACCCCCCTGGGTGGCCGCTGAAGCTATACAAGGGGGGGCGTTGAATAAATGAACAAGACATCAAAATTAATTTTTTACATTTTTATTTCAAATTTAAATTTGCAAGCATATAATCACAATGAATGCATTATAACTAAAATTAAAATAAAACATTTCTAAGGCATAGATCTAATGACTAATATGTGCCTGCTTTAAAGTACACAGCCTGTCCAGGTTTGGTTTGATATTCGAGATATCGAGACACTCTGAGCTCCTTTTCTATTTGAAGTTTGTTTCTATGACGAGCGACGCTGCTGCTGCTGCTTTTATAGTCACTTATTTTCAATCCAGAAAGTTCGAGACGTGTTGGTATCTGTCACGAACATTCGGGTAACAGTAGATCAGGTGATAATGTGGCGCGACTGCACCACATTGGCAGTGTAGCCAATATTGCCAAATTGAGTTAAATAATTTACTGCGTATTGGGTTATTTTCATGATACAATTAACAGCGGTATAATATTTGTCGGATGAAAGTACGTTTGTCTCGAGCAGATTGACTTTATCGGTGTCCTCGTTTACGAGATTTTTAAAAAATAAAACATATTTAATCATTTCTTTACATAAAAAAATAATTAAGTAAGAATAAATAATTTATTCTTTGTTTTTGGGATTAGAATTACTACCAAAAACCACACAAGGCATTCTGACAGTTATTAAAGCACTTTAAAAAAAATAAATGGCAAATATTTCATCGAAGTTAGCTGAACACATGCAAATCTTACAGAAGTAAAAATGATAGGATACCGCGACACCGCACGAGCATCATACCATTGTTAGTTTCATCGTGGGTTATTCTCATCTCTATCTTATATTATGCAGGGGGCGCAGAATTATTCCAGGTAGAAAATGGGGGGGTGGGGGGGGGGGGGGGGGGTGATGAAATACGAAAGTTTGAGAACCGCTGTCCTAGGCGAACGCTGCTGTAGGCGCATCAGCTACACGAAAGTGTTCGGCACCATGATAAGCTGGGGGCTGATAGGCTGATGCTGGTACCTCACTTTCGTTTTCAATATCCATCTCCAGATCACTTGCATCAAACTCAGTGTCCGACAAGTCAGAGTCCTATTCAACTAAATTACGTGAAATGTCCATAGAGTATTTTGCTTTATATGTTCTCTTTGGTCTCTCGCCAGATGTTGATGTCATTTTAGATGGTTGTTTGCTCTTTGCTACTCAGGCACGCTCAGGGAAGTGAGGTCAAATCAGCAAAGCTATGTCCTTCTAGCAAAGAGAGTCGAACTAAAACGTAAGGGTGAGTTTTGTCACAGTTTACAGCTGATTATTGTCTTCTACCCCTGAATTTTGACAAAAGTCGAACGCAGCCCTGAAAAAGTTAATTGCCCTGTTTTTAAGGATTCAGCCCTCTGATTGGATTCTTTTCTCTAATAAATGGCAGCCAAACACAAATGAGACGTGAAATGAGCCGACAGATGACCAGCTAAATCGGGGCTTCAAACTCCAATCAATTTAACTCCAACCAATTTCTTAATGAGAAGCCGGTTCTTGTTGTTTATTAAGCCCGTTATTTAATTTCACGACTTGTTGCTGCTCTCGTTCTGCCACAGCAGACATTTCCAAAACCTTTGATTTTCTGTTTTTTCTAAGAATCAGCCACCATAAAAAACCATCACCCTGTTCCATTCCATCTGAACTAGCGTGGTGCTGAGGTGTCACCCATCGCATGGCAGCACGCGGGTCCTAATCTGGGATCTTGAGATGGTTTGTCATGTGGTGGGTCCAGCAACACTCTGTATCAGCGCCTGCTCCCACCCTCCTCCTCCTCCATGTATTTAAATTTGTCTGAGATATTCCTCCATAATGGAGTACCCCCAGTGAGCCACATAATCTCCACTTCCAAAAGCAAATTTTGACATTTAATCCACAGTAAATTCCGGTGAGGCAGAATTCAGTGAAGCAGATTTGAGAATGTTGTGTTACATTTCATCTTCATTATGTTTCTCAACTTATTATCAGAATTTATAGATTTTCTGTCCAACCCCTACAGCCAATAGGGCAGGGGTGCCCAATGCGTTGATCGCAATCAACCGGTAGATCGGAAGGGTAGTGCAGGTAGATCGCATTG
>JANRMT010062845.1:7559211-7571460 GCA_026402145.1 Polypterus bichir lapradei | reverse complement strand
AAATGAGGACTTAACTCGAGACATTTTAAGTAACTAACAAGTCTGTGTGCTGCCTGAAACTACACATCAGCATTTATCAGGTTGTATGGTGGCCAGTATTCAAATGTACTTTGCATATTGTTATTATTTATTAATATTATCAATAATACATTGTTTAAATTGTAACTTAACTCCTGCTTGTCTTTTACTACACCCAATTGCCCAAGGTTATAAATGTTGAAGGAAAGGTGGGGAGAAGTTATAAAGTACAATACCTTATAAACAGTGCAATGTCCATGAGATTTGAGGTATTCTGACAAAGGCTACATATTAATAATACAAAAGGGGAAAGTAGAGTAAAATATTACTCAACCAAGACAAAACACACAGTTTGGCTGGACAGCCAACTCCTGCAAGAGTCCTGGTGGTTCCAAACTTCTTCTATTTCACAATTATTGAGACCACCATGCCCCTGGGCACACTCAAAGCTTTAGAAATGGTTTCCTGTATGAATTGGGGGATCTTCTATATAGAGGCACATGTGTTGCCTTTCTAAATGACGTTGTCACGCATGGTTGTCGGAGGACTCCTCTAAGGGCCGGGGAAAGGCACACAATAGCCCGCCGAGACGATAAGGGGGGGCTACCGCTGACCTTATCCTGTTCTTCTTCCCTCACAGCTCCGAGGAGCCGCCTAGCAAGGGCACTTAACCCTGCCCTTTGCGGAAGTACCTCTATAAAGGAAGCACCGGCAAAGACAAAGGCGTCTTGCGGCGGGAGACCGGAACGAGCCACACGGCGGAGCAAGTTACTATCGACAGGATTATTCCTGTGAAAGAAATCCCTGATTGGGATAGCACATCGGTGCTATTTTCGTTGCTTTTGTTTATTTTGTTTGTTTCATCTTGCGACGATTAAAAAGGACAACCCGGTTGGTGTCCCAACATTCCGACTGCTTCCAGTCTGTCCTTCCACCGCAAGACCACAGACGTCCAATCAATTACATTAACCAAGGGTGGACTCCAATCAGAGTTCTGGACTCATCTCAAGGAGAATTCAAGCAAACAGGAGACCCCCTTGAGCACAATCTGGAGTACCTCAACCAAGAATGTGAATACTTTAAAGAATGTCAGATTTCACTTTTTGATTTTTAATCGATTTGCAAATCTTTCTGAAAACATGTTTTCAATTGTGACCCGACATTTGCGAGATAGACATATGCGCGCCGACAAAATAGCGCCGATTCAAACGTGCCATCGAAATCGCGCCGACAAAATCGCCCCGACAAAATCGCGAAAGTTTCATTAAATATGAATTACTAGTTTAAAGCATATATAATAATGTTTATTTTAGAAGTCAATATTATGAGACGCGGCATGCCATCAGCACGGCACGCAGATAGTCCTTAATATCACGTCCTGCATAGGGCGTCCCACTCTCTTGGCCTCTCTCGCGATTTTGTCGGCACGCATTTGTCGAAAACCAGTTAGCGGGTTTGTCGGCGCTCATTTGTCTGTCGCGGTTTTGTCGGGGCACATATGTCTATCGCGCTTTTGTCGGTGAACCGTTTTCAATTTGTCATTAGGGGTGATTGAGTGATTGGCAAAAAAATCTGCAACTCAATAAAGTGTAGGCATCCGAATTGCTTTCTGAATCCATTGTATATACCCTCGCTAGCTATGTAGTAATTCATTTTGAAGGCTTTTCTTTTTTCTGAAATAAAAATATTTACCACACCATGCAGAAGCAAACTTTAATCTCTGTATATAAAAAAAAAAATTCCAAACACGCTTAAAAGTCACCATTCTGTAATGCTGCTCACTTCTGCTTAAGAGCCTGCTTGCAAAAATGTTAATTAGTTTTCCTAATTATAATCTTGAATCTTCTGCAAATATAGATTTTATAAAATGTTGAATAGCTCTAATTAGAAAACAATTTTCCTTGATATCATTATTTGCATGGGAAGCAGAATAAAGTATTACTATCGATTTTGTTAAATGGAATGCATTCAGTTAAAGAAGTAATAATTATGTGGCAGTGCGTCAGCGACTTCCATTAATTAACTACTGTATGCACTGTATTTCACTAATGTTTTGAATTTCTTATTATGCTTTATTTAGATGTAAACATTACTGGAAGCTTAATACGACTAATGCTACTTGCAAAAGCCAAAAAGGTAAAAGAGTAAAGCGTGTAATTTATGAATTTCATTTGCTTTAGCTACAGATTCCGTAATTTTAGGAGCCAGTTATTTCATTACTTAGTCTAACTCTAACTGACATTCTATTAATGAGGCAAGCAATCCTTCCTTGGACCCCATCCTCCTGGGATAAGTTTAGATTTTCCTGCATCCTCAAATAGAATGAATAAATAGTTAAAGAAAAAGAGAAAACAGATAGATGGCTGGATGGAGTGCCATATCTCAATTTTATTTGTGTTTTGTTTTTCTCTCCTCCATTGCCTGCTGACCTAAGTTTAACGCCGTTAGCGTACAAGTCATGCCCTAATCTTGCTGAAAGCAGACATGGAGACAACCACTAGTTCATTATGCTAAAAAGTGGGTGGGAACAATTAGACAGCTCGATTTTCTAAACCAATCCAATGTCTCTTGAAGGCGGTCCTCAAAATAGGGGCGGAGATTTTGAACTGCCAAGATTAGAGGTTCTCTCGTTAACCTGGTCTGACAGACAGCAAGCTGCTGTTTACGATGAAACGTTTAAGATGAAAACTTTCCTAAAAAAACCCTATTAGACATAAGCTGCTCAAAAAGGTTAAAGGAACACTTTGAAAACACATCTGAATGGGGGAACAAAAATCCTGCTGGATATCTCTACTGATATGGACTGATAGGGTAATGTATTAGGAACGAAAGGATACCACATCGTTTGATAGAAATGAAAACGATCAAACTACAGAGGGCTGAATTCAAAGACATCCCGAAAATCAAAGGCAAAAAAATTATGTGGCAGGCAGGCGCGTTCATTTTGCCGAAATTTCATTGCAGCAACTCCAAATCATACTCAGTGGTTTCCTATGGCCCCCACATGCTTGTATGCATGCCTGACAACGTCCTAATGAGACGACAGATGGTGTCCTGGAGGATCTCCTCCCAGATCGGGACCAGGGCTTCACTGAGCTCCTGGACAGTCTGAGGTGTCGGATGGACCGAAACATAATGTCCCAGGGGTGTTCTATTGGATTGAGGTCAGGTGAGCAGAGTGTGTGGGCCAGTCAATGGTATCAATTCCTTCATCTTTCAGGAACTGTCTGCATACTCTCGTCAAATGAGGCCGGGCATTGTCATGCACCAGGAGGAACCCAGGATCCACTGCACCAGCATAGGGTCTGAAAATGGCTCCAAAGATTTAATCCCAATACCTAATGGCAGTCCTGCGGTGCCTTTGTCTAGCCTGTAGTGGTCTGTGCGTCACTTCATGGATATGCCTCCCCAGATATACCATCACTGACCCACCACCAAACCGGTCATGCTGAACAATGTTACAGGCAGCATAATGTTCTCCACGGCTTCTCCAGACCCTTTCACATCTGTCACATGTGCTCAGGGTGAACCTGCTCTCATCTGTGAAAAGCACAAGGTGCCAGTGGTGGATCTGCCAATTCTGGTATTCTCTGGTAAATGCCAGTCAAGCATGGTGCCGGGCAGGCAGTGAGTAAAGGGCCCACTTGAGGACATCGGGCCCTCAGGCCACCCTCATGAAGTCTGTTGTATGGTCAGAGAAATTCACACCAGTGGCCTGCCTGTTGGAGGTCATTTTGTAGGCTCTGGCAGTGCTTATCCTTTTCCTCCTTAGCCAAAGGAGCAGATACCAGTCCTGCTGCTGGGTGAAGGTCTTTCTACGAGGGGCCCTGTCCAGCTCTCCTGGAGTAACTGCCTGTTTCCTGGAATCTCCTCCATGCCCTTTAGACACAGCAAACCATCTGGCAATGGCACTTATTGATGTGCCATCCCGGAGAAGTTGGACTGACTGTGCAACCAAACTCTGTAGGGTCCAGGTATGGCCTCACGCTACCAGTAGGACACTGACTGCAGCCAAATGGACTGCCATTAAGAGAGCGGATAACGAAGATTGACAGGAGTTGCAGATTTCAGGATTTAAAACACCCTGTAAAATAAACCGAGAGACCACAGAAAAAGGTTTTGGGTAGCACCCCCATATACTTGGGAGTATAGGCAAAATCAAAGAAAAAACAGACGCGAGTCCAAAACAGAACTGGGTAATGAGAGGTAAGATGGCTGTTATTTGCTGGCAGACAGGAAGAGGAGGGCTCACCGGGACCGGAGGTGGAAATGACGTCTTTGAGATGCGGGCTCACAGAGACTGGAAATGCAAGTGATGTTTTCCATGAAGCAGGTTATGTTCTGCAGAGGGATAGAGGAGAAAGTGTTAGAATACAGCACCAACCCCTGGCCCGGTGGAGAAACAGTCCACAGACTGTCTTGTGTGACCACCCAAATCAACAAATCTTCCTAACGACGCCAGTAGATGCACAGATGAGGCTGCACATCATCCACCTTCTGACTGCACATCTAAACGAATAACTAAAGAAATTGAACGTTACTGTCTAAATGGAAATGCAAACACACCTCGACAAACACGCAGTATATCCATTGACCACAATGCAAATCTAAACTCTTATTTGCTGTTGTTATATCATATAGCAGGGGTCCTCAATCACAGTCCTGGAGGGCCGCAGTGGCTGCAGGTTTTTGTTCTAATCCGGTTGCTTAAATAGAAAGCAATTTTTAATTTAATTTCATTGGCCTTTTAGTGCTTTAACTCTGCTATGTCAGGTAATTCTCACATCCTAAATTTTTTCCCCCTTTCTAAGGATATCATCCAAATGATTTGAAGGCTAAAATGGACGAGTAATTCTCAGTCCTTCACTTTTTTCTCCTCATTTTCCTTCCGGTATTTAATTAAACCCAATAGTTCATGATAAATACACACAGGTGTAAATGGTAACAAGCTAAATGGAGAAATGCTGGTCTCTTTTGTCATTTTCATGTTATTGCTAATTAGGAGCAAATGAAAACCAAGAATACAGCTGTTTAAGACTAAAATAAGCAATAAGGCTTTAAAATCGTAACGAGTGAAACAACTAAAGTGAATCAGAAGTGTTACTTGAGCAATACAGTGGGATGCAAAAGTTTGGGCAACCTTGTTAATAGTCATTATTTTCCTGTATAAATCGTTGGTTGTTACGATAAAAAATGTCAGTTACTTGAGCAATAAGTGCTTCTTTTTAAGCAGTTGGGTTGGAGCAAAAACCTACAGCCACTGCGGCCCTCCAGGACCGTGATTGAGGACCCCTGTCATATAGTGATGCAATATTCAAAATGACAGAAAGGTATTGCAGCAGACAGAGGGACTTCTCAAACGCATGGAGCCCAGAAGCTGCGGTGGTCTTTGTGTGTGTGTCTGTCTTTTAATGTCACAGCGCTCATTACAACAAACACGTTCATTACTGAGCTTCAGTTACCTTGTGGTCCTGAGCTCTTGAATGGATAACAGCAATTTTAGCTTTATATTTTCTCTCAGCGTCAAGTCTTTTGTTCAGTATCTTGTGCTCTTTTCCTTAAACCCCAGCGGTGGGCTAAAATGCATGGACTGGAGAAATTGGGGAAGGGTATTTTAGGAAGACTCTTTGCAGTGCGGGATTGCACTGCTGTTCACTACACACTTTTTAGCGGGTTGTCCCTAGAAGGGTATTCTCATTGAAGAATTATGTCTGGCCTTGGGAGATTATGTCATTCCTGACCTTGCTGCTTCTTCTTCTTCTTCTTCTTCAGCTCCACTGTGGAGCTCACTCAAGGAAGTGTTTGACCTGTGGAGATAATGGACCTTATTTGTGCTCCGCTACTGGTTACGTGGTGTCTCGGTACCTCTTGTAGGCAGTACTTGAAGTAGATATGTATAAGTGATGGGACCTTATGTTTTACTACAACTCCTGCCTCATTTATAAACCTTGAATACGTACATAAAGAGGCTTGAAATGTGTGTACATGCAAATGTCGGCATTTATAAAGGAAAATTTGACAGGGACACATGCCTATATTTATGGCAACTGTAACCCACACATAAACAGCATTTTTGAGAAAGTGGGAAATGGCAACACCCTTGATCAAGTAGGGAAGTGCAGTCAAACCAGTTAAATGACAACTCGCTCACCTAATAATTCATGCCACTGAGCTGTTATTATAAATCATTATAAAGCTCAAATATGATGAATGTGATGCATGTTAGTTCCCTTTTAAGAGGGCTAATGCTGCATATTTGCACTTTTTTGGTTATTGTATTTTTCAGTAGTTGATATCAGCTAGCTGTTGTTACTTCTCAGGTCAGGAACATGTCAGCCATGCTTCACTCCATCTTGCCTGCTATGCTGGAAGCCATTAAATGATGAATGAGGTGCTATATCCATTTTTACAGAGGGTGAGTCACATACATATAACTTACCATGTTGTTACCATCATCAAAAGGCAGTTTGCGGCAGTTCCAGGATTTCCTAATGTAATAGGAGCACTTTACTGCACTCATTTTGTAAAAAGGGCACCTAGCGAGAATGAAGCTGCTTTTGTTAACAATAAGTAGTTACATTCCATTATCATACAAGTGATCTGTGATACCAAGATGAGGGTGACAATTATCAGGGCTGCTCTGGTGTAATGGTGCAATAAAAAGACATACCCAATTACAGATGCCATTCGCAGATCTTAATCAGAGAGCGTAGATGTGTTTTTTCCTCGTCCCATTACCCACTTTGTTGCCAGAGATCAGAATTTTATTTTCTTTTAATTCAAACATGGTGCTCCTTGAGTCCTGGAGTAAATATTCAACATATTTACACATGTTGTTGACACCCGAGCTAATGCCACCAAATAAAGGTTCTTTGCGTGCCCCTAATTTAGAGATGAGAACTTCTATCTGGCACAGCTGGATGGGCCATGTAGGCTGCTGCTTTACCAGCCAATGAAGGTCTGCAGCATCGACATTGCATCTGTAAGAGGTTGATTAGCATGATCCATATAAGGTTGCTTCAGGGTGGAAGTGGGCGGGGTTTGAGGCACATTCCTGAATGTACATTTGCAAGACAACTGTGATTTATGAAGGGTAGATTGTGTAGAAATGTGCGTATGTCAGATATTTTTGAATCAAAAAATGTTTTGATGTACAAATTTTCCTTTTTTTCCCAATTTTCACGCTCAAAAACACACAAATGAGACCCCTAGAGTGGTACTGTTGTGGAAGGTTTTCATTCCCTTTTCTTAATAATTTTGCTGCTAATTAACTCTATTGCCTTCACTTCAATTGGTTAGCTATTTAAGATTCAAGACCCCTTAATTGTTCTTTTTTTCCTCAATTAGGAGCCAAATAATAATGAAATAGAAAACAAGCCACACATGACCACCTGACCTGTGCCCGACCTACAATACCTGAAAATAACGTAAAAATGAAGGTCTCTGTAATGTTGATCTGCTCAGGTCCACAAAACATTCTGACGGTGCTTTTAGAAAAAAGAAAATCAACAGTTTTAGAAATGTCTGCCGTGGCACAATGAGGGTACCAACAAGCCATGGAATGAAATAGTGGGTTTAAACAACAAGAATAGCTTTTAATTAAGAAATTGGCTGGAGTAAACTTGGTTGCAGTTTAAGGCCTCGACTTAGCTCAGGGATGTCGAACTCTGAGCCTAGATGGCCACAGTTGCTGCAGATTTTCATTCTAACGTTTTCCTAATCAGTGACCAGTTTTCATTGCTAATTAACTCCCGTTTCCTTTCATTTTAGTAGGTCTGTTTTTAAGGATTCAGTCCTCTGAATTGATTCTTTTCTTCATTAAGTTACAGCCAAACAGAATTGAGACGTGAAACAAGCCAAACAATGACCAGATGAACTGGGTATTGTAGCCGAAAAGTCTCTCGCCAAGAGATAGAGTACCAAAGAAAATCACACGTAAAATTTCAAGGAATGATCCACAACCTTGGACGACTTAGAAATGCCTGGTGCTCACCTCTTATCCAGTCACGGAGGTAGCATTTCAAGTCGTGCACTTCCCAGTCATTTCCTTTGCAATGTTATGGCAAATGTAAAACAAAATAGCATCACCCATGAAAAAAACAAAATGGTGCTGAGAAAAGATGCAAACGTAATTAATTAAATTTTAAATTAATTAATGGTTTCACGTTGCTTCAAAACCCATAATATGAATGAAAAAACACCCAAAGAAACACAATATTGCAAGAAGAGTCACATCAGACTCATACATAGCACCTACAAGCAGAGCTTGAACTGGACCAGCACTCATCGGCACGGAAAACGTCCACTTCTTAATCTGTTTGCTCTTGAGTACCAGCAGCATTTTGTAAAGTACTGGCTCTCATTATGGTTATCGACCTCCATTCCCCGATCACAACTCTGGAAACTCCAAAGAGGACTTTGAACGCAGCACTAAAAATACCAAGGGGATCCCACACCTTGCTCTTCAACCTGGCCTATGATAACTCGAAGAGGACCATGTCCCAAACTCTTCGATCGCAGTGCTTAAACTACATAGTACCTTAGTACTGGCCTTAAATTGTGTCGCTTGAAATTCTAATGGAGAAGCCACAGAAATTGTGTTGTGACATTCGAAGATACTAGAATATGCTTCTTACTCTTCAACCAATGACCAGATGAACTAGGGCTTCAAACTCCAACCAATTTCAATCCAACCAGTTTCTTAATCAGAAGCCGATTCTTGTTGTTAATTAAGCCCGTTATTTAATTCCATGACTTGTTGCTGCTCTCATTCTGCCACAGCAGACATTGATTTTCTGTTCTTCCTAAGAACGACGTCAAAATGTTTTGGTGACCTGAGAGATCAACCTTACTGAGATACTGTGTGATGGGAACAGGTGAGCTGGCCATGTGGCGGCTCATTTTGTGTCTCTTTATTGTTTGGCTGCTAATTATGGAAAAAGAAACAACTTAGAAGCCTGAGTCAAGTTAATGATAACTAAGGAAACAGAAGTTAACTAGCAGCAAAAACTGGTCACGAATTAGGAAAATGGTTAGAATGAAAACCTGCAGCCACTGCGGCCCTCAAGGATTGGAGTTCGGCACCCGTGACTTTCCTGGTCATCTGCTGGCTCACTAACTTCTCATCCCATTTCTGTTTGGGTCTCATTTAAGGAAAAGATATCGCAGTTCAGAAGACTGAATCTTAAAAGAACAAGTCACATAAAATGAAGGGAAAGGAGTTAATCAGCAGCAAAAACTGGTCAGTAATTAAGAAGAGGGTTAGAATGAAAATTTGCAGCTACAGTAGAGCTTCAGGACTGGAGTTGGAGACCCACACTGATGTACTAACATAAAGAGTAAGTAGCGTATTCCAGTATCTTTGAGTGTCACGACACAATTTCTGTGGCTTCCTCATTAGAATTTCAAGCGACGCAATTTAAGACCGGTACTAGGGTACTGTGTAGTTTAAGCACTGCGATCGAAGAGTTGGGGACATGGTCCTCTTCGAGTTATCATAGGCCAGATTGAAGAGTGAGGTTTTGGGTTCCACTTGGTATTTTCAGTGCTGCGCTCAAAGTCCTCTTTGGAGTTTCCGGAGTTGTGTTTGGGGAATGGAGGTCGATAACCATAATGAGAGCCGGTACTTTACAAAACACTGCTGGTACTCAAGAGCAAACAGATTAAGAAGTGGACGTTCTCTGTGCCAGTGAGTGCTGGTCCAGTTCATGCTCTGCTTGTAGGTGTTATGAATGAATCTGTTGTAACTCTTCTTGCAATTTTTTGTTTGGTCTTTTTCATTCTTATTATGGGTTTTGAAGCAACGTGAAACCATTATTTAATGTCAAATTTAATTAATTATGTTTGAATCTTTTCTCAGCACCATTTTGTATTTTCATGGGTGATGCTATTTTGTTTTACATTTGCCATAACATCGCAAAGGAAATGACTGGGAAGTGCGCGGCTTGAAATGCCACCCCCGTGACTGGATAAGAGGTGAGCACCGGGCATTTCTAAGTCGTCCAAGGTTGTGGATCATTCCTTGAAACTTTACGTGTGATTTTCTTTGGTACTGTATCTCTTAGAGAGACTTTTCGGCTCCAATTTTTGACTTTTGTTGAGGAGGGTAGGCCCTTCATGGGCAGGCTAGTAGGGAGTCTGGCGTGCTTTTTAACATTCTTCTGTGTGTGAATCAATTCTTACTTGCTGGTGCTAATCAACAGACAACCTGTGGCATGAATTAGTGATTACCTCGAAAATTCTGTCTGCCATACCTGAAAAATCTCGAATCACAGTTGCCGTCACTACCGACAATTACAGTTTAATAGTAGATGTTAAAATGATCAACTTAAGGAATCAATAACTGAAAAATCAGCCAACAGGAGTACAGAGAGAGTATAGGAATCAGTACTAACAAACACAAGCAAAACAAAGAATGATACGAGAAAAATCTCAGATTGAAATCTAAACGAACGAAAGAAGAAAGGATCCAAACCTGAAATACAAATATATGTGCCGGATAAAGACAAGCTAGTTCATTAAACCCTGCAACACTCAACTGGATAAGAAGGTTAGACAATGTATGGCTGCATAATAAATTCATTTATTTTAAGCAGAGCTGACTGCCGTATTGGTCATGCTGTTCAAATCGTGTGTTCACTTGTTTAGCGTTAATTCAAAACAGGGCAGCAAAGAACATAACTCGAACGAAGAAGTGCGACAGTCATTTGTTTAAGATGCAAATCTCTTAATGGTCAAAATAGGTAAAAGTACATACTCATTTTAATAGTAAATTGAGTAATTTAAAAAAAATCATATTTTTTAATGAAATGTGAAATGTGAACAGATAAAAATGTCTTTAATGGTTGGCATAATTTGATTTGTTTTAATTTAAAAAAAAGTAACAAAAGTAAATCTATTAAAATGAACACTTAAAGTTTCATCTTATTTTTTCTATGCATGGCTGAAAAATATGATGATTAAATAAATTGCTTTATTTTCAATCCAATATTGAGTCTTTTGCTCATGATGTGAGCCGTTTATGAAGCACTTTAATCATACAAAAAATATTATCCTTATACACGTTCAATAATAGGGTCATTTGGAAGCAATACATGCCATTGAACAAAACTGACTTATTATCATGTTTTTATTATTCCTGGAAATGAATACCGGCCAATTGTGACTGCGGCTGTGGGGCTTTTGGTGTTCACCCTTCAACTTTCATGTCACTTTGCTTGTAGGGTGTTGGGGTCTGGAAAGTTAAAGAGGTACAGTGAGCCTGGGCTGCAAACGGGGCACACAGCAACAGACAGGCTTTGGCAAGGCAATGGGTGGGAAACCATAAGACCGCCAGTTCAGCCCCTGCCTACAAGTCACTGGGTGTGCCCCATTGCTAAAAAAAAATGACGGGGAAATTAAGAGATGCTTATTAGGTGTTTATTACATAATGATTTAAGTGTTGTTCCTGTCTTAATCAACTACTTTCGTCCTGGGTACAAATAAAAATCTATCTATCTATCTATCTATCTATCTATCTATCTATCTATCTATCTATCTATCTATCTATCTATCTATCTATCTATCTATCTATCTATACTAAAATTAGGATCTATCTATCTATCTATCTATCTATCTATCTATCTATCTATCTATTGTCACACACGTGCGAGTAGGAGTCAGTTACAGGCCCTGAGTAAACGTAACATTACACCAGACTAGGGGGTGGTAGAGTGTGCTGATTGTCTCTCTCAGTTCCTTGCAGGCCATTCCTGGGAAATCTCGCCAGGTCCCGGCTCCTCTGATGACGTCACTTCCGGCTCCGGCATAGATGACATTTCCTCCCTCAGCCCTTACAACTGCCATCTTACCTCCAAGTATTCAGTTCTGTTTTGGACTCTTGTGAACATCTCTGATGTAATATACAGGTGGCTGCTCCAAACCTTTATAATGTCTGGAGAGTCATTCTTCTCACACTGTCTATCTATCTGTTTATAGGGTGGTCCAGGTCTAATTATGTAATTTTCATTACACTATACCTTATTAAGTTTATTACATAGAAAATCACCCGAAAAATCCCGGACCATCGAGAAGTGTGCAAACTGACAACATGAAGGATCATCTTCGTGCTGAACTGGAATCGTCCTCGCATAAATCAAAGTCATCCAGACGATCTGGATCTGCATAATTAGACCCTCTATCTATCTATCTATCTATCTATCTATCTATCTATCTATCTATCTATCTATCTAT
>JANRMT010062845.1:7533740-7552416 GCA_026402145.1 Polypterus bichir lapradei | reverse complement strand
TCCAGAAGTCCAATATGACTTTGAAGTCATTCATCCTTTGGTAGCTCCAGAAGTCCACTATGACTCCAAAATTGTTTGTTATTTGTATTTCCAAAACCTCACAGTGTAATAATACTGAATATTTTTTCTTCCAGTGTGGAAGACCTTGTAAACGTCATGCTCCGAGTTTTGTCCTATATCCAGTTTGGTCATTATCAGTGTGGAGTTTGCACATTCTCCTCTTGTCTGTGTAGGTTTTCCTAAAGAAAGTCTGGCTCTGGTGCTCCATCCCAAAGAAGTGCAAGTTGGTTGGTGACTCTGAACTGCTTGGGGTGCGTACTGTAAGTCTGGTCTGGAATAGACTGAATCCTGAAGATGGTGTCACCCACAACGCCAAAGCTGCTTGAATTCAACAGGATGAAGAAGCATACAACCATGTTTGAAATCCGACCTGGAGTGAACTCACAGTTAATAAGGTTCAACACATCATCAATATTCTCACAGCAGGAAACGAGCTTCAGAACTTTGGGGTTACACACTTAAGTGTCTTACGTAAACCAGGGTCTCGAACGTTGCCATCAAAGATCTAAGATCACTTCACTTTCTTTTAACATTTTGTTGCAGCCTTGTGCTAAAACAACTTAAATTCATTTCTACCACATCAAACAACACTCAATACCACAAAATGATTAAACCAAATCAGGATGTTAGAAATTTCTGCAAATATATTCAAAAAAACAAACTGGAGTAATTAACTGAGAGAAGTATTCAGAGCCTTTGCTATGACACTCGAAATTTGTCTCAGCTGCATACCATTCTATTGATCATTGCTGAGAAGTTTCTACACTTTGTTTGGAGTCCACCTGTGATGGTTAATTCAAATGATCGGACCTCCTTAGGAAAAGCACACACCTGTCCACAGAATGTCTCACAGTTGAGCAAAAACCAAGTGATAAAGTCAAGGGAGTTATCTGCAGAGCTTAGAGACAGGATTGTGTCATGGAGCAAATGTGGGGAAGGCTACCAAAAAAAACCTGCAGTACTGAAGGTTTCTAAGTGCATAGTGGGCCTTCATAATTCTTTAATGGAAGAGGCTTGGAACTTCCTAGAATTGGCCACCCAACTAATATAAACAATCATGAGGCAAGTGATTTGGTGACCAAGAGCCCGATGGTCCCTCTGACTGAGTTCCAGAGAGCCTCTGTGGCGATGGGAGTAACTTCTAGAAGGACTACCATCACTGCAACACTCCACCACTCTGGCCGCACACAAACCCCTGGTCGGTAAAAGACACATGGAGACCCACTTGGAGTGTGGAGTTTGCATGTTCTCCCCTTGTTTGCCTGGGTGGGTTCTCTTAAAGAAGTTCTGGCTTTGGTGCCCCATCTCAAAGAACTGCAAGTTGGTTAGTGAAGAAGATCCTTTCCTTGGATGAACCCAGGCATAGCTTATCACCCGTGCAATTTCATTAAAATTCTGAAGCATGGTGACGGCAGCACCATTCTGGGGGGGTTGTTTTTCAGTAGCGGGGCGGGGGGAAGAGACTAGAATTGAGACTAGACAGAATTGAGGGAAGCTGTACAGAGTAAAATACAGAGATATCCCTAATGAAAACCCGCAGACTGTGTGTGTTTACCCTGCAATGGACTGGCATCCTGTCCAGAGTTGGTTCCCTGCTTTGCACCCTATGCTAGCTGGGATAGGCTCCAGCTTCAAAAATGACAGACTGTTCCCTTTTTACTTTCTCGTGTACAAAGTATAGGGAAAGTATTGTAATCATCCAAAGATTCGATATGGAGATTTTGATGAATCTCTACGTTTTAGACCTACCTGACTTTCCCGTATACGAACTATAGGAAAAGTATTGGAATCCTCCAAAAATTCCATTTCAAGATTTTGATGAACCTCGATGTTTTAGACCTCCCCGAGTTCGAAAATATCATTTTTGGAATTATGTATGTGTGTCTGTCTGTCTGTGTGTGTGTGTGTGTGTCTGTGTGTGTAATCACGATAACCTGAGTGCGCTTTCACTTCGGTCAACCAAATTTTGCATACAAGTATTAGGTAAACAACGTAGATTTCTATCAACTTTGGGGTTATTTCCGCTAACCGGAAGTGGTACTTTACCTTTTATTCATGCAGCTCCAGAGTCCGATTTATTCAACTTTACTTTTATAACAATTGTTCAATATATTATTAATTTGATTTGATTTGTTGTTGATGGTTCTTTAATGTACATAATATAAAAATATAATCATTGTCTTGCGGTTTACTCCTTAACTGTCCATCCCCATATCTGAGTAAACGAGAAAATCGCAGGGAGACCACTCCCGATTTTTACATTACATTTTTTGTCCTTTTTTTTCTTTTTCTTTTAATGAAATTCAAGAAACCTGCTACAGGCGATGACTTTTTCTTTAGAAACATGTTAAGTATAGCGTACTTACAGAGATCTCGGATCCAGCAGCTAAATATAGGAAAAAGGAGGAAACGCTTCCTTGTTTTTCATGCCTTCAGGATACCTACAGTATGGCAATCACTACAAGAGCAATAAAGTACCTGTTAATTACAGGCCTTTTAACCTTGTAGCCAAAAATGACTAACGAAAACAGTCTGTAGGTTAGAAATTTTGAGCCGTGATAGAGGCGTCTTTGTTGTTTACTGTAATTCGATGCTTTTCATATCTGGCAACTTGATGAAAACAGGCAGAGCCACAGAGACGCGGTTCAAGTTTCAGAACAGGCACCCTCTGTGTGGAGTCTGCATGTTCTCCTCATGCCCGTCTGGCGGATATTTTCCCTGCTGAAGACGTGTTCAAGTTCAATCCTGGGCTCCACTGCGGCTGCAAGGTTTTGTTGCAAGCCACATTTCACTGTCATTTTCAGTGTCTAAGCAGTGTGCAGAAATAATTAAAAGGGAAAATCACACGTAAACACGGCTGAATGCAAATCGAGGGTCAGACTGAATCATGCACTAGTGCAGGGGTGTCAAACTCCAGGCATGGTGGGCTACAGTGGCTGCAGTTTTTCGTTCTAACCCTTTTCCTAATCAGCTTGCAGTTTTCGCTGCTAATTAACTCCTTTTCCCTTCATTTTAGTAGCCCTGTTTTTAAGGATTCAGTCCTCTGAATTGATTCTTTTCTTCATTAAGTAACAACCAAACAGAAATGAGACGTGAAATGAGCTGACCGATGACCAGCTAAACTGGGGCTTCAAACTCCAACCAATTTCACTCCAACCAGTCTCTTAATGAGAAGCTTATTCTTGCTGTTAATTAAGCCCGTTATTTAATTCCATGGCTTGTTGCTGCTCTCATTCTGCCACAGCAGACATTTCCAAAAGTGCTGATTTTCCATTTTTACTTTCTCGTATACAAAGTATAGGGAAAGTATTGCAATCGTCCAAAAATTCCGTCTTGAGATTTTGATGAATCTCAATGTTTTAGACCTCCCTGACCTTCTCGTATACGATGTATAGAGAAAGTATTGGACTCCCTGTGTGGATAGCGCTTTGAGTACTGAGAAAAGCACTATATAAATGTAATGAATTATTATTATTAATCCTCCAAAAATTTCATTTTGAGAATTTTATGAATCTCAATGTTTTAGACCTCCCTGACTTTCTCGTATACGACGTATAGAGAAAGTATTGGAATCCTCCAAAAATTTCATTTTGAGAATTTTATGAATCTTGACGTTTTTGACCCCCCTGAGTCTGAAAATACTATTTTTGAAATTATGTATGCGTATCTGTCTGTGTGTCTGTGCGTGTGTGCATGTGTGTAAACACGATAACTTGAGTAGGCTTTCACTTCAGTCAATCAAATTTTGTATACCAGTATTAGGTATAACACGTAGATTTCTATCAACTTTTGGGCTATTTCCACTAACCAGAAGTAGTACTTTACCTTTTATTCATGCAGCTGTAGAGTCTAATTTATTTAACTTTACTTTTATAATATTTGTTCAATATATTATTAATTTGATTTGATTTGCTGTTGATGGTTCTTTAATGTATATAATATAAAAATAGAAGTTTACTCCTCAGATATCCATCCCCATACCTGAGTATCTGAGAAAGTCAAGGGGAGACCACTCCCGATTTTTTTTAAGAACATCGTCAAAATGTTTTGGTCACCTGAGAGATCATCCATCCATTATCCAACCCGCTGTATCCTAACCACAGGGTCACGGGGGTCTGCTGGAGCCAATCCCAGCCAACACAGGGCGCAAGGCAGGAAACAAACCCCAGGCAGGGCGCACAAACACACTAGGGACAATTTAGGATCACCAATGCAACTAACCTGCATGTCTTTGGACTGTGGGAGGAAACCCATGCAGACACGGGGAGAACATGCAAACTCAACGCAGGGGGGACGCAGGAAGCAAACCCAAGTCTCCAAACTGTGAGGCAGCAACGCTACCACTGCGCCAGCCCCTGAGAGATCAGCCTTACTGATACCTTCGCCGTTCTTTATTTTCAGATATCATGTAATAGGCACAGGTGAGCTAGTCATGTGGCGGATGATTTTGTGTCTCAGTATTACTTGGCTGCTAATTAAGGAAAAAGAGCCAACTAAGGGGTCTGAGTCAACTTAATTAAAACTCGGCGTCTTGTTTTGTGTTTCATTATTGTTTAGCTGCTCATTAAGAAAAAAGAGACAACTAAGGGGTCTGAGTCACGTTAATTAAAACTAAGGCAAAACGAGTTAATCAGCAGCAAAAATGGCTTACTAATTAAGAAGATGGTAAGAATGAAAACCAGCAGGCACTGCGGCCCTCCAGGATTGGAGTTCGACACCCCTGACTTAGCTGGTCATCTGCTGGCTCACTAACTTCTCATCCCATTTCTGTTTGGGTTCCATTTCATTCACAAGACTGACTCTTAAAAAAACAAATCACAGAAAATGAAGGCAAAAGGAGTTAATCAACAGCAAAAACTAATGGTCACTAATTAAGAAGAGGGTTAGAATGAAAACTTGCAGCCACAGTAGATCTTCAGAGTTTGACACCCTTGCACTAGTGAGACCACATCTTAGGTACCATGTGAAGGTCTGGTCACTACGCTACGAAAAAAAAAGACATAGCAGCACTTGAAGCTGTTCAGAGAAGAGCAACCAGGGGCATCCCAGGACTTGGGGACATGTCCTAATGCAGGGGTGTCCAACTTTGGTTCTGGTGGGCTGCAGCGGCTGCAGGTTTTCATTCTAACTGTCTTCTTAATTAGTGAGCCATTTCTACTGCTGATTAACTTGTTTGGCCTTAGTTTTAATTGACGTGACTCAGACCCCTTAGTTGCTTCTTCTTCCTTAATGAGCAGCCAAACAATCACAAGACACAAAACAACTAACAGCTCACCTGAAAATAAAGAAAGGTGACGGTCTCGGTCATGTTGGTCTGCTCGGGTCACCTAAACATCTTGACGATGGTCTTAGAAAAAAAAAGAAAAATCAACAGTCTGCTGTGGCAGAAAGAGAGCAGCAACAAGTCCTGATAGCCAATAACGACTTTAATTAACAGCGAGAATCAGCTTCTCATTAAGAAACGGGTTGGAGTGAAATTGGCTGGAGTTTGACGTTCTAGTTTAGCTGGCCATCTGTTGGCTCGTTTCACGTCTCATTTCTGTTTGGCTGCCATTTAATGAAGAAACAAATCAATTCAGAAGACTGAATCCTTAAAAACAGGGCTATTAAAATGAAGGGGAAAGGAGTTAATTAGCAGGGAAAACTGCTCGCTGATTAGGAAAAGGGTTGGAATGAAAACCTGCAGTCACTGCGGCCCACCAAGACCGGAGCTGGACACCCCTGTACTACTATGACAGAAACTGAAAATTAATTCTTTCACCTTGATGGTGAATCGCGTACTTGAGGACACCAGTGGGAATGAAGGGGAAGTGCAATTAGGACTGGAAACCAGGAAGATCTTTTGTGGGGAATCTGGAACGAAACCTACCGAGCCATGGAGTTGAAGTAGAAAGCTCGAGAACCTTTAAGCTGGCTAAGCAAACGAGCGAGAAATGGACTGAATGGTCTCCTCCCGTAAGTCAAATTTCTTACGTTCTTTTATAATGGAGTCTTACTTCATTTTAAATTTAAGGACTCCACCCTGGCAAAACTTTCCAATGTCGTCAAAGAGTTTTGTGGCAAAATAATAATAAAAAAAAACAAAAAGTGGCTAACACCTTTTTTTTTTTTTGTGGTAACACCGGAGCCAAAAGTTTTGCCAGGATGGAGTCCATAAATTAAAATGGAGTAAAAGTCAATAACAAATCCCCTCAGCAGCATGTGTGTGTGTGTGAATGTGAAAAACGGGGGGCTGGGGGGGCTGCAGCTGTCAAGCTGTTCCATGCCTTCAGTGTAAGAGGGTCTTTTTTTTTTTTATTGATTCAAAAAAGAATCTTATTGTACACAGTGACTGACTTGAAAGGACTCCATGGTGCCGCCACACAGAGCAGCAAATCTTCTGCAGGTCTGATCAAGGAATTATTTCATTACCCTACTTTTTCTTCGGCGGGGACTAATATCATTGTCCCTAATTGTTCTCTCCTCTCACCCACTGACTCGGGATCGTCTTTGCTCTCTGTCGCAGCATTAGCCAGTGAGACAAGGAACAAATAGCAAAGAGGCTTAACATACCTCAGCTCTGTGCTGCAGATTAAATGTCTCTCCAAAGATGCCACCCCAGATGTGCACAGAGCCTCTCCAAATGTTCCCAGAGCGACACGACGTCCCAGTGTTAGAAAAGAAAAGAAAAAGAAAAGGAATCCTTTAATAAGGCAAGGAAAGTTTCCATCGGGAGCGCTCTCCGACTTCTTTATCTGGTCCTAAATGAAACACCTCTGTTTACTTTCCATTTTCAGCTGCTGATAGGCACTTGACGGGGTCCAGTTAACCCTTCCAACACTGTGCAGGTCAGCAGGCCCATCTTAAACCCCGGGCCCCAATTAGTTTGTTGTGCTGTCCACTTTAAAGGTTCAGCTGCCTAAACTTGTCTGATGTATTTTCCAACTCTTGTTTGCTCTTAGCCGAATATACAGTGTTGTACTGTAGAAGGTTGTGTTTGGGACCACCAGGTTGCCGTCTGCACCCAGAGTGGACACACCTGAAATGATGGAGGCATTTTGAAACATCTCACAGCTCCAGAAGGGTCACTGCACGGTGCCCACTGTCCACTGACATGAGAGAGAAGGAGATGTAGAAATGGAAGGAAAAGAGGGAAAGGTGCTATAAATATTTAGAGGAGTATACACACACACACACACCCACACACACACAAACACACACCCACACACACACACACACACACAAACACACACACACACACACACACACAAACACACACCCACACACACACACACACACACACCCACACACACACACACACACACAAACACACACACACACACACACACATACTGAAAATATATATATATAAAGCAAACATGAAACAAACCACGTAAAAGTTTTGGGGCACCTTGAGGGCAGGCAACACCATATAACTGATAAGCTTTGAAAGAAAAGAAACGTGTAAAATATGCAGAGATGAGTCTTCCTCAGACAAGATGACTGCCCAAAATGAGAGCTTGTCCAGATTTAAGGCATTCTGGGAGAAAGAGGCGGTTCCAGGTGGATGAACACCAGAAGTGACATCAGAGGTGTCAGAGGAAAGAGAAGAGAAAGCACTATTATGCAGCGCCATTTACACTTTAATATCCTGCAAGACAAGGAAGTGAGACTAAAGGCTTTTAAATGATCGACGCAAAGCACAACAAGCAGAACATGCAGCTCGGCAGCAGCAGCAGAAAGAGAGCAGCTGATCAGACCGCATCTCCTTAGCCCCCCCCTTCACAACACGAGCGGCAGAGATACGAAGTGGCAGGAGTGTAGCGTGCATTTGGAGGGGGTTTGTGGGGTGGGCGAGCAAAGCCACAGCCCCCTAGTATATATCTATATATATATATATATATATACAGGTATATATATATATATAGTATGTGTATATATATATAGTATGTGTATATATATATATATATATTTATATTTAAAAATATACAGTATATATATATCATTAATAATAATTAATATATATAAAATAACCAGGGGCTCCATTATTGTACAGCACCATTTTCTGTCTTGGTAGAGAATTACTATCACCATGGTCACACGTGCATGACTATATATATATATATATATGTCCATCCATCCATTTTCCAACCTGCTGAATCCAAACACAAGGTCACGGGGGTCTGCTGGAGCCAATCCCAGCCAACACAGGGCACAAGGCAGGAACCAATCCCAGGCAGGGTGCCAACCCACTGCAGGACACACACAAACACACCCACACACCAAGCACACACTAGGGCCAATTTAGAATCTCCAATCCACCTAACCTGCATGTCTTTGGACTGTGGGAGGAAACCGGAGCGCCCGGAGGAAACCCACGCAGACACGGGGAGAACATGCAAACTCCACGCAGGGAGGACCCAGGAAGTGAACCCGGGTCTCTTAACTGCGAGGCAGCAGTGCTACTGTGCCACCATGCTGCCCTATATATATATATAAAATCCTAAGCCTAAAAGTGCACAGATTTTATGCGATGTGTTTATGTCACGGTTTTGTCACACTTTAAATCAGGCTTATTTTAAATCCTTCATATATATGTTTGGTATCATTCTTTTCAGAATTGATTGAACTTTAATGTGATGTTGTTAGATTTTCAGATTGTTATTCTGTTTTTAAATTATAAACTAAAAAATATCAAGAAAGTCGTGCATCGAGCATAGTGGACCTCACTTTAACAGGAATACTCCAATCAGTAAGAAAGGAAATATTGTATTCTCATTTCATGATTTTTACTCTGTTAAATATTAATTAATTTTTCTTTTACATATTTATAGAATTTTGTGATTTTTGACTCCAATAAATAATAATGCTTCTTTTGTACATTTACAGATTTTTACTAATATTCTGGCTGCAACTGGGGATTGGGTGCTGAAGGTGATTAAGCCACCTTAAGCTAATGATTCAAATGCTTATTATTTTCAATTAGCAATTGGTAATGTTCAGTTATAGCACCTTTGGAATATCACAGCATGACAGGAAACTTTATAACAAAGGAAACAAAGTGAGAACAGAAAACAAAGAAACAAATGGAATGGGGCATTGGACTTAGTTTTGCCTTGGAATCAAAAACTCTATCTATCTATCTATCTATCTATCTATCTATCTATCTATCTATCTATCTATCTATCTATCTATCTATCTATCTATCTAATGCCTTTCTTATCTACCTATAAAATAGAATTACATATTAGGAATTGTTAAACATAGTGTATGAGTTACATATTTAATGGTTAAGTTAATGATTGAAAGTTTTTTTTAAATGAATCCATGCTTGTTTAACACAGTCCTTTTTATTTAATAGAAACACAACAAACAGAAACACATCTTTAGAACTGCTCCCTCATCCATCTTTTCATTTTTTAACCTACTTTTCAAATTGAGTATTGCTGGAATAAATAATTATTATTTAATTAGTTATTAACAGGGTTAGTAGTTATTATTTATTTATTACATATTGATGTAATATATACATTTTAATTATGACATTTTAAATAACAAATACAATATATACAAATATTATTAAAAACTTTATACATTTTTTTCATAACTAAATAAACAACAGTAAAATATGTTACAAAATTATTTATCATTTTTCTATTTGTTTCATACTGTACTTTTTGTTCCTGTCATAAACAAAAAATAAATATACCTTAATATACTGAATTCCTTAATCAAAAATATTAATATTTTCAGTATTTCAGAAATATTTTAAATCTCATAAGCAAATATCAAAAGAACGTTATGGATTACTTAACCAACATTTATTTATGTCATATGTAGACATTTTGATATTTAATAGTTATAACAATAAAAATAAACAAAAGTTGCTAATTACATAATAAATATTGGTGCTATCTAGTGATATGAATTAATTTGTTTTATATTTTATATTTATATTTGTGTAATACAAACTTTTAAAATAATATTTCAACATAATAACAACTAATAAAAATTAATAAATATAATAAATGACGGTGTAAAATTATTTGCATAATTTAGGGACTTAATTAACTTCACAGTTAAATTATTGAAAAAAGTTATAGATCTATATTTGCTTAATACAGGCATTTTTCATCTTATAGTTCACTTATAGTTAATTAAAAATTTAAATACAAAATAGAAAAAAGAAATGTATTTATTTATAGCTGTATAAGCTACATATTTTGCATATAAGGAATTAATGTGTTTTTACAATAGAGATGTCATTCATTGCACATGTAAACAAAATGTATAAAAATATAATAAAATATTGTATTGATTTAATCTTTCCTGTAAAATACTTACATTTTGTATATGTCATAATTAAATGATAAAAAATAAATAATCTGAATAAGTTAATATTTATACATTGGTTTATGTACTGTGTGCTTATTTTTTGTATACATATATATAGATGATTAGATAGATAGATATTGCTATATTCCTATATAATCCCGCGCGCACACGCACTCTCTGTACGTTTGTGTATAGTTGTACGGTCACGTGTCAGGCGCACACTGAAGTTCTCCTTCGCAAGTTCAGCCAACATGCAACACGTGGCCACAACAAACACCAAAGTCTCAAGCTACAGAACTTTATGATGCCTCTGTCACCATCTAATGGAAAAAAGGGGGCTCTGAAATGAATGTCTGGACAGTTTAGATTTGTTAATATTTTGCATACAATCAACTGAAAAATTTGTGATTAATGCATTTTATGGTTTAATCCATGTAATAGGTAATTAGCAAATAGAACGTTTATGTATCACTGTACTTTATGGTTTATATTTTATGTAACTTTTTTTATCCTTTTTGTTGTTAAAAACACATTAAACAAATATTGTGCATTTCTCAATTTATACAATAATTCACGTCAATGAAATGAATCAATTTTATATTTAATCAACACTTATTATGAACTCCTCAAATCATTTTAAGGTGAAATGAAGACAGGTCCGCAAAATAGATAGATAGATAGATAGATAGATAGATAGATAGATAGA
Organism: Polypterus bichir lapradei; assembly: GCA_026402145.1. Classification (NCBI taxonomy): domain Eukaryota; kingdom Metazoa; phylum Chordata; class Cladistia; order Polypteriformes; family Polypteridae; genus Polypterus; species Polypterus bichir. The sequence continues at coordinate 7,541,336 of JANRMT010062845.1, read as the reverse complement.
TAGATAGATGGGATGGGTTATATATAACAGAAGCATATTAAAGGCACCATATAACATATATAGATTCGGAAGAAACTATTTAAAGGATAAATAGTAAGAGTACTATATAACAGGCATTATGTATTTATAGTTGTGAAAGGCACTATATAATAGCAGATATAGATCACACTTTATTTGTTCCTAAGGGGAAATTAAAACTTTACAGACGCTCAAGAAAAGATATCAAGATTATAATAAACTAACAGCGCTACCCGACTCCCCTTTCCCTCAAACAAACATCAGAACTTCTGGCCCCGGTAACTGAGAGCTTGAATTCACACCGCTAGCTCTTCTTTATATTTCTAAACTATTTGCTGTCTTTCCGCCCGTGTTCCCGGATTTCTCTGGGATGTCCGCTCGGATGATTTGCGCCTTGGTGTCCATCTCGTTATCATCCGCGCATTCTTCCATTAGCATTACCAGAAGAAAACGCAGTGAGTGAAGGCATGAAAAATAAAGATGACAAAGGGGCCACAAGGAGAAAGAATGGCAGAATTTAATAAAGTTCAACAAGGCAGAAAGGGCAGAGTTAGCACTGAATAGTCATTTTTACAACCTCTGCCTACTTAAACACTTTTTCATTCAACCTTTTATCTCTGTCTGCATGAGCCGAAAAAAAAAAAAAAGTCCCCATACCCATTTTTATGAGAATGTTGACTGAGGGTGGTCACCATCTGTGCAAACTGTCTGAAACTCCAACTTCCTCTGTGTCTTACCCAAAAATCGCGAGGAAACTTTACTCTCCAGATCCTGTGAAGAATATGGGTGAAATGAGTTTTATTATTATTATTTTTTTTTTCAGAAAGAAAAAAAAAGTGCGGGTTCTGGCGGGAGCTAAACCTAACACATTGTCAGTTTGTCTGCATAACTGCAAAGATCTTTTGTCTTCGCTGCGCGGCTCCGCTCTCCCTCACTCTCTCTCTCTCTCTCTCTCTCTCTGCCTCCTTTTTTAAATGCTGTATACTGGAACATCTGGTTCTTTTGTTTTCGTTGCTGAATGCCATAAATCTTTATTCTTTGTTTGTCTCTAGGCTCACAAACAATCAAGCATTCAATTAATAATAAAACAGAATAATTTAAAAGCATGACAGAATGAACCCCGTTTGAATATCAAGAACAGAGGGCAAGTTTAAGCAAACTGGAGAACTGGACCCCGATTGTATTTATTATTTTGGAATAACTAATAAAACAAGCTCGGTTACATAAAAAGCAACTGTTTCTACATACTGCACATCATAAATACCCTCCTTTGTATTGTACATTCCAAAACAAAAACAAAGAAAAAAAGCATACATTCAAGAACATTAAAGTGTGCAAGGAGAAAGGAGAAAAAACAAACATTTGTCATTATAGTCACGTTCAAAGCCCTGTTCTTTGCTTTTGAAAATAAAAAAAAATTCTTAAAAGATTAAAATTTGAGTAAGTCTAAAAAAAAAATGCACGCGGTAACTTAAATGGGTTTCCTCCAGAGCAGACCACCTGGGGACAGGCGCGACTTCTTCAGTTCTTTAAATCCGAGAGCGTGCGATAGTCGCGTCTGGCACTCTTAACTTCTTACGCAGTACTGTACTCCAGTGCCGAGCGACAGTCGCGTCTAGCCCGTTGTGCCCGTGGCGTGCGATTGTCGCTTCTAGCACTTTGACGTCTGTTGCTGTACTGTACGCCAGGCCCGAGCGACACTCGCGTCGTACGTGCACTTTGAGTCCTGTTGCAGTACAGCACATCTGTAACTTGTGATACTCGCATCTTGCGCTTTAACCTCCATTGCAGTATCGCTCGCCGGTGTCGCGCGACAGTCGCGTCTAGCGCTCTAACGCCTTCTGCAGTGCCGTACTTTCGTCGCGCGCGACCATCGCGTCTGGTACTTGGCCTTCTCCTGCGCTACTTTACAGCAAGTGACACTTCCAGTGCTGTTAGGATCGCAGGGCTGCTAAGGCGCTGCTGCAGCGGGACACGCGGGTCACACATGAAGTGGATCTCTGCTGTTACCTTCCAGCCATCATTAGCTCTAAATTATAATTACATGTGCATTATCTACCTTAAGCTGGCATTGTTTTAACTGTTTTCTCGTCTTTACTTCAACCAGGACCCGAACTCTTCGTCTGTTGATTCACTTTGATTCATTTACAATATACTCAATAACTAACGTAACCGTGTAGGACACTGTATTGTAACTTAACATAGCAGCATAATATAAAGAAAATGCAACTTAACAGAAGATATCTAACATGATACAAATAAGATAACATAGAAATGAATCCAAATTAATTCTATTGGCCATTTGCACTAATGTATATTAGGAATTTGGTTGGAGATCACTGGTGCAACATACAATGATAAAAGAGAATACACAAGATAAATATAAAAAGATGAAATATAAAATGCTAAAATATAATACAGGTAAAATATAAAGTGATAAACACACACACAAAAAAATAAAATGATGTAGTGTAATGAAACATAAGTAATATGCATAACAATGTACGTTACCATAGTATAACATAATATAATGCATAAAACATAACATTTCAACATAATGTAACATAATATACATAACAGAATGTGCAAAACATAAAACAGCAATGTACCATGATGTACCATAATGAAATGAAGCATAATGTAATATACATAACATAATAATGTATGGTACCATATTATAGCATAGTATAGTGCATAAAACATAACATCTCAACATAATGTAACATAATATACATCATATAATAATGTATTGTACCATAGTATAACAAAATAAAATTCATATAACATACCCTTTCAAAATAACGTAACATAATATATATAGCATAATATAATAATGTAAACCAGTACCATAGTATAACATAATATAATGCATAAAACATAACATTTCAACATAATGTAACATAATATACATAACATAATGTGCAAAACATAAAATGGCAATGTACCATAATTAAAGGAAACATAATATAATATACATAACATAACAAAACATACTGTAATAATGGACAGTACCATAGCATAACGTAATATATCATACAAAACATAACCTTTCAACATAATACACCATAATATACATAGCATAACATAATAAGATACAGCAGTACCATAGTATAATAGAATATAATGCATAAAACATAACATTTCAACATAATGCACCATAATATATATATAAGATAATGTGCAAAACATAAAACAGCAATGTAATATGATATACAATAATGAAATGATGCATAATTTAATATACTGTACATAGTATAATAATGTATGGTACCATATTATAGCATAGTATAATGCATAAAACATAACATTTCAACATAATGTAACATAATATACATCCTATAATAATGTACAGTACCATAGTATAACATAATATAATGTGTATAACATAACAGTTCAAAATAATGTAACATAATATGCATAACATAATAATGTACAGTAGTACCATAGTATAATATAATATAATGCATAAAGCAGTGGTTCTCAACCTGTGGGGCGGGCCCCCCTAGGGGGGTGCGAAGTAACAAAAAGGGGGGCACGAAGATGTGAAAAAAAGAAAACAAGAATCAAAAATATGAAAAAAACATCTGTTGAAACCAAAACAAATTAACTTAAACTACATTCTGATACTAGAACAATAAATATTTAGATAAATGTTGATAAAAGTTAAGTAGGTATAATAAAATATGCATCTACATTTCAAAAAAATGTTAGGGGGGCGCGATTAAAACTGTTATGAAAACTCGGGTCGCAAATACTTAAAGGTTGAGAAACGCTGGCATAAAGCATAACATTTCAACATAATGTACCATAATATACATAACATAATGTGCAAACCATAAAGCAGCAATCTACCCTGGTGCACTGTAATGAAATGAAGCCCAATGTAATATGTGTAAGAATGTGCAGTGGATTCCTTAATTTTTCACATATTTTCTTATGTCGCAGCCTTGTGCTAACATCATCTAAACTCATTTTTTCCCTCATGAAGCAACGCTCAATACCGCGGACTGATAAAGCAAAAACAGGTTTTAAAAAAAAAAATATTTGACTTGAGTACTCAGACCCCTTTACTCAGTACTCAGCCTGAAGCCCCTTTTACAGCCTGCAGTCTTCTTGGGTTTTCACACGACAAGCCTCACACTCCAGGATTAGGAGATTTCCTGCCACTCTTCTGTGTTGATTCTCTCAAGCTCTGTCAGGGTGGACGGAGACCGTCGGTGGTCAGCTATTTTCAGGTCTCTCCAGAGATGTTTGATTGAGTTCGGGTCCCGACTCTGGCTTGGCCGTTGAAGGACATTCCCAGAGTTGTCCCTAATCCACTCCTGTGTTACCTTTGCTTTGAGCTTAGGGTCATTGTACTGTTGGGTAGTAAAGCCTTCAGCCCAGTCTGGGGTCCATAGTGCTCTGGAACAAGTTTTCAATAAGCTGATCTCTGTACTTTGGTCCGTTCAGATCTCCTTTAATCCTAACTTATCCTCTAGTCCTTGCCAATGAAGAACAACCCCACAGCGTGATGTGGCCACCACTATGCTTCAGTGTTGAGATGGTATTGCATAGGTGATGAGTGGTGCCTGGTTTCCTCCAGACGTGATGCCAGTTTGATTTTCTTCAGACCAAAGACTCATGTTTCTTACAGTCTGAGAGTCCTGTACGTACCTTTTTGCAAACTTCAAGTGGGTTTCCTTGTGTCTTTTACAGAGGAGAGACTGTAATAAAGCACAGATCGGTGGAGTTCTGCAGTGATGGTTGTCCTTCTGGAATTTTTCCCCATGTCCGTTTGGTTCTTGGCCATCTCCTTTTTCCCACGATTGTGACTTGTGGCTGTTCTAAACTTCAGAGGAGACCACCATGCTTTTGGGAACCTTCAGTGTGACAGGACGTCTTTTTGCAGCCTCGACACAACCCTGTCTTTAAACTCTGCCGGCGATTCCTTCGACCTCATGGGCTTGTTTTTTTTATTCTGCCATTCCTATTAGTGTGCAATCCATGGAACGGACCTCAGGTGAAGTTCAAGCAGCGTGCAGCAACACCTCAGTGATGGTCAACAGAATGGCCTGCGCCTGAGCCAAAGCTTAGCCAAGGGTCAGAAGACTTGTGGCAATGTGATGTTTCAGACTGTTATTTAAAAGCAAAATTGCAGAAAGTTCGAAAATCCTGCTTTCGCTCTGTCATTCTTGGGTACCGAGTGTTGATTGATGAGGAAAAATTGAATTTAAATGATTTTAGGAGGAGACTGCAACACAACAAAATGTGAAAAAGCGAAGGGGTCCGAAGGCTTTCTGAAGGCACTGCAAGGTACCACAGCATCACGTAATGTGCTCTGCATAACATAGCACGGAAACGTGGATTTTTGATTTTGATTTGATATGCTTTGTTGATCCCTGAAAACTGTCTTATGTAATATGCAGTACATAGCATAACATGACAGTGTAATAAAATATAATAATGCATAATGTCCATCATTATATTCATAACATAAAAAGTAGTGTACCATAGCATAATGCAATGTAATAACTTGCCAATATATTGTGGTTCAGAATAATGAAATTAAAACTGATTAAAAATCTACAACAACATAACAAAGTAATAGACTGCAGCATAACATGAAATAATGAACATTACATAACAGAGAAATGCAACATAACAGGAAGAAGCATAAAATAACAATGTTAGGTATTATAGATAATCATGCCAACGGCAACAACATAATGTAATGTAATATATAATAACATACTGTATTAAACATAAAGCAGCAAAGTAATGTGATGTCAGTCAGTCAGGCATTATCCAACCCGCTATATCCTAACTACAGGGTCACGGGGGTCTGCTGGAGCCAATCCCTGCCAACACAGTCCGCAAGGCAGGAACAAACCCCGGGCAGGGCGCCAGCCCACCGTGGGGCACACACACGGGACAATTTTAGGATCGCCAATGCACTTAACCTGCATGTCTTCGGACTGTGAAAGGAAACCCACGCAGACACGGGGAGAACATGTAAACTTCACACAGGGAGGACCTGGGAAGTGAACCTGGGTCTCCTTACTGTGAGGCACCACCATGCCACCCTGTAATGTAATATATAATGATATGATGTATTAAACATAAAGCAGCAAAGTAATGTGAAGTACTATAGCATAATGAAATAACATGAAATTGTGAGGTAGCATAACATAACATCATGTAACATTTAAAACACAAGCTAACATAGCAGTTATGATGTGGTGAAATACAATGTCATACCCGTACACAACACAACATGTCAATGTTGTAATAATGTAATGTATTAAAAATTAATATGTATAATGTAACAACGTAATATCCTTAACATAAACAGTAGGCTACCATATTATAATATAATAATAAAACATGACACAGGAATGTAATCTGATTCAGAATATTGAAATAAAACATAATGCAATATCCACCATAATTAAAGGGTAAGCGTCTGTGTATCTGTGTGTCCATCTGATTGCTATGTCCCTGTCATTCCAACAGATGGCGCATCACAAACATTTATAGCAATAAATACATCACATTTTTCATTCCAACACATGGTACATCTGAAACATTTTTTTTACAAATCCCATACCACATGACATATACCATATGACCATTGCATTTGTCTTTCCAACAGATAGAGCACCTCAAACATTTGTAGTTAGGCATTTAATTCCTGGTAATGTTTGTGATATCCCATCTGTTGGAATGTTTTATTACTGTATGCATTACAAAATACATTCCAATAGATGGTGCACCACAAGTGTCAAGGGCGAGGTGTAGGTTTCAACCTGTCTTAGATGGTTAGCACAGCTATTAACATATATAAAAACATAATAGAGTAAGGTAGTGTAATATAACATAAAATATATACCACATACATACACACACAAATATATATATATATCTATATATATAAAATTCGTTTTGCATTTGAAACGGAAATTACGTATGGCCACGCAAAACGGAAATTACGTATGACTACAGAACATATTATAATACAGGAACTAATCACTTTGTTTGTGGACGCCATTTTTATATCGTCTTTACGAATTGTTATTATTTGTGTGAGAGTTATTTTACTGATATTGAAAAGAAGTAAACACAGATACGCCGATCTATCCCATAGAAGTGCGCCCCGTGTTGCCCTCTCCCAGCCCTCCTGTCTGGACTCCAGCGCTGAGCCGTCCGCTGCCAGGCGCGTTCTGACAGAGAAGTTTTATTTATTCGTCCACGTGACTGTCGTGGAAACTGCCACATTATAATTTTTTTTTAATTGGCAGTACTTGATAGTAGAAGAGATGAGGAAAACAGCTTTGCATCTTTCTACTTTTTAACTGCGCCGAGCTGTAAACAATGTGAAGACGAGACTGCCTTCAGCGGCGAGGGGTCGTGAGAACAAAGTGGACGCTCAGAGGCGTGGAATGTCAGGCTGCTCCGCCGGGTCGAGAGTTTCGCAGTTTCGGGCGGCGTCCTCTCTTCTCGCACTGTTTGTGACACTTCGAGTCCCCCTCGGCTCCTGGGAGAGTGGAAATCTTTCTGAATGAGCGTGATCGGCACCATCGAAGCATCACTCTCTTG
>JANRMT010062845.1:7513132-7524781 GCA_026402145.1 Polypterus bichir lapradei | reverse complement strand
GCGCTTGCTGTTCCTGAGCAGCTCTTCTTTTCTCTACCCTCACAACCCGCTTCTTTTCTTCTTTCTTTTTTGCGTTAAAACTGATCAAGTCAGTGTTTGTGTGGCAATTACTTAGTACGTTTTCCTTCATTTTTCACTTAAGCTGGCACTTAAGTCTTCAATCTGCCTCAAGAATGATTTAAGATATGAAGAGGTAGGGGAAGTGACAGCGAAGGTGGTAGGGATGAGAACGGCGCACATATGCATGTGCCACATGGCCGCCCTGCTGGCCGCTGCCGAGAGTTGATTCTACAATAAAATAAAATAGAAATAACAAGAGGAATAACCTTGGAGGTCAATCATCACCCTGAAAGCGGATAGTAGACATCACGTAATATATGTGTTTTAGGCCAATAGTTGAAACAGTTTGTGAGCTACGGCTGATTTCAAATCCTGAGCAGCTCTTCTTTTCTCCACCCTAGCGGCCTGCTTCTTCTCGTCTTCCGTTGGCATCTTTTCGCGTTAAAACTGATCAAGTCAGTGTTTGTGTGGCAATTACTTAGTACATTTTCTTTAATTTTTCACTTAAGCTGGCACTGTGATTTACGATATGAAGAGGTAGAGGAAGTGACGGTGAAGGTGGTAGGGATGAGAGCAGCGCTCGTACGCATGTGCCGCATAGCCAGCCGAGAATTGTTTCTACAATAAAATAACATAAAGAGAGGAATAACGTTGGAGGTCAATCATCACTCCAAAAGCGGATAGTAGACAACACGTAGTATATGTGTACCAAATTTCAGGTCAATGGGTCAAACGGTTTGCGAGCTACAGGTGATTTGAAATCCTGGACAGACAAACGGACAGCCACGGTAGCGTGTTATATAAGAGGATTATTAGTACAACAGGATTCTAGATATGTGTTGGGGTTGTAGGTGGAAAGCCTGTGGTTCAGTAAATGCCCACTGGATTCAGAAAGTTTCCAGACCCCTCCACTTTCTGCATCTTTTATTGTATTGTAGATTTAATTCCCATATGAACACAGTTGTCATGTTTGCCTGTCCATATACCTTCAATAATCCATAACGCCAAAGTGAAGAGATGTTTTCAGAGAGGGTTCCAAATTGACTAAAAGCCAAAAACTAACATTGAAGGAAAATGCTCAAGACGTTCATGATTTCTTTTTCTGTTTCCACCATGAGGAAATAAAGAAATGATAGCACCGAAAAGCTTCAACAGCCGGGAAAATAAAACTTTGAAACAAATTGGGTTTCAGACAGGAAATTCTTTCAGATTATGAGTTTTGGTTCTGCTTTTGCTTTCTTAGAATTCTGGAAACAGACATCTGATTTCAAAATTAGGAATAAGTGCTTTAGACCTGCCTTAGTTCCAAATGCTGATTATACCAGACAGTAATATTAATCAAGACTTTCTAGGCTTAAAGAGTGAGCCTTCAGTCTGAGACCAATGTGCGGGCCAACTCCACATGATGGATTTTGGATCGGGATGTCCAACAAGCTCCTATAGTTGGGATGATCCGGTGTCCACAAACGTATGGCCACATAGTGTATGTCTCCTATTTGTACTGAATGGCACAACAAGAAGTTGCACATCAAGTGCGTCATTGTGCCTGGGAAACACACATAACTGTGTCAAATCGATACCCTAAATGGTGTCACCCATGAAAATCAGAAAAACCAAAATGTGCTACCCATACAACGAAAAGCATAGCAGCTGTGCAAAAATAATGTTACGGGATGTAGCCTACAATAACACGTAACGTTAAACTGCATCTGGCCCTCCACCTTGCTGGGAAATCATGGGAGTTGGTAAAAAAAAAACTTCACACAGCTCTGAGACCACAGAAAGGACTCTGCGGGAGTAGCTCTGCTGTAACCACCCATAGGAAGTCAGTTCGCATTATGAAGGAGATGGGGGAAAGCCCTCAGGAGCCAAAATCGTCAGAGAGCCAATGGGGTCAGGCTTGTCAGCGATCAGAACTGCTGTGGCCTGGTCGCATTGCCCGCTGCATGGCACTTTCGTGTGGTGGGTGTGGCAATACACTGTACCAGTGTATGCTCCCCAACCTGACCTGACCTGAATAAAACAAAAATGTAAAATGATTAATGGTGGGAAGAAAAACCTGTAATGATATGGAGTGGGGGACCATACAGTGTGTGACACACATGATGGCCGGGATGCATTTCAAACCAAGAGTCAGCTGAGTTAAATGGTGTATCTCGTAGAACTTGTAAGAAGTTGCTAGAATGTATTAGTGACATACAGTCAGGTCCATAAGTATTTGGACAGTGACACAATTTTTATAATTGTGGCTCTGTGTGCCACCACAATGGATTTGAAATGAAGCAATCAAGATGTGACCAAAGTGTAGACTCTCAGCTTTAATTTAAGGAGCTTAGCAAAAATATTGTATGAGCCGTTTAGAAAAGACTGCCATTTATCTACGTGGCCCCCCTATTATCAGGGGCTCAAAAGTATTTGGACAAACTATCCATCCATCCATTATCCAACCCGCTATATCCTAACTACATGGTCACGGGGGTCTGCTGGAGCCAAACCCAGCTACAACACAGGGCACAAGGCAGGAAACAAACCCGGGGCAGGGCACCAGCCCACCGAAAGACACACACACACCCCAAGCACACACTAGGGACAATTTAGAATCGCCAATGCACCTAAACTGCATGTCTTTGGACTGTGGGAGGAAACCAGAGCACCTGGAGGAACCCCACACAGACACGAGGAGAACCTGCAAACTCCATGCAGGGAGGACCCAGGAAGCAAACCTGGGTCTCCTAAATGCGAGGCAGCAGCACTACCCACTGCGCCACCCTGGACAAACTAACATAATCATAACTATATGGATCATTTTTAATAGTAGGTTGAAACCCATTTCGATTTAATGACTGCCTGAAGTCTGAACCCAAGGCCATCTCCAAATGTTGGGTTTCCACTCTGGTGATGCTCTGCCAGGCCTTAACTGCCACTCTCTTCAGGTGCCGCTTGTTCATTGGACTTTCTGCCTTCAGTTTTGTCTTCAGCAAGTGAACTGCATGTCCAGTTGGGTTGAGGTCAGTTGACTGACTTGGCCATTGAAGAATATTCCACTACTTTGCCTTGAAAAGCACTTGGTTTGCTGTCCCAGTATGTTTGGTCTCATTGTCCATCTGTACTGTGAAGCGTCGTCCTATCAGTTTGGCAGCATTTGCCCAAATCTGAGCAGACAGTATAGCGCCCTGGACACTTCAGAATTCATCCTGCTACTTCATATTATTAATAAACACCAGTGACTGATTTTCATGGACAGCCGTGCATGATTATGAGATAGCACAAGTTCGACAGTGTTTCACAGATGATGTGTTATTCATCGGATCATGAACCGTCTCTTTCCATCATTCTGGTACATGTTGATCTTAGCTTCCTTTGTCCAAGGAAAATTGTTCCAGAACCGGACAGGCTTTTAAAAAATATTTTTTTGCAAAGTCTAATCTGTCCTTCCTGTGCTTGAGGATTACCAGTGATTTGCAGTTTGTGGTAAACCCTCTGTCTTTACTTTCATGAAGTCTTCTCTTGATTGTAGACTTTGGCAATGACAGGCCCCTACCTCCCTGAGAGTGGTCTTAGTTTGGCTGAATGTCATGAAGGGGTTCTTCTTCCCCAAGAACACAATTCTGCGATCATCCAGCACAGTTGTCTTCTGTGGTCGTCCAGACCTTCTGGTGTTGCTGAGCTCACCAGCGTGTTCCTTTTTTTTAAGAATCTACCAAATGGTTGATTTGCCCACTCCTGGTATTTCTGCTGTCTCTCTAAAGGGTTTTTTTTAGTTATGCCTAATGATGGCCTGTTTTTAATTACATGGACAGCTCTTTGGACCTCATACTTAAGGTTCACAGCGACAACTTCCAAATGCAAATTCCACACTTCCATCATTTCCAGACCTTTTACCTGCTTAATAGTTAATCAAATAATGAGGGACCTGCTCCTACCTGGCTATGGAACAGCTTGTCAGTCTTCTTCTTCTAATTTTGGCTGCTCTTGTTAGGGGTTGCCACAGAGGATCATCTTCTTCCATATTTTTCTGTCCTCTTCATCTTGTTCTGTTACACCCATCACCTGTATGTCCTCTCTGACCACATCCATAAACCTCCTCTTAGGCCTTCCTCTCCTCTTCTTGCCTGGCAGTTCTATCCTTAACATCCTTCTCCCAATATACCCAGCATCTCTCCTCTGCACATGTCCAAACCAACGCAATCTCTCCTCTATGACTTTGTCTCCCAACTGTCCAACCTGAGCTGACCCACTAATGTCCTCATTTCTAATCCAGTCCATCCTCGTCACACCCAATGCAAATCTTAGTATCTTTAACTCTGCCACCTCCAGCTCTGTCTCCTGCTTTCTGGTCAGTGCCACCGTCTCCAACCCATATAACATAGCTGGTCTCACTACCGTCCTGTAGACCTTCCCTTTCACTCTTGCTGATACCCGTCTGTCACAAATCACTCCTGACACTCTTCTCCACCCATTCCACCCTGCCAGCACTCTCTTTTTCACTTCTCTTCCACAGTCCCCATTACTCTGTATTGTTGATCCCAAATATTTAAACTCATCCACCTTTGCCAGCTCTACTCCTTGCATCCTCACCATTCCTCTGACCCCCCTCTCATTTACACACATGTATTCTGTCTTGTTCCTACTGACCTTCATTCCTCTCCTCTCTAGAGCGTATCTCCACCTCTCCAGGGTCTCCTCAACCTACTCCTTACTCTCTCTACAGATCACAGTGTCATCAGCAACCATCATAGTCCACGGGGACTCCTGTCTAATCTCGTCTGTCAACCTTGTCCATCACCACTGCAAATAAGAAAGGGCTCAGAGCCCATCCCTGATGTAATCCCACCTCCACCTTGAATGCATCCGTCACTCCCACCGCAGACCTCACCACGGTCACACTTCCCTCGTTCATATCCTGTACAACTCTTACGTACTTCTCTGCCACTTCCTCATACAATACCACAGCTCCTCTCATGGCATTGGAACAGCTTGCCAGTCAAATGTCCAAATACTTTTGAGCCCATGGAGATGGGTAGGCCATGCAGAAAAAATGTCTATCATTCCTAAGTGGCTCATATGATATTTTTGGTCAATTAAAGCTCAAAGTCTACACTTCAATCACATCTTGATTGCTTCATTTCAAATCCATAGTGTTGGCATACAGAGCCAAAATTATGAAAATTGTGTCGCTATCCAGACACTTGTAGACCTGATGTATTTTGTGCTTCTTCACCCTTATGAGTCACCCCGGATGGAAGAGTACAAACCTAATGCCTGAGCATTGTGAACAAATGGAAGGGAGCAGCGGACATGTTAAATAAATCCTCTTTGTGTCGCCTGGTCGCAAACCAAACGGATAAAAAGAGCTGGACTTTGTTGTTTCAGATGAAAACAAACATCACAGTGCAGTGCTATGTACCTTTTTCAAATGTGTTAGACTCGGAGATAGTCAATCTTAGTATCCTGTGGCAGTAATAAAACGTCTAGACAGCAATTAACATCAATTTAAGGACTGAGGTGTGTCATCAGACTCTGCAGGGCTTTAAGGACCAGCCTTGAGATGCTTCATTATTGCCCCCTTTTAAAACTGAACAGTCTCTCCCTTTTTGCAGTGGCCCTTTTAACTATGACTTCCCAATCCTGGCAAAGGCTGGAGATAATTCCTGGCTTGTTCCTATGTTACTCGAAGTTGCCCACCCTTCAGATAAAAAAAGAGATATTTACAAAATAACACATGGAAAAAAAGAGGTCATGTTCAATTCACTGATTCCATTACAAGCTCCTTATTAGTTTAAATAATTATGGGAATTTGACAGCTGGTGTATCCCACACACGCACATTCTCAACACTGAATCCATTGCTTTGTACAGTGTTACGGTTTGTGCACTTTGGATTCTAGATGAGGACGCACCACCTCCTTTCACTATAAGCTTCTACCAAAATTATTATTTGCTATTAAAATTGACTGGCCTTCCTCAGAAAATAAATGAGGTGGGGTTCTGTGGCTTGCATGCGTACAGTTTGACGTCTGCAGTTCATGGGACCCAATTTAATTAGTTACAGCAGGGGACATGGCACTGCAGAAGGGAGAGGGACGACAGGGAGTGTGGGAGTGTGCGGGGCTAACATAACTTATGTCTTTAAATATATATTTTTACCAGTTGGCGCATCAAAACTTAATTGCATAAGCGCAGGAAGTGAAATGCTACTGGGGGCCTATAGCACCCATGTCTTATGATCAGTACTAATGAGCCACGGTGATTGTCGGTCTAATCTGGGCATTTCAGAAGACACGTGTGCTAATGGAATGTCACTTATCAAGGTTGAGCAAAAGCAGCGCCATTCTCTCATTAGAACAATCAAGACGAGAACAGGCCCTTCAGCCCAACAAAACTCGTCAGTCCTGTCCACTTATTTCTTCCAAAAAAAACATCAAGTCGAGTTTTGAAAGTCCCTAAAGTCTTACTGTCTACCACACAACTTGGTCGCTTATTCCAAGTGTCTATCATTCTTTGTGTAAAGAAACACTCCCTAATGTTTGATAGAAATTTAACCTTAACAAGTTTCCATCTGTGTCCCCGTCCCCATTTTAAAATAACAGTCTTAATCCACTGGACTATTTACCGTTGTAATTTTAAACACTTCAGTCAAGATTTCTTTTAATCTTCTTTTACTTAAACGGTAAAGGCTCAGCTCTTTTAATCTTCCCTCTATCTTTATCCCAGTAGCCCTGGAATCAGCCTAGTTGCTCTTCTCTGGACCTTCTCCAGTGCTGCTATGTCTTTTTTGTAGCCTGTAGACCAAAACTGCACACAGGACTCCAGATTAGGCCTCACCAGTGTGTTATAAAGATTGAGCAGAACCTCCTGTGACTTGTACTCCACACATCAAGGCGCTATATAACCTGACATTCTGTTAGCCTTCTTAATGGAGAGTGAACACTGTCGGGAAGTCGATAGCTTAGAGCCCACTTTGACTCCTAAATCCTTCTCATAAGGTGGACTCTCAATTTTACGACTGCCCATTGTGTATTCAAACCTCACAATTTTACTTCCAATGTGTAATCTTGACATTAAATTTCATCTGCCACAAATCTGCCGAATCCTGTATACTGTCCAAGTCCCTCTGTGATGATTCCATACATTTTCGAGAATATCTGCCAATCCACGGACCCTGGTGTCATTTGAAAACGTAACCAGTTTGTTCTTTATATTCCTATCTAAATCACCTTCTTATATAATACGCTACCGTGGCTGTTCGTTTGTCTGTCCAGGATTTTTATTCACCTGTAGCTCGCAAACCGTTTCACCTATTGACTTGAAATTTGGCACATGTATAATACTGTACGTGACGTCTACTATCCGCTTTCGAGTGATGATTTTTATTACTCTTTTTATTTTTATTTTATTTTATTGTAGAATCAACTCTCGGCAGCGTGCAGCAGGGCGGCCGTGTGCGCATGTGTTTGGGCGCCGTTCTCATTCCCTACCACCTTCGCTAATCATTCTTCACGCAGATTGAAGACTTAAGTGCCAGCTTAAGTGAAAAATTAAAGAAAACATACTAAGTAATTGTAACACAAAAACTAACAATCAGTTTTAATGCGAAAAGATGCAGACGGAAGAAGAAAAGCAGCGGGTCGCTAGGGTGGAGAAAAGAAGAGCTGCTCGGAAGCAGCAAGCACATCAACCTCTCAGCAAACGAATGCTAAACAGAGACAGAGAAAGAGGTCTGAAAACTAGAAATGCTCAAGTGTATTCACTGCACGTTATCGTACAGTACGCCGTTACTGGTTTATATATATTAAAAGTAGCAGCGGCCCCAGCACTGACCCCTGCTGGTCATCACTCTTAAGATCAGCCAATTCTGATGAGGTTTCTCACACTATCATCCTCTGCTTCTTGTGTCTGAGCCAATTCTGCACCCATCTACAAGCATCACCCTGAGCTCACACTTCTTTTAGCTTGATGCCCAACCTCTCATGTGGCACTAGGTTCCCTTATTGCTACGATTGCCGTTAATTGCCCCGATTATTTTAGGAAACCCAATGGCTTTTGGGAGCTTAAATTGGCTCATAAGCCAGTCATCATCATGTGCAGAAAAGATCCCATCAGTCTCGAAAAGCTCGTTCCTTTTGTACACAACCATTTGTATAGTCTTCAAGAAGAACAATACAAGACATATTGTGTCAAGCGTTTAGGTTATGATTATGTTATAGAACATGCTATTTATAAAATTCTGTATGCAGGGTGTGAATCATGCCTGTGTTTTTGCTGTGCTTTGGTTTCTTATGCTGAGAAGCATCAACAGGAAGCCGATATAAACTGACGAAATAACAAAAAAAAAAAAAATGCAGCATTGGCCTTCTTAAGACGAATCTAAAACAGAGTCTATACATCCCATTCATCACTTTTGAGGTTTAACATTTATCAAGTCGATGCACATTCTAATAACGACTATATTTGCCAACTTTATCAAAGATGTTGTCATTGTCAGTGCTAGGATATTTTGTGCCCTAGGCCAAGCTTATTAATGCGCTAACCGATCGTTTGGTAGCTAACCCGTGTGGCTGAGTCCTTCTCCCCTTATGATCTGGGAGACCTATGACCTAATTTACCTTAATGGTGGTGCTGACCCTCGGTGTCATCATTTCCCACTTTCTCCGAAATGTTGCATGCGCATGGGTCAGAGTTACCATAAATATATTCACCTGGTCCCGCCAAGGTTTCTTTAATAAATCCCAATTTTGCATGGAAAGTTGTGTACACACATTTTTAGACGCTTTTTGTGCATACGCAACTTTTATAATCCTGACCCCTGCTCCATTTCTTTGTTCACATTCCTTCTAGTGCCTGAGCCCCAGATTGCTCAAGTCCAGTAATTATGCCCCAGAATACTCATCAAGCCAGATGTTCCCTAACGTGTGACCACTTGCTTTCTTGTTATTCTCATCCCGTTCTCTCGTCTTTCCTTCTTTGTCTTCTAAGCACTTACCCCTTCTTTTGATCTTATGGGAACCCCTAGTTGACACTTGCTAATCATGTTTATTCTTCACAACTAACTAAATACAGAAAGATTCACTCGAAAGAGGCCCCAGATATTCTATTGTAACTCCTGTTAGGATGAAGCAATCTGTACCAAGACCATATTCTCTATACCTTGACGTCTGTGTAATCGATTGCATTACATGCAATGCTGGAAGTGCTTTCTGTTTTCTGCCAGACATATTTCGACACGGCACTCCATGTTCCTGAACATATCGGCAAGCGGAATAGCAACAATTTCACATTGGATGTTTTCCTTCAACTCTTCCACGGTTGCGAGGCTCCTTCCGCTAGACTTTTTCTTTGAGCATACCCCAAAGGAAGAAGTCTGGTGGTGTCAGATCTGGCAACCGTGGTAGCCAAAGCCCCTTTGAAATGACCCAATTTCTGCCATGCTCCTTGCCGATGTGTGACACATTGTTCCATCTTGCATCTTGAAGTAACCTTCTGTTAACTGACGATCATCCAGTTGATTCTGACATTGCTTAAACGAATTGGTGACCCAATAGATTCGCACAATTAAGATGCGCTGCTCAATACTGCACACCACCATCCTGATGAGAAGTCAAGTGACTGAGTGAAGTATTACGGGCGGTAGGTTCCCAGAAGTTGTAAACGGAGATTAAATGTCACGAAGGTTGTCCGGCGCCTACCTCATTGCTCTGACACAGGGGCATCCCTAGCTTTTTTGAAGCTCCATATACTGTTTTGTTTAGATTGCCTCATCCTAGAGAGAGTTATTACAGAATATTCTGGGCCTCTTTCGAGGGAATCTCCCTGTACAAGCAGCGATCACACACATTCATGTGGTTAAGCTACCGGGTCATACTTGAAAATCCATTATAACCAATAATTGATGGATTTATTAAAAACATCCCTGGACTTGTCTTTCTACTGAGTACTACCCCAACGTAAGAGAAACAACTTTATATTTTGCAGCAGCTGAGAGAAGGTGGGACTGAAACTGGTTATGCCCCGAAGCAGGTGGGAGCATGATGAACAAATCAGTCCAGACGGCCTTCTACCTGAGACGTTCTTTCAGCTGGCTTGTGAGGACTCTTATACTCGATGTAGGGTCGCCCCTGTCCAAGTGAACTAAAGTAAAAAGACTGGAGAAAAACAGAGAGAGATTGGATTCTGGCTTGAGGCGATCCTTGCTGGCCAATGTCTGTTGGGCTTTTCTCTGTCATAAGTATTTCACATTTCTGCGCCGCCGACTGCAAGTGCTGCCTGGAACCTTTTCCATTAGCTTGATATTTCTTTACATGGACTGTTTCTACTAATAGATGTCTGAAATGAAACTATGTATGTGGTAATCAGAGGAAGTTAAGTACTTTTGCATTGCAATTGGCAATCTCACTTTAAAGTCATCCAAACACATCATTAGTACATAAAGTTGGAGGCGTCTAATTTAACTGTAAAGATTGAATTCTTGGGAGTGTGCTTTGTATTTATGAAATTATAGACATCCGATTCCTTACTCCCCTAATAACCTTGTTTGGCTCGACTCGCAGCTGACTACCAAAGTAATGTCTGCACCCACACATACTGTAGATATCATCGCCGCCGCTATCTTAACTTCAAATGACACGGGCGTCTTGCTTATGATTACATGGAGGGCAGGGCAAGCAGAGTGGAAGGCCTGAACATTTAATTTTGTAAAAAGACGTCAGTGGTGGCTCCTGCAGAATGTGTTTTCTTCACTTATTTATTGGTAATAGTGCCATAAATAGTAAAAATCATATATCAGGTTCAGGCAATCGTCTTATGATTAGTATGTAGAGGGTGGACTTACAAAACCGGATGCTTTGATGAGAGAAAGCTGGTACTGTTCTGTAAAAGAGGAAGGAAACGCTGCCTTTAGTTTGCACTACACTCTTCTGTTAGGACATAAGTGCGTAAGTGCTCAGATTTGGTTAACCTGATGTAATTAAGGCCCTGAATTTCAATCAGTGTCTGAGTGAAAATAAAGGCTAACTGTAAGGCAAACTAAATATTGTTTAAAAAGAAAAAGAATAATAGGAGCTGGGCAAGACGCTCTTAAATTAAAGTCACAGGATGTGTCAGACAGAAGGGCCCTTGACTGAGCCTGTTTTTAAAAGAAAAATCAACATTTCTTTTTAATAAAACAGGATGGCGTCACTGTAAAAATGTCATTCCCAAAGGTCAAAATGCACTGAAATGAAAGATAAAATTGTGCACTGTTTATTTTTTTCATTTTGTTTCCTGGAAATGTGTGTACAATATATTGTGTGCTTTGCATTACTTAGTGGTGTGAAAAGCTTTATCTTTTTCCTCTGCTAAAGAGGATTTGATAGCGGAATACTTTGTGTTTCTTAGATAATGCAGCTTGAAAAATAAAATCAATCACAAAAACAAACACATAGATAGAGAGATAGATAGATAGATAGATAGATAGATAGATAGATAGATAGATAGATAGATAGATAGATAGATAGATAGATAGATAGATACTAATTTTAGTATAGTAGGCAGAATAGATAGATAGTTAGATAGATAGATAGATAGATAGATAGATAGATAGATAGATAGATAG